>JAZDUH010000518.1:12307500-12673248 GCA_036419115.1 Scarus forsteni
TATATATATATATATATATATATATATATATATATATATATACACACACATATATATATATATATATATATATACATATATATATATATATATATACATATATATATATATATATATATATATATATATATATATATATATATATATATATATATATATATATATATATATATATATATATATATATATATATATATACATATATATATATATAACATGACCACAAAAATGTTGGCGCTCATACGTTTTAGCTGTTAGTACTGTGTCATTGCAACAGAATAAGAGCATAATAAAAAGTATTTTAATGTGTCACAGCATCCTTTGTTTTGAGTGCATCTCTGTTGTTTGTAAAAACCTTATCCGTGTGAAAATCGGGTGAAAATTCGCTGAGTTATGCTCATAATAGTTAGGCATAACACTCCTTTCTCAGTATAATTAAACGCACTGAGGCCGCATGTGAGACCCCTCCAAGATGGCGGCCGGCCAGTCAATGAGGCGTCTATGTACATATGTCTATGGTATGCGCTGGGTGAGCCCCCCAGCACATGAACATGTTTCCGTCCGGCATCCAGTTCAAATAATACATCCACGGTGAGGAGTCGTGTGTCGTCCTGTGTTCGTGTTCTTCAAACATTCCTTAGGTAAGTATTGTTCACTGCATGGTATCCAGACAGGCAAAGCACAACACCGTCAGCCGACCTCGGACTGCATTAGCTTCTGTGTTCAGAGGCCGCAGCACAACAGATGAGAGGACGCATAGTTCACTACAAAGCAAGACTTAGCTTTACTTTACTAAAAGTGCTTTACCTTTCTGGATACCATGCAGTGAACAATACTTACCTAAGGTATGTTTGAAGAACACGAACACAGGACGACACACGACTCCTCACGTTTGGTTGTTTTGCTTTGCTGTTCTCCGCTGTGCTCTGCCCTGAATAACATCCGGTTCACAGGGCGTGATACTCAAAAACTCATCAGCCAATAGGAACGCGCCCCTCATAGAACCCGCCCACACGAGAGGTTTGTGTCAGAAGAATAACCAAAGAAGCTGGAATCAAAACCAAAAAACCGAGAAGCAAAACCAAAGAAGCTGGAATCAAAACCAAAAAACCGAGAAGCAAAACCAAAAAAGCTGGAATCAAAACCAAAAAACCGAGAAGCAAAACCAAAAAACCAAGAAGCAAAACCAAAAAAGCTGGAATCAAAACCAAAAAACCAAGAAGCAAAACCAAAAGAGAGAGAGAAGAAAGAATGAAGCAATGGAAACAATTCAGAAAAAAAGTCAAACAGTTTTCACAATGAGTGATATTTTTTGCTTTTGACAAGAATTTTTTTGGTTGAGTACGTTTTATTTTTGATTAAATCCATTTTGTTCGTTTGAGTTTTAGAAAGTTTTGCTTTATTCTAGAAAGCTTTGCTTTATTCTAGAAAGCTTTGCTTTATTCCATTGGCACCAATCTGATTCCATATCACCCTCAATGCTGCCTTTCAAGAGTTCAGACCGACTCAGCAATAAAGACACAGATTCAACACAGCCCTCTGTAAACCCTGACTTTTAAATTTTGATTTATGAGAATAAGACGCCTCATTAAATATGAGTCTTGTGATATGGATGACTGACTGGTCCCCACCTCATGCTGTGTGTACTATGTAAATACATAAGGAGTCAAAAAAACGTCAGGCTTCGCTGATGTTTCACAACAGCTCATCTTTTTCATATTAATCAATATCTAGCAGATATCATTTTGAAGCAGTTTAACGAACATCTGCTGTGCTGAATCCACATTACTGGCTTGGCCTTGACCAGAACAACAGCTGGACTATGACAAATCTGTCAGTCATATTTTTTTATGTGATACTTTTGGCAGACTTGTGGGGTCCTAACAAAGGGGGTTTGTGGGACAAAAAAGCGTACCTGGCTCTGATGGCGGTTTATATGGAGGACCAGACTTCTCCTTTCACAGCTTGACTCCCCCGCTCTGCCACTGACATGTTAGATGAATGACACTACTGGCCGAGCAGCGCTGAGTGTCAAAGACAAATGAGAGGGAAGCCCACCAATCAGAGCTTAGACACCCCTGTCTTCAGCGGGGCGGTGGGGGTGTGAGTAATTTGTTACAGGTTTGAATATATCACAGAGATTGACGTGGATGTAAGTGGAGTCAGAGATGGTGGTCTGTGAGGACTTCAGTGAGCTCATTGTGTATTTTTGAAGTAATGGGAACCTTTTTTTAATTATTATGTGAAGGAAATTAAAGAATTCAACAAGTCTGCCCTGTTAACATGAAGAATTGCTGTGTGAAAACAGTAAAAAATCGGTAGCGGCACTTTGAGTTCCCATGTTTCTTCTGCCAAATACACCAAGAGCAAAAATCTCAAGGGTGGCTGCTAATTAGACAATTTTAAGCCAGATTTTTGACCTGATTTACCCCTTTCAGCGTTCTGGGGGGAACGGGGTTAGATACCCATATGAGGCTCAGTGTAATTGATTATTTGGTAAAATCATACTTGTTTGTGGTGTCAACAAAGTTATTTTACTCCTCCCTTATCTCACTGTATATGTCTTAAAGATCAGGTTTCCAGAAAAGAATACCTGCAAGGCTCTATAAGAGTGAAAACCACAACCAGATACTTTTACAGCTCACTGACATGGCAGCTTAACTACATCCCCTGCTTAGCAAGGCTTGTGTCCATAGTATCCCTTCTATTATTTTGTCCTCGTTGCAAAACAAAACTCAAACAAGGACAACCAGCTGTGGATGTTCACGATGCTGGAGTAGATTCAACTGTTCACACATAAATGATGACAGAAAACAAAAATAAAGTATCACCTGGAAAACCTTAATGTGAAGCTGGGGTTCTTATTCAGCTCCAAACGAAAATCTGTATTATTAGTTTTTTTTATTTAAATATAATATAAACTCTCCTCTGTTAGACCCTGTGAGATACAGTATTTATAGACTCACCACTGTGGCATTGTTACCGTAAATGGCAGGTAAACAGCTCTGCTATCTGGCTGAATTTAATGTGTGAGATTAGAGAATTATGTTTTAAAAAATGGTAAAACTGTCCTACCGTCTGTGATCTGCCTAAGATACCAGATATTCATATTTGGGTGCTGGAATTGATCAGATTTTGATTATACCAATGGTATTACCGATTCTGCTTCTGTGAATTTTCTGTTCAGAGATGTTGGCCAACATGTTTATATTGGCAACAATGTGAAAAATGTCACACCTGCGCTGTGCTGCATCGACTTAGGCCTCTTTCACACTGCTACATTTTACTTGCTGAACAGCAGTGGTGTGTTTGTGTTTTCATTTAAGAAAGCACATTATCAGGTCAGAGTCTTTCGTCTCCTGCCCCAAAAATCTTTATACTAGGAGGATTGGCTATCTTTTTCTGCAAGCCACAGATGAAAATGAAAACTAGAGGGCCAGATTTACCTTAATCCAGCTAGTTTATATGTCCAAAGCAGTGGAATATGTCACAGACAAGATAGAAACCATCCGATTACTCTTCCTTCTTGTTTTTCTTAAAGTGAAAGCTAAGTTGTCCACCATAGAAGACAACTTTTCCTTGTTCATTCAGAATGTGTTCTATCTGTACGTTTCCCAGGTCAGTTATTCACTAAATCAGGTTCCTTGATGGAAGAGTTAGAGCTGTGACAGCCAGTGTTGGGCACATTACTTCAAAAAAGTAATTAGTTATAGTTACTAGTTACTTTCCCAAAAAAGTAACTGAATTACTAACTGAATTACTCCTTCATAAATGTAATTAGTTACCAGGTAAAGTAATTGATGCGTTACTTTTTTGAAAAATCTTTTTCTGCTTGAACTGTGTGTCTCCATCTCTGTGTCCTTCCTTGTTGATACCATCATCAGTTCTCCAACAGCGCGTGCAGCGGAATTTGCCTGATAGACTAGAATGGGAGCGAAGTGCTCCGCGGTGGGCTTCACCAATGCAGCGCTGTGCGCCATGGCGCTGGAGATTCGCTTCAGATCTATTTTTTGCATGGAGAAGTAAAATAAATCATGAAGCTGTGTGGTTGGGACCTGCCACAGGACCTTAGAGAAGCGAAGTGAGGTGTTGTTTATTTCTTTTCTCAGTCTATAACATGCTTCATGAGTGTGTGACATCGCTGTGCTCATCATGAGAGCCTGTGGCTCTCCAGGGATCAGCCCTCCCCCTGCACGCTGCAGCGCTGCTCGGTGCGCACTTTCAGTGGGTTTTGTCTGTCAGGGCAAGACCGCGGCACGGCGCTTCCGTGTGCCTTGGAATTTGGGGGTGAGGCAGGTCGGATAACAGCTGCTTGACATCGGTGCAAAGTAACGTGCCACATTTCCCTGTTAGTAATAGTAACGGCGTTGTAACGCATGAAAAAGTAATTATTTATTATTTATTATTTATTATTATAACGCCGTTAGTAACGCCGTTATTACCAACACTGGTGACAGCAGGAGGATGTTGCACACACATGCGCCTAGTATGAAAGCTATAGCGCTCTTGAGATGGACACATGCTCCAGCCACACCTATCTGGTGTAAACCAAGTGTAATGCTTCTGTAAGCTGCCACTGCTAGTATGAAATTATGCAGACACACACAGTGGACTTTGTGCTGTTAGTGCTGTATTGTGTAAAAATAAGCCATAAGCTTCTCTAAGGAGAGTGTAATGTGCCTGATTTGTAAGGCATGCAGAACAAAGTGAAACTGTACTGCACAAAGACAAATTATGTCACTTCCTTCAGCTATTTGGTATTGTGTAATGTAGGTAAGAGGGGAGCACGCAGACTCAGTGGGGGATAGTGTCACTAAATGTGTGCAAGCCTTTTTGTATGTGAAACATTGGGTCTTGTCATGCCCTGTTGCACTCATCCACAGCCTTATTACTCTGTACATTGACATAAATGCAATGTCCTTTGGAAATAAACTTGAATGTGCAATCATGACAGAGTTTAATTGTAGAGCTGTTGTGTAAATGCACAGTGAAAAGATATAACTACATGATGACATTTGGTAAAGTGTGCCTACTTTGGCACTTAGACAATGTGTTTATCTTTTAATTTTGACAATGAAAAAAATAAGTTATCTGATTTTGGGTTATGAGGCATGTAGTATTCTTGCCATGGCACTAAACAGTAAAAATCATTGTTTTTTCTTTCTAACAATACAAATACTGCTTAAACAAGACAAAATCAAATCACACAATCACAACTGAATGTTTAAATCAGTGATTATGTGGTCCACAAACATAATTCTGTTATAAGGCCTGGCCTCTGTTTTTCTTTTCAAAGCAGCACCAACATAAACTATCTCAACAAAAATGATATTGTCCTGGCGCGTCTTAAATCTCTGTCAGAAATACATCTATAATCTTAAAATCTGGATTGCTCCGCTCTATAACATCTCCAGCTTTTCTTTCACAAACTTATACAAAGTCCTCATAAAAGCTGAGCTTACGGCCACATAAAGGAGGATGAGTCTGAATGAAAGTACAGTAACATCCCACACTGCTATGATGTGTATATTCCCCTGGACATTTATGACTCCCTGTAATGGATTGTAGCCCGTTAAAGATTCCCTAACTGTTCCTCTTTACTGCCGGGCAGATTTGCGTTTGGCACAGAGTTTCTCCTGAGAGCTGAACGGTTTCAATTAAGGCCTACAACCACTTTTGGAGTGATTCCTAACCTCGAAATTTTTATATATTCTTCATTTCTGACTTTATTTTTCTCATCTAATGAGTAACAGAGCTACTTTCCTCCCATGATTTTACTCATCACTGTCTATATGTGGACTAATATTTATAGTGTCGCAGCAACAGCAGGGCAAGAGGCATTGTTTTGGATCGTCCATCCCCCATCTTATCCATGGCACATGTCTGGTACATTCCTCCAACTATAGAGAAAGTTTTGAGATTTTCTTCATGCTATTATCAGAGGTCAAGGCCATTGGACCTCATAAACTTCTCTTTTCAGTGAACACTCTATTTCAAAACTTGAGGGATCTATGTTAGTGTTTGAGCAAATGTCCTCTCTAACATAGGGATGAATTGATTAGATCATGTTCATCATGCAGTCAATCCATCAATCAATCAATTAATCAGACTAAAATCAAGGGATCTGGATTTTGCCTAAGAAAACAGATATTGATTTAATTTTGGTAAGGTCCGCATCTTTGGGCCTAATGTTCTTTCCTTGCTTTTGAATTCAACTTGAATCCGCATGTCCCATTATATGTGAAAAGAAGCAAGTATTAGACTTGATGTCTGAAGAATCCATTTTCATGAAATCTGTCCACTCTGACTTAAGAATAAATTCATGGGGGTTTTTAGGTTAATAGACCAGGATTATTTGGTTTCATGGTCATGCTTTGTGTTTTTGTGAAAACATTTATAGAAAGCCATTAAGTATGTCCTTCAAACTATGTATAGAAGTCCACCCTGACTCAAGGATGACCAAAATACATACAAGTTTTCAAATTTAATATCAGAGATCATAGTCATAATGTGATTCGGATCCTTTGTTTTTGTTTTTATGCCAATCTTAACAAACAATTTTAAGGATTTCTGTCATATGTTTGATTTGATTTGATTTTTTTATTTCGGTCATGTCAGCACACTTATACAACATCACACATTGTCAATAGATGATCACATTGTACATGTCCGAAAGGGAAGACGGAAGAAGCAGAGCTTATCTAGTCCCGTCCCCATTTCCTCAATATTTAGTCTCCTTTTTTTTCACTTATCATCAGATTATTGTAAATTTTTATTCCATTTACAGAAGTATGACATAATTCTTGATTGTCTTTTACTGTCCATATTTGACCTTTAATGTCCAATCCTTTGTTCCACGTACGGCATAATCCATCAGTGTCTTTTAAGGTTGTTCCATCAGGGCATTTTGGTTCTCCCGGGCCAGCTTGACGGGTTGAGAAAACCTTCTCGATTGCGTTGAGAGCCCAACTTAGTGGATCCATTTTGAGACTGTCTGTCCCTCTGCAGTTAGTGGGATATATACTGCTACCTCACTTGTCTTGCACCATCACTTCATTCACTATCATTGTTTTGGTACATTTGGTCTTTCAAAAAATGTTTCAAAGAAGTTTACTTTCCTGTAAGTCATTTTTACCTTAGATCTTGTAACAAAGTATGGTATGCACCTGTACCATTTAAAGACATATTATTTCTACCAAACCCACCACCACAAAACCACCACAGCATAGTTTTAATCCACCACTGTTCCTTCACTGTCCAGCATTCTGTCTCACATGGACACATATACAGTGGAATAAACCAGTGGTCACTCATATTATTCAACTGAAGAACTTTGATGACTTTTTGTGTGTTAGATCTACCTGCCCAAATTCACAGTGAAACCTGAACTAAAATTTACTTTCCAATGATCATTATTAAATTTTACACAAATTTAAGGGAGTTGATACAACCTTCAATCCACCAATGTAATACATGGAAGGATAAATGATACAAAGTGTAACACTGTCCTTCCTGAACATGAGCATCAAATGTCATGTTGCACTGCTTAGCGTTGCATAGCTGCTGTCCACACTGTGCCCATTATATATCTGATTCCCTTCCCTACATTTTCCCTTGTTTACAGTATAAATGCTTTAACAACAGGTGAAGGAAGGGGCAAGTAGTGATTTACTCAAATGATTTTCAATACAAAGCTCTCCAAACCGAAGTTTTCCCTAGATGTTGAAACTGGCAGTACATAATTTTACTCACTGAAATAGTAGAATGTTACGCTATCTCCACTACGTTAAACCGATTAATATGCTCTTTCTAGTGAGAAAAATCATAGGAAATCACGAAAATTCCTCCAGCGTCTCATCAGTATCTCTCTTTTCCCATCCCTTGTTGATGGAAGTGACAGAGAGGAAAATAGAAGGAAGGCATCGAGGAAAAAACATCGTGCTGCATCGCTCACAGGCAGTTAGGACATTCACATGTGATTCAATGTAACTAATCTTATTTTGATGCCTGAGCATTCAGTTAGGAAACCGTGTAATTCAAAACAAAACTCATGACCTTAGGAGTTAAGAGAGGCAGCATTAAACACAATTGAATTAGTCTGAATATCTTGCTTATGCTGAAAACTACAGGGATGAAGTTGGGTCAGTTAAATCTTAATAATCTTGCAGATCAGCCAAATCCACCAGATCCATAGTTTAGGTTTTAGGTCTTTATTTCATTCTGTTAGTGTATAAAACATACAATACAAAAAAAGAAAAAAAAACCTCAAACATGTGAATGACAAAGAGCAGAATGAAGAGAAATGCTATATAGTTGTCATTAGGGATGCACCGAAATGAAAATTTGTGGGCGAAGCCGAATAAAATATAAAAGCTTGGCCGAATAGCGAATATCCAATGCGGAGGCAAAGTATTTCACTATATTTTTTAATAGTGCATTAATAGCTTAGAGTACATTTTAAGACATGTTTTTAAAATAAAGTAATTGTTTATTAAATATTATGACATTTTTTTATATTCTAGTAGCCTTTGCTTTTCAAAAAAAGCCCAACAAAGTTTTTCATTCATATAAAGCCTTCTGACAAAACAAAACATGCATTAAAAAATACTAATGTGCATTGAAGTGGATATAAACCAATAAACCAATAATACCAACAAACAAATAATTGTCTTTTTGACACAAGTCTGCTTTAAGGTTGTCACTTTATATTCGATATTTGAATAACTGATCGAATATGGGGATAAATATCTGTAACCAAATAGTAAATAAGTATTTGAATGTAAAATAGACCGCTTGACCGTCAGTCACATCCGGTGCTCTCTTGACCTCAGTAAACAAAGAGTTTCCGCTCTGATCGGACATTAACAGCTCTGAATCATCCGAGGAGAGATGTGTGGAAGTAGTTCTGGATCTACACCGTTGATGGCAAACTTAAAATCAAAGACCAGGCTGTGTGTTATGTGAAATGCAGTTATTTGTTTTTTTTTGCTCAGTCGTCGGCTTTTCATCCAAGCTATATGGCCGAGTGCAGCAGCGCTTCGTCAAGAGTTTAACCCTGTGTGACTGTTGTTTTTGGCAGGGTCTTTACCGAAAGGGCGGATTATAGAGTCTTTGACCCTTGATTTTTAGGTATAGTGACAGCCTTAAGGTGCGTTCACACCGGACGCTACTTGTACTACCTCGGCGAAAATGATCACTTGTTAAAAAGTTGATCTATTCAGGCGACTGTGCAGCATCAGCCAATCAGCGGTGTGTGTACGTGTGACGGTACCCTAGACAAACAGTTATTCATCTGGACTACAGGGCGGATGAGTTCTGTCTAGGCGGAACTAATGTCAGTGAGGACATTGGTTCCGCCTAGACGGACCGCGGTAAACTCACAGATAATGCTGCTGCAGGGCATCAGCTGCAGTATTTGTGTTTGATAAGTGAATAAAAAGGATACAGCTGGAATAATGTCCGCTTATACATCCTATTATATGATATATGATATGATCGCGGTGAAACTCGAACAGACGTGACGTCACCGAGCGATGTATTTCTGGATGCGCGGCGCTATGTCAGTGGGCGACGCGATTTTGGTAGCTGGGTCGCTTGCGGTGTGAACGCACCTTTAGTCTGCTTAGCCACAGTCACACGCAGTGAGGTAGTTGATTTCGTCATAGTGTCACACGGTACTATTTGGCCTTGCTATTACCTCACTCCACCGAAGGCCGAATATGGCTTTTTTTTTTTTTAAATATTTGGCTGAAAATATTTGGTGCATCCTTAGTTGTCATGGATATGTAAAACTGTCCATTTTCTGTGTCAGATTAAGCTCATATCTGTTCTTACAGATCTACTGGAAAAGTAAAAAGTTCTACCAGAAGTGTTGGCGGGTTGGTGACCCCTGCTATAGACTAAAGCTCTAGTTCTGGATTGTTGGAACAGAAATTCTCTCAATTCACCATGCATTAATCAAAATGTCTCAATTGCTCTCCCACTCAAGGGCAAACACCCACTTAGCAGGAACAAAAATGCACCTTCCCAAACACGCAAAAGCAGTACACGCACATATGTACATGAAAAACACATTTATATACACCCTGAGTGCAAAGGCCATCCATCAGTTTGTTTATATCAATAATTTCACATAATTACAGCTCTGTTTTGTCAGGGTCCGTGGAGCTGGAGAGTGAATTCTCCCTCTTGGCTCAGAGGTGTATTTCTCATTGCAGGAAGAAGGGGGGGAGTGAGGAATGGACGTTTAGTGAATAATGCCCCTCGCTGCCGGCGTAACAAGGACAAGATTAATCCCCTAGCACAAACACCAGGCCCCTTTTTCTGATTAATTCCACATTTATAATTTAGTAATTGCACAAAGAGGACAGTTGGATATACAGCTAATGAGATTTACACAAGCTCTTTGGACCCCAGGTCTCGATCTGCTGTAGATCTATGTGCATTGTGCCGGGGTGAGGGAGGTTTTTTTCTCAATAATTTACAGCTTTAGAAACAGGGGCCTATTTCTACTGAAGCAGAGTAAATTGATAATCTGCATAGTGTATTTGACAATGTGATAATTTAAGGGAATGCTTAGAAACTATTTATGGAAAACTAATTAAGATGTCATGAACTCATGAGAAATAATTTGTTTATGGATGAAATGGGCTTTAATATGCCACAAAATATAATGGTTATCGTCTTAGCTTCTAAGAAGCTTCTGGCAAGGACAACAAAATTGCAAAATTACACTGTTTACTTAATTCCTAAACCTTACAGAATTTGATCGGCTCAAATTCTGTGTGTTATTGTTCAATTAAAAGGTTGAAACAACCTTTTAATTGAACAATAACACAGATTCTAATATACAGAAATAAAAAATAAGGCAAGGGGCATGCATTAACATGATATTACTAAAATGATGTCTTTATTTGACTTTACTTACCCTCTCCCCTAAGTCTGGGTGATTCCCTCATGTTCTAAACACAACCCCGTGGGGGACTAGGGTTGGAGATTCTTGATTTTTATTAATATTGATACACAAGCCGATACTCAAAAGAGATTTGAGTCCCTATCAGCACCAGTGATGATGCTTTTCCACTACTTCGTGAAATAACAGTATATTGGGGGACTGTTTTTGCTTTACATATGCTATGGAAGGTAGATTTAAAAGTACATTTAAATGAATATATAGTTGGTCTCATTGAGATTTTTTTCTCCTTGTAAATTGTTTGTACTTTGCAGCCTTTAAACATGAGATGATACCACATTATCCTTACTGCTGCCAGTCACTTGGGGCAGCTATGATATCGCCATGTTTTCTATAACTGTTTTTGACTCCTATATACTTTTCCTTCTGGTTAAATGGTCATCCTGCTCTGTTTGTACATCCATTTTTACTGCTATATGAGCACTTCCAGTTTGAATGTGCTTACACTAGCTGCTATTAGTGGAGGAAGATGACAACTGTCAGGCAGCTAGCAATCAAAATTATGTCTCTGGATTCCTCTCACTTTCTTGACACACTAAGAATTGTGTCGCGTTTTAGTTTTACTGGTTTCACAGTGATGTGCTTGGATGTTTTTCAGTCTTATAAGACCTAATGTGCGATTTGTTAGTGCAAAAGCAGTAAATTAAAATGACAAGACTCTTGAGCTGTAATGTAAAGTCACAGGAATGATGATATTCAATGTCTGAGCTGAAATGTTATTATTTTTGGGTTTTGAAAAGGACAGAAAGGGTTTTGATCCCCGGCCTTGAAAACCTTGTTTTAGATTAACCTGTTTGCTGACTTGATCTATTTTCTCTAGACTCCATCAGGTGTATTGTACAACATGCCCCCTTGTCCAAACAACCTACAGGATTACGTGAAAACAAATTTCCATTTTTAAAGCATGAAATACATCAACATAAAATTCAGAAATAATCTTCTCGTCCGTGGTTTCCCTTTAGAGAGTTTATTAAAAACACCTTAGTTTGGTACAAAATTGAAGATTATTCATTTGGTTTTTAAAGATGAACTGAGGTACAAAAATGTACAAGGAGAAGTTCTTCAAAACCATCTTTACTTTTGATTGTGTAATATGCAATAAAAACCCAAAAAAAAAAAAAAAAAAAATGGGGCCTTTTTAAAAAAAAATGTGCCTGCATTTGTTCCTCTTGTTTAAAACATTTATGTTCACTATATGCAAATATTAACAGGGAATTGGTGTCAATTAACTGATACATGGATTGGCATATTTTTCCCTTTTTGGTCTTTTTATAGAATGCCCCAGACAGCAGTGTTACTCCCCCATGACACTGAACCATATTTACACATGGAGTGTAAGTTTACATCGTTAACAGGGAAAGTATGACTCAACTCAGTTTCAGTTCAAGGACCAAATGAGAATTCAAACAAACAAATAAAAAAAGAATCAGATTTGTGTTAATTTTTCCAACTCTAGTTTAGCATGAGTAACATTTCCAGTAACAACAACATTTTAAAGTCCATGAACGGTGATTGTTTCTTTTGTTGTTAAGTCAACAGGAACTGAGACAAGAAACAATGTTTGTGTTGTTCTTGCACAGACTTTGACTATGGTTGCACTAAATGTTATGTTTGGTTTTATAGATGGGAAAGATTATTGTGTTTATGACATGGAATCTTTATATAATTGGTTAAATCAAATTAAAGCAGTCAAAATAGTCATGGGGTCATGTTAGGATAAAAAAATGACGATGATTGAAGATGAAAAAGTATTTGTGCAATATGAGGGTTGAACTGTTAAACCTTCTTACTTATGTTAAAGGGACTGTGAGGAGTTTCTAATAATTACAAAAAAGTCTCACTTTTAGATATATGCCTGATCGAAATACGCACTTATTGATGAGTTTTATAGCATCAAAATAGGTTATATATTTATGCTATTCCTTAGCCTTCCGGTCGGGTCGTACAGGGCTGGACTGGCCCTGATACTCAACTTCGGGAACAAGACAATTAAAACTAGAGCAAATTTATATTATTTTATTATTTATATTACACATCTTAGAGCACCGGGCTGCAAGTAGCGATATATAGCCGGCTACAAAACTACGATACTAAGTTTTCCAAAAACTGCTTGTTGTCACACATCAAAAAGTACCGCTACATAACTAAAAAGAGATACATTACCTTGTCGCTTTGCATCCTGTAAGTTGTTGAAAAAACGAAGTTGTAAAGCAATGCAGAGTTCTGAGGAAGGTCTGAGTAGCATTTTTGTTAGCGTCAACAAACACATGCTTTGGCTTGTGGTGCGTTCTAGTTGTAGTCAGGAGTTGGAATTTCTGGGCTCAGAGTAGGAAACTACATCTGGAACGTCCCCCGAAGTCTGAATTTCCCACTGAAACCTCGCCAACCCCGAGTTGACAATCGAAGATGGATGCCCCCAGTGTGAACAGTTATTTATTAATAATCCATTTATTTGCACTTCTGACCGGGGTGTGTCAGATCAGCTATATACATTGTATTCTTAGACTTATAATTACAAAAATGCTGCCATAGTGATTATCACATTCTTCATACAACAACGCAGGGCGTGCTAACAACAGCTAACAATAGCCTGGTAGATCGGCATGTTTTTTCGACTTTAACTGGAACACCGATAGTCGGAGATGATGTCACTCCCAGTTCCAAGGTTAATGGAACGCAGCATTACGACAGTCGCCACGCGTGCTCATGGGAAGCAGAGTCTTAATGTCGCCGGAAACAGATCTCCTCACAGTCCCTTTAAGCATGTTTTTAATGGCTACAATACATGCCTTATTCAGGGTTAGCATTCAAACATTGTCACGGACGTTTTAGGAAGTGTGTCTGAAATTAACTTGACTCGCCTATATTTTTGACTATATTTTAAAAGTGCATCTATGAAAGAGCCCTTTGAGTTTTTGGGGAGGGCAGAATCTTTTAAAAAGCATTTAGGAAGGTGAGGCACAACTGTTAAATCTGTCATATTCGTTACAAATCAATCAGGTAATGTAGTAGGCAGGCGCTACTGCACTACTGAATGTGAGCCACTTCACAAAACAAACTTTTGCCAAAACATGTTGAACATAGAGCAAAATTGTCACTATGGTGAATATTGTAGTATTTTTTTTTTCATTTAATAAAGATAAGTGGTCCGGATTTGATCAAACTGCTACTGTAGCTGCTAGCATCTATGCTAATGCTTATAAGTGCAATCACTTCCTGTTGTCTCGCCCATGGCTCCCATCTCTTCCTGTTATAAAGGACTCTGATTAGGCTGTGCTGCTTGGGCTGACCACAGTCATTGTAGATTGGAGCTTGGCAAGATGGATCAGCCTGAAAAAAGACATTGAATCAGGCTGATCCAGCTGCTATGCAAGGTTAGTCTAAGGTGGGGAGAGACTAAAGCCTGATTTATACTGCTGCAAACAATAAGCTATTATTATTATTACTGTTAGAAGTATTTTCCCTGCCTCTTGCTCTCCAGCCCCCCTTGTCCATTAAAGAGAGATGATGGATGGATAATCAAACATTTAGGTTTAAAGACATTTCTTCATATTCTTTCCTTTTCACTTTTGACATTTAAATTAGCATCTGTTCACTTACAAACCTCACTGACTTTCACAGTCGAACACTGAAAGAAGAAACACAAGAATCATTTAGAAAAAGAGAACAATCCTGAACAAAGTCAGACTTTAGCAAACCATCCTTACATGTAAGCAAAGGCAGTGAGTGTTGGAGTGCCCATTTTTTTTGGCCCTGATTAGCCCCACATTCCTGTCAAAGTAGACGTGTTTTTATATTCACGCTCCAGCAGAGGACAGGGAAGCGAGGGGAGAGGCGGTTAAAACGACCGTGACCAGAACCATACACCGTGGCTGTGACTTTCATTGCCTCACATGTCATTTCAAAACTGTCCAAAAACGCACCTTTTTTCCTGGACAGGCTTTCATCTCCCGCTCAGCCTAACAACCCTTGTTAGTTGTGTCCAATCTGGATTTGATTCCCGCTCTGTCTCTCTTGATGAATAATGCCTTTGTAGTCCACGTCTTCCCACAGAGCACACTCTTCATGTCCAATTTTTAATATGTGCCAAGTGACAAGCTGAGGAAGTAACCAAGAATGTAACACGCTTGTTATTGGCCCAGAGATCCAGTATACCGGTCAGAGGATTGACGCTTTTCTGCTCTGTGACCTAACATACGAGAAGTAATCATGTCTTTAACAGAGCTTAATAATGTGAAGAATGTCACCGGCAGATTCATGAGACTGAAACAAGAAACTCACTTTCAACTATTACCCCAAAGGGACCACAACAGTGCCAAAGAGCATTTTTACCGGCATGAATGAGCCAGCCAACAGTACCGATTTGTTAAACAGAGTGTGAAACAGAAATGTGAACTACGTCACCTCATAGCTGAAGCCTCCACACAGGAGTACGGGTGAGCAGCAGAGATGGTGGCAGGTTCCCATCTCAGACATCTGGTTCAAATGATCAAACAGGTCATTTGATATACTGCTTAAAATAGAGGGAGCAAAATGGGCAGATCGCTTACATAAGAACGCATGGAGTCTGGATATAACAAATGCAATAAAAATGTAAACAAAAGTGTTTCCATGCCAACAAAAGTCTAAAAAGGAGACTGAAAAATCCAGAGGAATGTATAAAGCATATTTTAAAAACAGATGTTGACCAAAGTTCTGCATTGATGATTTCCATGTGGTGTCGCACACCTAAGGAGCCGCCCCCTGCATGTTGCCACGTAGAAGTTGACAGTGTTCGTTGCCACAAAGGGTTGGAATCACCAGTTGCCCCATGATAAAATATGATTAGGATTTTTGAGTATGAGTTGAGTTAATTGCAGTTCTATATATTTTATGATATGCTAACTGCAATATTCAACATCAGGATACATGTTTTTCTAACTTTATTTGTTTGCGATTACATTAAAAAAAAGAAAAATAACCTAGTTCTGTAAAAATGAAGAAACATCAAAGTATATCCATCATGCCACTTCGGTGTTATTAAAACAGAAGTAAACATGCTGTCCACATGTAGCCAGTTAATGTGACCTTCTCTACTGGGCTAAGCCTTATTTCAACTTATAGCTTCACTGCTCTGAAGAGCTTTAGTGCTGCTGTTGTTGAATTACTTAGTGATGGCTCTTCTTTGTTTCAAACATTACTATTCTTTGGATCTTAAAGTCTCAATCATTTTATTGACTACCACCTAGATGGGCCAGCTGGCTTCTTTACACTGGGAATTCACCATTTTAGATTTTTGCTAGCGTCTCACATGCTAATATGCTGTATTTGAACTCATTGTTGCTTTAATGCTTTTAAGTTACAGCCTGCACTTTGCCAAGATCTGCCTGTTCCTTACGCCCAGATGTTTAAAATATGTTCTTAAAAATAATATTTTTTCATTTACACATAATTGATATTAGGTCACAGCATTATGGTACATTCATACATTCTGACGATTTTTGCATTTCAAAAGTATATCTGGTAGAAGTTTGGAAAATCATTCTGTCAATCAAATTTAAAACACGCTGTAAGTCCTGTAAGTGGTGCTGTAAGGCTGCTGCAGACATACAACAAAACCATAGAAGAAGACATGCAGCTTGTGCATACATAAGAGTTACGTAAACAAACAATAAAATATGTCCTCTTGTTTCTCATGGTGGTTGTAGAGGACAAAAGATTTGCTGTAAAAGTCATAAACTATTTGTTGTTTTTTGTCATTGTCAGGGTTTGTTTGTGCTGTTTAAGGGAGAGGTGGGGTTATGATTTCATCCTTTCATATACAGTATCTGTATTTCATGTCATTTATCCGCTCTTGAGACCCGTTATCAAGAGTGTACGTTTTCAGGGACCTAAAACATCAGATTTGTGTGGAATAAACTCCTCTATGATTATGAAATTGGGGCAGTGGCGGCCGGCCAGTAGAGGGCGCTAGGGCGCCGCCGCCCCAGTGGAGAGTGTGATATTAAATGTATTTACTTTATTTTGAAAAAATTAATATTACCAAAAATTACTTATTTAAATGTGTAATATAAATATAACATAATATATATCCATTAAGATATAAAGTAATTAATTTTCATTAATGTAAAACAAAAGTAAGCCTTCTCGTCTCTACCTCCGTGTCTGATGGGCGCTCGAAAAAGCGCCCCTGAGACAGTGACGAATAGCCAATAAGGGACTGTTGCTGGGGCAAGATAAGGGCATATCAATGTGAATTTGGCCAATCAGCGTCGTTGAAAATGATCTCCGAAGGGCACTTCTTAAATTGCCCCTCGGGCTTATTCGGCTCGTGTCGGCGTGCCGATGTTATGTTTTAACTGGTGACAGTCCAGGGAGACGTCAAGGAGGCGTGCCTTTGAAGGACCCTTTTGTTTACTATCCAAATGCTTCTCGAATCCATATTATACTTAAAACTGACCTCTTTTCACCATTTTACTTACTTAGTGGTGGAAGTGACTTCACAACATGCAGCGTGACAATGAAAAATTGTATAAAATTACAGACTTATTTGACGGCGTAAATATACGGAAGGTAATATATAGGTAACTATCTTAGATGCCTGTTCAAAATGTCAAACTTTCGACAGTGACTCAAATTGTGATAGCCCCGAAACCCGCATTTTACCGTCACTTCGGCGTATCAACAAACATGCTCAACGTATAATGGAGACGGGAGGACTTTAAAAAAGGCAAAGAGAAGTTGGTTTTTTATGTGGAGGAAAAGTAATGTGGGAAATTACACACGTTCCCCTTACTCATTTCTGTGTATAAAGTTATTTTTAATTTACACATGTTCACCTTACTTATTTCTTTGTATATAGGTAATGTAAGCTTTTTGGCAGTATATGGTTAACTATTTATATATTTATGTATGCGTGTGTGTGTGTCTGATATGTGTGTGCACCATTCTGTAATCTGTTATTTTTTATGGAATCAATAATAACACTTTTACGAAGCACAGGTATCCTGTAGTTTGTGTCGAATCGTAGTGAGATGGTTGTTAAAAACTGAGTGTTGCACAGTACTGCCCGACCAAGAATATTTTTCACCAGCCGCCACTGCATGTGGGATATGCCTGAATTTGTCTCTGTGTGGATAGCCCCTTAGTGTCATTTGATTGAATTTGATTTTAATTTGATTTATTTTTTATTTTGAATTTAAAGAAATGCGATGTAGATCTGACAAAGTGCTACTGAAGCAGGAAGCACGTCATGCTGTTGGCACATCTGTAGTTCCCACCTCCTCCTCTAAAGGACTCTAAATGGGCCATGGTGCTTTTGGCCACTTACCATTATTGCAGATTAGAGCTTGGCAAGATAGATCTGCCGCATTACAGACATTAAATCAGTCAGATCCACGGTTACATAGCCATTACACTGGTTGTAAATATTGACAGGAATGTTCACGTGCAGATACTGATGTTCAGCTTTCTATGCTATTATGCTATGTCCAATATCATCTTCACACTAATGTACATCCTTACTTTTTATCTGTAGGTTGATATGTGAACTAGTAAAGCTTTTATAGTCCTAGTCAGAAGGAGCTAAAAATTGGCAACCTGGTCATTCTCTTTATTACTATTCAAAGGCCAAAAGGTCAGATATTGTTGCTCAATAATACATCTAAAAGTCTCACTGCTGTTTGTCACCTTGTCTGGTTCTACTTTTGCTCATTCCAGCCAGTAACTTTGTGGGTGCATTATGAGAGACGATAGCCAACACAATAAATATAAAACTTACAGAGTGTAATAAAGTTGACTTGTAAATTTAATGTGCTGAGTTTATGACACTGAACTTCATGACCTATGTTTGGAAATAAGCTGACAAACAGCGTGAAGTTATGTGAACGGCTCAAGGGCGATTTTTGTAACAGCCTGAGCTATATACATAGTTGGGGGATCTTTTTGTCTTCTCCTTGCCAGCAGAGATTTCACTGCAATTGTATAAATTTTGTGTTTAGGGAAGTGTGCACCATGGGAGAACCAGACGAACTAAAAAAGTGGGGATAATCTTTTCAAACATGCTTAATCATCAGAGATATGCTTACACTCCTAAACACATGATCTGTTAGTGTCAAATCTTTTGTGCATAAGGGAAATGCCTCTCCAAGCTTTGTTGCAGGATGCAGTCAGAGGGGCGGAAGCGGTTTTTGAGGAAATGGCTTTTGATAGCTTGTCCTAATTGACTTCTTTTGTGACTCAGAGCCCCGTTAACCCGGAGCACATTTCAGGCAGTAGACACATCATTAGCCTAACGTGGCGATGGCTACGCGCCACCACATAAGGACGAGGAAACGTCAAAGCATGATGGACCACACATGCAGCCCCTGACCTACAGAACACAGCATGTAGAGCAGCGGCAGCCCTTTTTGTCTTCACCATTTTCCTTCCAAACGCCCTTCCCGAACGCCCTCTGCAGCAGACAAAAACAAATGGGATTGAGAGGACGACTGCAGCGGCGGTGATAGACAGAGATTTATATAGAGAGGATGAGAGAGTGATGGAGTTGTCTGCTGCAGATTCCAGTCCCCACATCTGTCCAGTTCTACTTGGCAGCACTTCTTAGCGATTCAGCTGGAAGAGAGATATGCAGGTGTTTTATTTTTTCTCCCCACAAACAGATGCATCGAGCTAAGCAAAGCCAGGCAGCAGACGGACGGCCGTGTCAGATGCGTGAAGAGAAAAAAAAATGTTTTGCTCAGGCCCAAGCTGTGCATTTGGGAGAGATGTGCTTTTGGTAAAGTGTTCAAACGCATTTTTTAGTTTGGTGGAACAACACAGCCGCGCTCTGTTTTGCCTTCACAGAGGAGCTGAGTCACCTGAAGACAGAGGAAAAACTTTTTTAGATTTATGCGTTTTAGTTTGAGAACTAGTTGAAATATAACATGTTCAGGTTTTCAAATAGAAAATGTGTTAATTTTAAGTATGTATATGAATAAATAAGTCAGGGCTAGGGCTGAACAATTTATAGTTTTCTGATCGAAATCAGAATTTCAAACAACACAATCCTGTGATCGCCAAAGCACTCCTGACTGACCCAGGATCTGTTGTGTCAACTATTTTACAAACAGTACTTTACAATATAAAGCCTCTATTTAGGAGTAAAAGTTGGAGTATCCCTTAAATAATGAAAAGAGATTATCTATCATCAATATTAGGTGATGAATAATAGGGGTGGGAGAAAAAATCAATTCGCATAAGAATCAGGATTTTTGTTTGATGATTTTTAAATAGATTTTTTTTTTCCAAATTTAAAGACTTCATTTTAGTCTGTGTTAATAAGCCACTTTTAAATGCAATCCAGGCTTTTGAAGCGAGAGTATAAACAGCTGTTTAAAATATATATCTTTTTTTTTATGACTTGCAATTTTTATTTTTCATGACAATCAAACAGTAAATGATATGTCACATTAGATTCCAAACACATTGAACATCCCCTTTCCCGCCCCCACCCACATACATATAAACAAGAGGGGTCAACTTACATTTAGAGTGGCCTGCACACCGCACTAATGCTCATAATGCAATAGGTAAATGAAGAAAAATAAATTACAAAATGCATGTATATGAAATACAAAATACAAAATGAGTAACAGAAAAACAATCAAGGAAGTGCATCTCCACCACATCATCACACTGGTTCCTTCATAAAAGAAATATTGCTGCCCCATTTCAGGTGGTATGCTTTTGTCCTGTCCTGCATTCTATATGCCATTCTTTCATAAGCAGCTACCTTCCCTATTTCGATCTCCCAGTCCTGTAAGGAAGGCTCTCCCGGGTTCTTCCAATTCCTGAGGATGATTTGTTGTCCAATCATAATTGTTGTTTGAGTCCGTTGTTTAAGTGGTTGTGGAAAAGATAACACCTCAGAGTCTCCTAATATAAACAGTTTTGGACAGAAAGCAAATTGCAAATTTATGATCTTGATGATATATCCATGAATCTTTGTCCAGAATAAATGGATCTTGGGACATGCCCATAACATATGGACCAGTGTGCCCTCATCCCCTCCACATTTCCAACAGGCTGCCAAGTCTTTTAACTTCAGTCTGCATAATCTACTGGGGGTCCAATAGAAGCGGTGCAGGATCTTAAACTGAATAAGCCTAACCCTCAAATCCCTTGACATTAAACGGCAGTTACTGAGAACCTCCTCCCATTCCTGGTTATTAAATGAGACCCTCAAATCTCTTTCCCAAGCAATTTTAATGGCTGTGTTAATTTTATTTCCAACAAATTCCAAAAGCATTTTATAATACTTAGATGCTTCATGTTCCTTGCCAAAAACCTGAAGGATTTCCTTTACCTTTTCTGCTGACATAAGGGGTTTTAAATTGGACTCATAAGTCTTCTTCAAAAGGTGGTTTAGTTGAAAATATCTCCAAGACTGGGTTCTAGGAAGCCCAAATTGTCGTTTTAGATGTTCAAAGGATTTAAGCGAATCACTCAAATAAACATCTTCTAATTAGAGAATTCCCCTTTCTACCCATTCCTTCCATAAAAAAGACTGTTTGCCAACTTTCAGCTTTGGATTTTGCCATATACTTGAGGTTCTATTTAAATATTGATCAAAACCTATCAGCCCTGCAATTTTCTTCCATTGACTCTGAAGGCGAGATACGATTGGATGGGTCTTCGTACGTTTACGTTTAGTGGACACGCAAGATAATAAAGGGAGAGAAGCTGATACGAACTGCTCGATCTTGTACCATGGAGGAGCTCTTTCTGGAGGTAAAGCCCAGTGAGCCAGATGCCTCAGTCCAAATGCATAGTAATAGAAGAGAAGTTTTGGGAACCCCAAACCACCCTTTTCCACCCGCTGTTGCAATTTCCCCATTGAGATGCGTGGCTTCCTTCCATTCCAAAGAAACTCCTTAAATATGCAGTCCCGCTTCTTAAAGTATTTTTGGGGGATTTCTAATGGAAGACACTGCAGTAAATAATTAATCCTTGGAACACAGTTCACTTTTATGACATTGGATTTCCCCCATAGCTACAGAGAGAGGTGAAGACCATCGTTTGATATCAACTTCAAGTTTCTGAATTAAGGGATCCCGGTTTGCTCTAATAATATCGTCCAATTTCGGAGTAAAAAGAATACCAAGATATTGCAAACCCTGATTGGGCCATCTGAACTTTCCAGTTAAAATATATTTCTGAAAAAATCCCAAAAACTGATTAACGTGATGTGTATTTTTCCAGATTTAGTCTGTAGGCATCATCATCGTTCATCTTTTTCACTGGTGTGAATAAAGCTGACTAAAGATTGCAAAAATCAAATATCGATTAGACCTAAAATCATTCAGCCCTAGTCAAGTCTTCAGAAGACTGATTTTTGATCTTTTATTTTAATATGATGATAGTGAGTAGAGTCCTAGACCAGACTCGGACTTCGATCACTTTCACACCAGAAGTTCAGTCGACTCCTTTTTGTGCTCAGTTTTGTGTGAGTGGGAAGTTGAAACCTTGTTTCCTTTGTCACTTTGATTCCTTTCACACTACTGCCTATCATATAATGCGTAATACATCCATCTGCCACTAATTGGGGCTGTAGCTGCTGTTTTTTATATCCTACTACCTGGCTAATTTTTGCACTATGATGCGAAAATACACAACCAGCTTTTGGTGATATCATTGTTCACCTGGAAACAGCTCTGAAGTATTATATGCCATTACATAAAATGAAGCTTCTTTTAGACTGAGGTTGAATATTGACTGGATCTGAGTATCCGTATTCCACAAAGAATTGTAGACAATAGCCTTTCAAGGGAAACAGCAGCTGGCAGTGCTTATGTTAGCCATGCTCTGCTTGATACTGTCATACGTTAGCTTTCCCTCTGTTGTAATGTTAGGCCAGTTCCAAGATGCAGTTCACTGCTTATTGGTTCATTTGCCGTGTTTGGCTCGATTGGTTTTACTGCAAAAGAACTGTGATTCCAAGACCCCCCATTTTCAGCTTGACTGGAGTTTTTGTGTGTTCATCACAAATAATATTTCATTAGTATTCTAAATCCTGCTACTCATTAGGGTTGGGATCCAGGAAATGCTAAATGCTAACTCATTTCTATGTTTTGGACTCATTCCTACACCACTCCATTTTCATTATCTAAACATACAAAATGGACTCCAAGACTGCTTTTTGTTCAGTTTCACTTTATTTTCTCCTTTTTCTGATGTTTTATCCATTTATAATTACGGATATACAGTAAATTGTGGTTAAAATTGACCAATTACCTAATTTTCATTTTCTTATTTAACATTATTTTTCTTGTGACAAGTAGGATGTGAGCACACCTTTGCCACACACTGCAGCAGTTATGGCTTTAGCTAAACAGGTTATTGCATACACTCTGAGGTCTTCATGAGCCCCCTTGTGGTACTTTCTAGAAACATTTGTCATGCACAAAGAAGTGTATACAAAAACGACCATGATGCCAGTAGGTGCAAATGTATATGGCCTGCCTTAGCTAGATCTTTTGGAGTCTAAACATAAATCTCAGCTTTATTTATTTATTTTTTGGCTAATTATTGCACATGAAAAAGCTAGTCTTGGATTTTTAAGTGGGGTTGTTCTACGTACGTAGCATTAGCCTGAACACAGCCTAGCCTGAGCCACAGTTGCAAAGCTCTGCTCTCTCTCAGTGCAGAAACACTGTTTTTGTGGCCTGTTTTGCACCCATAATTATTTTAACTACCCCGAGACATTGGCCGGCCCCATTAGCATTGTATAGCTCGAGCTGGAGCCAACTTTTTCAGCACAGATAGGGAGTTTTGTGACTGTGGCTTATGTTGAGGCTAGTGCCCGACTATTCCTTTGAGTTGTTTTTTATATGACTTGAAGCAGGGCCATATCTGAAATTAACCAAAACAATAAAATTCCTACAAACACTTTCTTAGCGTAAGCATATTCCTGTCAGTGTTCTGTGTCTTGCTGAGATGAAACAAATGTCAAGCAGAATTTAGCAAATATTTGCCCACATTTCACGCCCTCACTTTTGAGTTTGCTCCTTGCATCTGCAAACACAGACCAGCTTTGTTCTTTAACAATACTTCCTTCCCACTAAATCTGGACCCAGTGAGATGCTCGCCTCCACCCTCTGCTCTCCTCCACCCTCTGTTCTCCAGCTGCGTTACAGAGAGAAGTACTGTGAGCGACTCATGTGTGTACCTGACTGTGCCATGGGAGAGGAAGCAGGAAATGCTAACCATAGCAGGGTAGCTTTGTACCCTATAGGAGATAATGGGCACCATGCTGAGAGGCAGGGATGTGCTTCAGGCCATGTTCCACATCATCACATCAGCACATCCACGCTGTCTGGACAGGAAACGGCTTTTCCTGTCATCGCTCTGTCCGTGCTCCTGAAACCATAGGAATAAGATTCAGAGTGCAAGATAATTCAGAGCTGGTGTGTTGTGACAAATAGCTAATTTAGGCTCCTTTAAATGTAATTTAATGTGAAGGAAACTGGGGGTGTGATATGAAAAAGAAATGAATAATGTTTTACTAATCTGCAGGAGACAGACCGGACTGTTATAAACCAATAAACAAGGTCACAGTTTCATCATTTGTGAGTCACCGGCAAAAACAAAGGCCTGTAATGAATCCAAAACTCTGTTTGTATCCCACTGATTAGACCTTGACCTGGTTTAGCCTTTACATTTTAGTTCAGCCTCAATAATTTTGTCACACTGAGCTGTCAGATAGGTGTAAACTGAGCACCAGTCGCATCAGTGTTACAACAATAAGAAACACATTCAATGAGGAGAACAGCTGCATCCCAGACTGCTTTTCTGTTGTGTCCAGGGAAATATCATAATTTATGAAATTAGAGCCAAGTATAAACAAACACAGGTGATATCCATTCAAATGTTCTTCAGAGCATTAAAAATCTGGATGAGTTTAAAGATAAATTGCTGCAGTCTCATCGTCTGGTCCCTGTTGTGCATGTTTGTTTACCTGTCAGTCTTTATACAGGGTAATTTATTTTCTTTGGCATGTGGGATGATTTCATTTTTAAACAGTTGACAATTTAATTCTTGAACACAGATCGTAAATTAAATGTCAGCCAGATGCAGATCCTGTCTTAACAAGACTGTTTGGTAATTGCTCATTTACTGCTTTCATAATGCTTTGTGTTTTCCGTGACCTAGAAGTCGGAGGAAGAACAGATTAATGCCTCTGTCTTATCTCAAACAGTAGTAAGCATTCAGCCTGGAGGCTTTTACTGTCAAACCACAGCAGCTCTTAATTCACAGACGCTCTGAATGAAATCCACTGAGTATAATAAGTAGAGGCTCCCTGAGTTTGTTTGGAGCTTTGAGGCAGAAGTGTCCAAAGGTTTTATTGAGGGCCACATACAGAAAACATCAGGGGTGACTGTGCCGCTTTGACATGTGTACATGATGGAAGTTGAAGTTTTTTATTATTATTATTGATTTTCTAAGTAATGTAGAGCAGTACTCAACCAAAACAATCAGTGACATGAAGAGACAGGAAGACATATCAGGACTTTCTTAAGGTAGTAAGTTTGTGTGTGTGTGTGTGTGTGCTTGTCGCGGGGTCCTTCTTTGAAGCTCCCAAAATCTTCCAAAACCATTGTCAAAACTAGAAAAGCACTCGGAGAGCACAGACCTCCGCCAGCACCACAGTCCTCACCCATATCGTGATTTTCACCATAAATATTAGTTTTACCTTTATTTCACTGACATATTTAGATTCCGTGACCATGAAAACATACCATTAGCAACTGGATTCATAATTATATCTATTTAAGTTCAGTAGTTGTTCACAAAAATCACATTTTTCATCATGGCGGCCAGACACTGATCCGGATCAACACCAAAATTGAATCAGTTCTTCCTTTTCCCATGCTGAACACTTCCTGAAAATTTCATCAAAATCCATCCGTTACTTTTTGAGTTATTTTGTTCACAGACAGACGGACGGACAGACAGACAAACAAACTCTCCCGAAGAGTATTGTGTTGTTTATTTGTACCATTCTCCCATCTGGCAGTGAAAGAAACTCACACCAAAAAATGTAACGTGAAATATGTATGTACAATATTTACAAAAACAAAGGGAAAAAATTAGGTACATAAACCACAGAGATCCTCAGTAACTCAACTTTATGTCACTTAGGGACAGTTACCTGCTCTGTAACCAGGCCTCACTCACCCAGCAGGTCAAGGCAGCCATCCTTTAAGGCTGAAGCCCCTCCCCCTGGGCGAAATCATTTACATAACTTTTGATCGAACACACATTTTCTTCACAATCTCAACATTTCACAGTTTTCTTTACCTACCCCTTTCATTGTCACATTTAATGCACTTTTATTCATATTTTTATAATTCAAATTTGCACAAGAAAACTCAAAAACTACAAAAGCTGCTCCGTCCCTGGTCATGTGAGCATGAATTCCCGCAAGATTAGTGTTTATAGGAACCAGAAATGGCGCGCTCTGGCTTCTCATCCAAACAGAAATTCGGGACGCAGCATGGTGCCTTTAAGATGCGCGTCAAGGTAGGAGCGCTCTAAACTTGTGTAAATGTATGTAGTTAAAGGAGACATATCATGCTTGTTTCTCCTTCACTATGCCAGACTAGGATGCCTGTAAAGCATTTCTGCCCTCAGTACAAGTCATTTAGTTCCTTCATTGCCCCACAATCGCGTTCTCAAAATCCTCATTTTAGGCCATTATCAAGCTCTCGTTGAAACGCTCTGATCTCAGGCTGACCTACAGTTACCCGCAACGTCACAGCCCTCTGTGCTGTGATTGGTCAATTCTATCGGGGGCTGAGCCAGCCTGTCATTCTTCTTCTCCTGTATTTTCCGGCAGGCTCAAAGCAGTGACCGCGTATTGAGTCCCCCTACAGGCCAGAGCTGGTAATGAGTGAATGTCAGCTAGGGATCTATATACTGCTGCTGGTGGATGTGTTCCTCGGTGACGGTTTTGTGGCTAACGGACATCACAGAGGAGGAAGTGTTTTATCAGATTACTCCAATAAAAAGAAAGGTACCTCTTGTCGTCACGACGATTTAAATCTTGCGGACATCTCGCAATGACCTATTTTCAGAGGCATCAAATCTCGTTCTAGGATATCAGAAAAAATACAATATCTCATTTTTTGAAAATGAAGGGGGTGTAAGGTCTTGTTTTCAAATTTATTATATGTAAGTATTAAATCATGCATCAGCATGATAGGTCTCCTTTAATGATTAGAGCTCCCAAGTTTGCACCCTTGGTCACTCTAACTGTACATTCACACCAGAAATGTCAAAATCGCTTGTCGATGCTCTGACTGCTCTCACTGAGCTGCTTAGCAGTTTAAAACACACATCAGCACACGGGCAGGGGACACAATGTGAGCGGCCGGAGGGGCGGGGCTTACAAGCTGCAGTGCAGATGTGCTCTGCATCACCATCTCCTGTCACTCCTGTTTTCACACTTATGTTTACATATAAATATTGAACTAAAATAAGACAAGTAAACAGACATACGCGCTGGCTTGTAACCTTTAAACAACAGCTTATTTGATTGTTGTGACTTTACCCCCCTTTTTATGAAACAGTTGCACAAAGGGGGAGGTTATATGGGGGGTTGGAACGTGTATATGGGACTTTGGTTCCCTCTTTCACTGTGGATCAAACTTGGGAGGCTGGAGACAACAGTGATAAGTTTTCCTCCCTTGTTTTCTCGTCCTCCCTCTCAAAGTCTTCCGCATGGGAATCCAGATCGGCCTGTAATTGACTGACGCCTCGTTCGCGCTGCTGCTCATTTGCATAAAGTTGAGCTTCTCCCAACTTCAGCTCATCGCTCGCATTGCTTCCGTCGCGCCGCTCCACACCGCCTGTGACGCTCGCAACGCACCGCTCGTGATCGCTGCCGCTGGCGATCATAGAAAATGAAGGGCAGCTGGACTGCTTCTGGTGTGAATGTACAGTAAGAGACGGAGAGGGAAAGGAGGAAAATTGTGTTTTTTTTACAGAGTGGGGCATATGCTAGCAGGGAGGGAAGAGTTGGTGTAGGTGTGTCAACTCAAACCGGCCTCGGCGTCTGTATGTGCACTCAATGTGTGCGTGTTTGCTCCGCATCTATATATGTGCGTCGCGGGGCGAGTACGTGTGTGTGTGTGTGTGTGCGCGGGCAAGTGTGTGAAGTTATTGACGTCGCTGCTTAGTCACAGTGCATATGTGAGGATGTAGAAAACGGGTTGGTTGTCAGGATAAGAGAGTATAAGACAGATCTTAAGGCTGTGACGCATCATTGCAGAGCCATGAACAAAAGCTAAAGACCAGCTGAAAAATCTCAAGATTTGCATTTTGCACTGTTAGATCTTAAGAAGGTCCTTAATAAAGTTTAAAAATGCAATAAGAGGAAAAGAGACCGAGAGACAAAATAGTTTAAGTATTAAAACATCAATTAAACTAAAGTATGCTGTTCATCAGCAATTATTTTGCCCCTTCCAGAAAGGTTGGAAATCAGCTTTGGTGCTGTGTCAGGTAAATTTGGTCAAACTATAAGCCACTGTGGCAGGTAAGAAAACAGAAAATAGAAGAGTAAGAATAATAGCAAATAACACAAGATGGGGTACTGGTTTGGAGCAGAGGGCAGTCCATGTACACGCTTCTGCCAGCCCGGGTTCAAATCCAGCCTGTGGCCAGCAGAGTGTCCCCCCTACTCTCTCTCGCCCTCCTTTCACAAGCCTATCCACTGTCAACTTCTCCTGTCAACAAAGGCAAAAAAAGGCTCAAAATATAATCTTTAAATTAACGAAAGTTGATAACCGTTGCTGACAGTTCACATTAGTATACAGTCTTTTACTTTAGTCTTGCCATGTTGCCCCAACTTGGCTGCCCCCCACAAGCGTTTTGAAATAACTCCAGCTTCAAATGTTGCAACTGTTCTCTTGCTCTGTATTGCCTTTATGTAAACTCAGATTCACCTTTGAAAACTCATCATCCTTAGCTGTTTTATAATACACAGTATAAATCTTGTTTAATCTTCTGTAGAAATGAACGTGTTATGAGTCCTTTAAGAACCCGGTTTACTCTCCTGCTTATTGCTTGCTATTTCTTTCTCCAATATGTAAGTTTAAGTAAACATTCAGAGCTAACACTGTCATCATGGGGACTTTTTGGACCACTTATGCGCCCTTCTTTGTCACCTTTTAGCTCTCACAGTGTGGTTACGCAAACAGCTCTGCAGCCATTTATTTCATCTCATGAACACAGAAAGGAAAGCAGTGTGTTGTTGACAAATTGAGAAACACACCTTTATGGGAGGATGTAAAGAAAGCAAGTAATCTTGGAAGTTTTTATAGAATTATGACCATAGTTAAAGGGACATAGTTTGATTTTTAATAAGAGCTTGCTGTCTCAGAGCTGTAATAAAAACTCCAGGGACGCTGGAAAATGAAATTGTGTCATTTACAGAGATAAGTACTTTTCCAGACTAAATGAGTTGTGTGTATGAGCTGCAGTTAATGTTTCGCTGGCCCTCAGCCACACTTTTATTACTCTGTGTTGTCTAGACAGAGACATTTCAGCACAGAACCTGTTTACAATCTCTGACCCTCGCTTGCTCTTTTTTTGGTTCACCAATAGAACGCATGAACACCTTCATTTAGAGGTTTTAGACACTTTTTACCTGTTTCTGAGCACATTTTCTTGACTCTTGGAACATTAGCAGTGGGGCTTGGCACCATATCATGTGTAAGGTGAAACTTTTAACACACTGTGGCATGTTACCATGTTCTTGTATGTTTTGATAAATGAAAAGGGGGCCACAAATCTGTAGGAGTGGGAGAAAAAATCCATTCGAATTTTCAATTTTTTTGTTCAAAAATCGAAAAACTCTTTAGGCGCTAAAGTCGCAAAATTGCAGCAAGCAACATTGCTGAATAAAACAGGCCATAGCTGTTAAAATAGTGCTGAATAGTGTTACTGTTTTTCACCAGCAGATAGTGGACAGGTGACAGGTTTCTATTCAAAGTTTTGCTGTATATTTATTTTGAAAACACACACACACACATATATATATCTATTCACAACCTTGCCCCCCCCTACCTGTCTGATCTCCTCCACATCGCCACCCCCTCTTGCTCCCTCAGGTCGTCCTCCTCCCTCTATCTCTCTGTGCCCTCCGCCCGGCTCAGCACCATGGGTAGTAGAGCTATCAGCCTCTCCGCTCCCAAACTCTGGAACTCTCTCCCCCCCGGACCTCAGAAACATTGACTCCCTTCCCCACTTCAAATCAAACCTAAAAACCCATCTGTTCCAAACTGCATACTCTCTTTAATTTTTCCACCCTCATTTAACTGTGTCGCTCTTGTATGTTGTTTTTATTTATTTTAATTGAGATTTTAATGCACTGTGCTTTTATTATGTATTTTGTAAAGTGTCCTTGGGTGCTAAGAAAAGTGCTTTCAAATAAAATGTATTATTATTATTTTATATACACAAAACAGTGTGAATGAATCAACTGGTTGTACTGACTAATCACCACACTGTCACGTGGCATGCGACTCACGAATCTGTACTCACTGGGAGCGATCAACTAAAACTAGGAAACTTGATTTGAGCAAAGCAAAGCAGTCTTCACACAGAAAAATAATATTTCGGGCATATTAAAGTAAAGGTCATTTTAACTTAACCTTTTGAGTTCTGCATTCATATTTTTGTCGAGTTTATATATGTCCAGGTCTAATTAGCAGGGTTAGTGTTTGTACATCCTTAAGCCTACTCTTACTTTTGTCCAAATGTGAGCTGAACGTGTTAAACGTGCCTCACAATGCTACCAAACCACCGTCCATGGTGATGTATATCCGAGGTGCCACATTGAAATTCCTCTGCGCGTGCTCTCCCGCTGCAGACTGAGGAAGATCGTGATGAATGCCCCTTCACGTCACAGACATAAGTGCTCCCATAGATTACTGCAACACATCGGACACAGGCTGACACAAATGTGTTACGATGACGGCTCATCTTTCTTCCCTCTCATCTCTCTCCTTTTTTCCTTCCTCAATATGTCAAGGACCTTTGGACAAACAGGTTAAAAATATCATCCAATCAGAGCCCTGTTTTGAAAGAGACGAGATGGAGTGGTGGAATCGGAGCAGAACAGGGATGAGTTCTTCAGCTGTAGGATTTGTAGTTTTTGATCTAAGTAAAGGACAGCCAGGAAGTTAAGATGTACGGAAGCAGATGAAACACACCCACCTCGTATTAACCAAGACGCCCCTGCAGGAATGTCTGGCCTGTGCCGCACCCTGTGGCATCAAACGCACCAGCGCAGGTCCCTGTCATCGTCTTCACATGATTAGGCAATCACCGCCCTTCCTCACCACATCAAAACAGGTATTTGCATGCGGAGATCGTCTACTCTGCAGCCGTCTCTGTCTGGACATGTCGGAGCAGAGTAGGAGAGATACGTTCGTTCACACTCATCACTTTGAAATAAATAGATACTACCTCTCTCATGGTTTTAAATGATCTGTGAGAGTGGTATGACCGGAGCAGCTCATGCTCAGTCTAAACGGATGTCTTGGCTGGTGGAGTATGTCATAACCCCTTTTACTACTACTGCAACTGCTTTCCTGTTATTCAACCAGGAAAGAATCTTCCTCTGCAAACACCATCTATTAAATTATCTGATCATAAGTAACGAGGTTACGACAGAATTGTAAGATCGGTGTGAACTGACATGATTCAAATATTTCACTGTGTACAGATGGGAAGAAAACCAGGTGACATCATTAGGAACTCTTTCTGAATGTAGTTCACAATCTAAAAGTAGCTTACTATCAATAATGACAAACATTGTTTCTGCTAACAGAAAAATATGTATTATATTTTATCATGGAAGTGGAAACAGGGCAGTGACTGACATGGTAAGGCTCTATAAATGGACCCAGGATTGGTTCACATTATCATGACCTGTGGTTCCTGCCCAAAAACTTATGTTCAATGCAACGGGATCAATTTTTCCTAGGTTTTAGTAAATTTCATCAACTAAAAGGGATTAGAATATATAACTAGTGTATCCACACCATGGTTCAAGGAGCAACTGTGGCTTGCATTCCACTTTTAGTTGGCCCTGAGCGAGCTCCAAGAAGTCATGGAAATTTTTCCCATTTGAAAAATGAAGCCAAAACCAAATTCTAATCCAAATTTCTCTTCAAGCAACTTTTTTTTCAAATCCTGTATTATCCTATTTTGGTGAGCATTTGTAAATATGTTGCCTTGGTTTCTTATTCTTCGCTGATAGGAGTGATGCCTGTCTTTTTCTCTTGTTGTAGCCCATTCTTCAAGATCTGATGTTGTGCTTTCAGACATGTTATTCTGCAAACCTTAGGTGAAATAAGGGGTTGGATTTGCCAATGGTCCCACGATAGAACAGATCTGTGATACTTGAGCCCCTACTTGATTTTATTGTGATTCTTAATATTTTATGTGATGATCAGTATTGTGGTAATTCACATCGCTCAATATATAGACTTTCAACACTTTAATTTCTGCGTGTACATCAAGAAAGAACAAAAAAACGAATTCTATAAAATTTAATAATCATATCTCAGTATATTTATCATGTCACTCAAGGTTTGTTGAAAACAGGAAGGAACTCACAGACTGATGTTCACACATAACCAGTTAGCCAGCCTGTCTGCAGTGTTCAGCCTCTATTAAACATTTAGCTTCTCTGCTCTGAAGAGCTTTAGTGCTGCTGATGTTGAAGTAGAGGTCATTCAGTATGTAACAGAAGCCTTTGTTTTCCACAACATGATGAGACCTCAGTCCATGCACATTAAGGCAGTTATAGATTGAGCTTTTTCTCTGATTACTCAGAACTGGAAGGCAGCTCTGACAAGCCAAGCATGTCAAGTGTTGACTGCTTCATCAGTAGTGTTAGCTTTGCATTATCTTAGCATTAGCTCTACTGTGTTGACTGCTTCATCAGTAGTGTTAGCTTTGCATTATCTTAGCATTAGCTCTACTGTCTTGGCTTTCGCTGTCCCTTGGTGGTACGGCATAAAGTGAGCCTTATGTCCACAATTTTACTCTCACACATCCCCATGTGCCATGTCCATCTGTTATGTTCTTTACAAAGTCCAAAAAAATCTGCACGCTTCATTTAAATGCAGACATTGTGTTAGTGTAGTTAATTTATGTTTTTCTCCCTCCCCTAGTTGAAATAAGTGGTTATTTGATCATCAGCCATGACTGTTTACTCTCCAGCACAATGAACGTCACCCTTCTGACCTGGCTCTACAGCATGGACTTAACGAGTAATATAATTTAATTCTACTAAGCCAAAAACCTCTTTCGATGTTAGAAATGAATACAATAAATATAGTGATACTTATGGCCATGAATCAGTGAGATACTACCATGTGATTTTTGCACAGAGGACTGACGCTCACTGGATATTCTCTCTTTCTTAAATCAATCTCTGTAAACCTACTTTGACCAGCTCATCTGGGACCAACAACCATGCCACGTTGAAATAACTAAAATCACATTTCTTTTACAATTCTAAATGCAGTGAGATACTACCATGTGATTGGCTTATTTACTTATATTCATTGACAAATAGTTGAACAGGTGTACCTAATGAAATGGCCAGTGAGTGCATGTCCAGTTAGAGTTAAAGGATAAGTTTGGTTTCTACAGCTTTCACATTGTTTATAGAATGAAGTAGAACAATATACTCACCCAGAAGGCTTTCCTGATCCAAACAGTGCTTCGGGAGATATTTAGATCCAAAATCGAGCGGCGGACATCCGTATAATGGTAGCACACGGGGCATGTATAGCGCCGCTCCTAAAACTGCATTAATCGGCCAAAAACTCATTCGTTTCACCAATATTTCATCATGGTCCACTCGGGCTACTCCTCCATTACAGTCTGTGTCGCTCCAGACATGTTTTTGTGACTGTACTGACCTCTGAACTGAAGAAGAAGAGCGCTTGCCTCCGCGCATGCGCAGTACTCTCTGGAGAGCTGTTCTTCTCTTTGCCTCCGCGTCCTCCTTTCGATGAGCTCCTCATCTTTAAACTCTGGCTCTGAACTGTAAGGACACCCATCATATTCAAAGTTCTCCTCCACAACATCTTCATCTGGTAGATATTCATCCGTTTTGCACAAAACTGGAAGAAGAAGGTCGTTGTGTAGCCTGCAGTCTTACCCTGAAACAATGAGCCGTACTGCGCGTGCGCGGAGGCAAGCGCTCTTCTTCTTCAGTTCAGAGGTCAGCACAGTCACACAACATGTCTGGAGCGACACAGACTGTAATGGAGGAGTAGCCCGAGCGGACCACGCTGAAATATTGGTGAAACTAATGAGTTTTTGGCCGATTAATGCAGTTTTAGGAGCGGCGCTATACATGCCCCGTGTGCTACCATTATACGGATGTCCGCCGCTCAATTTTGGATCTAAATATCTCCCGAAGCACTGTTTGGATCAGGAAAGCCTTCTGGGTGAGTATATTGTTCTACTTCATTCTATAAATGATGTGAAAGCTGTAGAAACCAAACCTATCCTTTAACTTTCCAACTGTTCTGCTGTCCAGGATGACAAAGCAGGAGGCTTAATCACAGCACACATCCTCTTGTTGTTAATTACAGAGGGAGGAGAAGAGGGCTGCTGTAATTACAAAGAAAGGCTGACAAAGCCATCGCAGCCTGGAGAGAGCACAGGGGACGAGGCCTCCCCTCTCCTCCTCTTCACTCTGCGGTCTAACTTTAATGAAGACCCTCTGAGTCTTCACAGCCTCCCAGCGTGTGTGGTGGCTGCTGGTGCTACCGTTTTCCAGTAAGACAGGAACACACTGCACAATTTAAGCCTGATTATAACCTCAGGTCGGCCGTTTAAGCTGCTTTTGACTTTGGTCTTAACTGTTGTGGTCAAATGGCACACAGGTTGGGATGAACAATCGTGGCTGTTGAGTGAGTAATGTCTGATGGTTTAGTGATTAAAGCTGGAGGTGGGAGAGACACTTAACTAACCAGTGATTATGAGAAGGTGCTTTTTAAGTCATTTTTTTCTGTAGATATCCTGCATTGGAGGTTAGAAACTGTTACTTAGACTTTGTTTTAGGGTCCAGAAATTATCAACAAAAGAACATGGAGAGTAAGAGAGGCAGGGCTTAGAAATATGGCCACCTAAAAAACAAACAGACAAACAAACTCCATATGTCACAGAAATCACATAATATAAATTTTACCTTGATGTTGCCAACATGTCCCAAAACAAGATGGGAAAACATTTAATCAGAAAGCTGCATTATTTTCACTAAATATGAACAAAGACCTAGTTTAATCAATCATTTTTACATGCTGAGCTTATCTGGCTCATCGATGGATCAAAAAAATGATCACCAGATGAATCGTTAACAGAAATCATCACTAGCTACAGCCCCTTTTTATGTGTTTTTTGTGGAATGAAATGTAGCCTTAAAATGAGATAAATGACTCAGCATGCTGGCAACTTCATTCTTTTTTACCGTTGTCTCTTTTCTGTTATATTTCTGTCTCCACTTGCCTCTTTATTTCTTTATTTTTCTGTTTTTTCTCTTTTTCCAAGGCAGTTTTTTCACCACCCCACCTTTTCCTTCACTCCATCTTCCTATCTATCAGTGGGACATCAGCGTCTTCCATCTTCAGCGCTGAAGCTCTGTGATAGGGGCTAATGGATTGGGCAGGATGAGGCATTGTGTCCCGCTGTCGGAGATTGCCATTTGTTTTGTGGGGGATCAATGAGGAGATCCAGAGTTGGTGCCCGCTGGAGATGATGGACTAATGTCTCACTGCAAAACCATAAGAAACTGTCAGTGGGGAGACACATCACAGCGTCAAGTCTGCCTTAATTTTACATTTTCTCCAGGAAAATACGGACATCTTTGGACTTAAAGAGAACCCTTCTGAATTAACGACAGTTTTATGTAGCTGCAAATCAGCTACATGAGATGATTATTTGACTCTTGGTGGATTTGATGATGATATGAGTGGGATGATATTCATATTTCTTAATGGTGTTTGCTCCCTCAGGGACGTAATGAAGAATATTTTCCACAAAACAGCTGTAGTGTTAGCTTGTGCTGGAGTTAAAGTGATGAATTTGATGAATGCAGTTGTCAAGGATTGATACTTTGGCCTGAAGGTTAGACAGCTGTATGTATCAAAGTCAATCCTTAATCATCTTTTAAATGTTTTGTTAAGTTGTTTACATTTCTCTTAAAAAATCATGTCATATTATGTAGATTGAACGGCATGACCTGGAGAATATATTTTTTTCTTGGTGAATATAAATCTTGTAGCTGCCATATAAATGAGGCAGTGGACTCATATTGGGAGGCTTAAATGCCAAGTGACAGTACTTAAGTTTCTTGAGACGATATTTTAGTGTTGCCTGGCAAGTAAAGAACATCAAGTGGTGATATAAAAAAACTGAACAACTTCTAAATCATATAAATACAAACAAAATAAAAACAACAACAAGAAGCAGGTGGAGCCAAAGCAAATTGAGCTAGTGCCGCATGGTTAAAATGCACCAAATAAGAGCAGAAGAGACAAAGAAGTATCTCCTGGTCTTTCAAGGTTTTTCTTTTTGCTGAATGTGATAAATTGTAGGAGTGGGAGAAAAATCGATACACCTAAGTATCGCGATTTTTTGTCTGCCAATTTTAAAATCGATATTTTTATTCAAAAATCGATATCCCCCCCCTACACACACACGCACACTCACACTCTATAGGCGCTAAAGTCGCCAAACTGAGGCAAGCGACATTGCTGGATAAAATAGGCCATAGCTGTTAAAATAGTGCTGAGTAGATTTAATACTTTTCACCAGCAGATAGTGGACAGGTGACAGATTTCTATTCAAAGTTTTGGCGTATATTTATTTTAAAACACACACACCGGACCGAGGGACGCGAGTGTGGCTGCAGAGGCTGTGGAGCGGAGCAGAGAGAGAGACACAGAGTGATCGAGAGTACTCACGATGCCGAGAGTACTTTATCAAGTACTGTCTGACTCTGAATCTGAGGAATATTTACTCTCTGAGGATGACGGTCAGTCTTCCAGTGAGAACCAAACTGGCAGCGTAGCAGTGACTGTGAAAGTTCGCCGCCATATACAGTCCCGGAGAAAGTACATACCGAGAGCTTTTCTCTCCTTGGCAGCGACTACCGAAGAGTGCACATAGTCTGGGATGCAGGGAAGCTCAAAACACTGCGTAAAAGTGGCGGTGAAGCGGAGAATGAGAAAGATCATGGAGCTCTGGTCAAACGAGAGAGAAGCCGGGGTAAACAGTGCAGGCAGCAGAGGCGTTTTATGGTCGGCCCTGGGTGAAATTACAGTGATAATGATGGCTGCTGGGAAAAACTAACCACTTTATAAACAATAAACTGATAAAGAGGAGCTGGACGGAAATAACATCCTCTCAGGAGATTTCAGGATTCAAACTGGTAGCCACATGTAGCTTAGCAATTCCTTGCGACATTGTCTGCCATGTTTATTTACACCAAAGTTGCGAAAAAACAAACAAACTACGAGAGTGGAGGCCCTGGTTGTTGGTGAATGAACCATGCTAGTGTATGTGTCTCTCTTTGCAGCACATACACACTACAAGAACAAACAATCTGTCAGTAGTTGTCTTAATGTGTGGGTCAAATTGAATACAGTTTTAAAAAGCTTTGTGCGCCAGGCCTTTGGTGTTTAATAAAATTGTTATCCTTGGGTATTAATGATTTAATTGGAGATCAGGACCCTAGTTCCAGTTGTAATCAATATTCTCATTCCCTTTACCCACAGAAGACTTGTTTCCATTCAGACAGAGTCTCCAGGGATTGATGTGTAAATCAAAAACTTGGCTTATCAGCTCTTGGTGCAGCAGCTTCTCGGGTTTTCTCTTCACTGCCAACATGTGAATAATTCCTGTCACTTGTGATCCAAACAGATAGCTACTGGATCCAAACATCCTCCAAAAAGCAGGCCTGCCCCCACCTGTTCCCTCCTACATGTCTGATGCTTTTCTCAGCTGTCTGATGGAGACTGCAGAGTTATCAGGTCATGCGAGAGCCGTGCCACATGAGGCTGAAATCAAAGAAAGTGGGCTTGTGCTTTTCACTCCTCCAGGGTCCTCCTCTGTGTGGGATTTGACACACCCTGGGACAGCCGGATTTCCTAAAGCTGGCATGCAGAATCAGGATCCGTGTGGGGCATTCGAGAAGGGGATCCGAGCCCCTTCGCTTTGTTTGTTTTATTTTGTCTTGCATCATTATCTCACGGAGGAGAGAGGTTTGAGTTTATTTTGACGGGCATGGATGAGTTGCTTCTTGTCATTCGTCGCACGCAATCAGCTGTCCGTTCTGTTCTACACAAACATCAGATTTCACGCTGAGGTATTTATTTTTCAATGGTATTTCAACCTCAGATGTGCTTCTTACCTCCCCTTCCCCTTCTGGAGGTTATGAAATGATTCACATTTATCAATTTTAAACACTTCATACTAGTTATAAAAGTGGGCATGTGGCCATCACCTTGTGGAGCTCTGATTGAGTGTCATATTTCTCTCACCCCAGCCTGCCCCTTGTTAGGTAAAGTGAATTTTACTAATGCCTGGCGTGGGCTAATGCCTTCTTTTACAAGCCTAATAAGAATAATGGCTCGGCATAAATTCTGAGTCATCCTGATCTTATGAGACAGGCTATAAATGAGTTATGAATTATGTCTCTGCTGCCTGCGCACTTACTGCAGGATACTGGAGGTACATTTAAAAAGAGGGCTGTGGGGTTCACAGTGCTGGAGGTTCAGATCACTCAAGTTCATCTGAGTGTCTGACTCACAGGCTGCAGACTGATCATGTATGTGTCCTGACCTCGCAGGTTAATGGATTGCAGTCACAGAGTGTCCTGGGTTTGCAGTTTTTCCCAACTATTTGCAAAAGTGAACTGTTGCTTTGGACTTCTTTGCCATTGATTTGGTAGCATAAGGTTATATTGGGTAGAGCTGAGGTTCTCAAACAGAGACACTAAAGGCAGGTTTAGATATGTACGAGGATTTTTCCAACCATAATCACCACTACAAATAACTGTATTTTGGTTAAGTATTTTTTAAATAAGGTGCATAATCTGTAACAGAATCTAAAGACCTGTAAAGTAACCCTCTTATGTATTTATCAGAATATTGTAAGGTTTCTCCTTGTAAGATTATAAGAACTCCGGGTTTTGTACAATGTGATCTGTCGAGTTTTAATGTGTGTTGCTGAATTTGGAAACTTTACCATGTTTTTTTAATTTATACTTGCTTCACTTTTGGATACATTTTTAAAAATGGATACTGTTTTTTAATGGACCAACCAGACATTATTCGAACAAATTGAACAGCCTTATACGACATTGAAGTAAATGTTAAATGAGCTAATTTGCTATATTTGACTATGTTATACCCTGAGAATTTGACTTGATATAAGGTGAAAAAATGCCTGAAAACCACTGGTTACGAGAAAGAACTATGTGGCTGGGCAAACTGTGGATAAGAAGAAATGTGGCACAAGAAAAGCATTAGTGTTTTCTCTTTACTTGGCAAATCCCACAAAAGATAAAATGCCCATGACATATTTGAATTTTATATACACTGTCTGGACCAGAGATGGGCAACATGAGGCCCACAATCAATAAATTTAAAATGTATGTAATCAGAATATTTTATTGGATTGCTGGTAAGTGGTATGTTGTTTGCAGGTATTAAAGAACTTATTTTATTTGTACTGGTTTCCATAACTTTCTTTAATGACACAAAATGGAGCCTCAGTTGCATGATTATTTGTGTTTGAGTTATTATACTTTATTATCCCCCCCATCAATAGTGTCTGACATTTGTAACAATGATATAAATATAAAGTATAAATACAATATAAAAGCATAATATTGAATCTTAAAAGTTGCTGATGTTGACAACATACATGGTAGTACAGAAAGAAAGTACAGAAAAGTGGCGTAGCTCGATAATGTCACTACCCAGGTTGCCTAACAGAGTGAACAACAATGGTGACCTCTAAGTCAGTTTAAAACTTAAGTCTTTCTAAAGATGTGGCTATTTCTGTGATTCAGTGTGCAGTACTCAATCATACAAAGTTTCCTTGAATTCCGTTGTGGATTCAGTCTCTTGTGCAGCACTTAGTTTGGTATCTGAAAATTAAGACTACAAAGTACCACTTTATTTTCCATTAAATAACTCAGTAATTACAATTACAGTAATTCTAAGTAATTACAAAAAAGTCTCACTTTTAGATATATGCCTGATGGAAACACACACTTTAAGATGAATTTTATAGCATCAAAATAGGTTATCTATAAATGCTATTCCTTAGCTAAGTGGTCAGGTTGGGCAGAGCTGGACTGGCCTGGATACTCAACTTCGGGAACAAGACAATTAAAACTAGAGCAAATTTATATTATTCTGACACGTCTTAGAGCATCTGGCTGTGAGTAGTGACATATAGCCGGCTACAAAACTATGATACTAAGTTTTCCAAAACTTGCTTGTTGTCACACATCAAAAACTAGCACCACGTAACTAGAAAGAGATACATTACCTCGTCACTTTGCATCCTGTAAGGTGTTGAAAAAAGAAGTTGAAAAGCAATGCAGAGTTCTGAGGAAGGTCCGGTCTGCATCATAACAAACACACGCTTTGGCTTGCACAAGTCTTTTGATGCATTCCAGTTGTATTCAGAAGTAGGAATTTCCGAGTTCCGAGTAGGAAACTGCAGCTGGATCGCCCCCTGAAGTCGGAATTTCCCACTGGGAACTCGGTGAAACCTCGCCACCCCTGAGTTGACAATCGAAGATGGATGCCCCCAGTGTGAACAGTTATTTAGCTCCTGTAATAATCCATTTATTTGCACTTCTGACTGGAGTGTGGCGCTCTAGATCAGCTGTATACATAGTATTGTTAGACTTATATTTACAAAAATGCTGCCATAGTGATAATCACATTTTTCATGTGATATTTGTGAACAACAACGTAGGGCGTGCTAACAACAGCTAACAATAGCCTGGTAGATCGGCATGTTTTTTTCCAACTTCACCTGGAACGCCGATAAGTTGGAGATGATGTCACTCCCAGTTCCGAGGTTACTGGAACGCAGCATTACGACAGTCACCGCGCGTGCTCATGAGCAGCAGAGTCTTTACGTTGCTGGTAATAGATTCTCCTCACAGTCCCTTTAATTAAACTAACACATGAAGTCAAAGGCAGTGGGACAGAGGAAATGAAATATTTGTCAAGGCAGGTTGCTCTTAACACTGAGAAAAAAAAGACAGAATGGCAAGAACTGAGTCTGACTGCAGCTTTGTCAGCGGACCAGAGCTAAGTTCACATCAAGCTCCAACAGAATAGATGAGTTATCAGAATGTTGAGAAGTCTGTGAACGAGAGAATATCAGTTTGTTTTAATTAGCTACTTGTACTGATCTTTAAAATGTGAGTGAGGGTGAAGGGTTTCTTAAGCTGGATGATAAAGGCAGATCATGAAGTTAAATGAAATACAAATGAACAGTTATCACGAAATTATTTGATTTTGAAACTAAATCCAGGGACTTATTTGTAATAACTGGGGGATCAAGGATAAGTAAAACATGTTCAGTTGTGGATATTACATTGCGGTTCATACTGAATGTCGTTTTCTGTTTGGCTTGGATGTCACAGTCTCCTTAGCATGGCAATAGTCTGAGACTTGGGATATTAGGGCTCAACACCTACTCTTTTATTCATTGCTTGGATGCATTGCCACGCCATCTGCGGCGGGCCAGGGGTGGGATTTGTCAGCGTTGCTTAAAGGTCTCGGTCTCACGAGGGGAAAAAAACAGTCCAATTCAAATACAGAAACCCAACCAGGGCTTTACCATTTTATTTATGTCTGTCACCCATAATTTAACGCTGGCTTGAGCTTTTAAATGTCGGGTGTGAAGATTGCAATGTGAGTTCAACATCCCAGAATAATTCCAGGGTAATTCCTCATCCCATCTCCCATTCTGCTGAGGTACATGAGTGATACTCGGAAAGAAAAGCAAAGTGTGGCCCAGCATCGTGGAGCTGCGGGCCTGAGACCAGCGGAGAATGTTGTGTTTGGTGGGCAGCAAGACATGTTGGCAGAGCCGGGTGCTAATGATCGACCGTGGCACCACACTCCGGGCAACAGGAGGCGATAATGATTTCCTTGACATTCCTCCTAATTTGAGCTGTTTTGGGCAAATTATGCATTACACACTGTTTAATCAGGCCAAAGTGCTGTGAACATTCAAGTCTCTTTGGTAAACTTCACAGCTAATACCCTCATTGAAAAGGGCGGTTCATCCAAATTACATAAGCTGGTACTCTTTATGGCTTACTGCTTTTAGTTTCATGACAAGCTGTCATTGTTTTTGTTCTGTATTTCGTGTCATCTGCTCTCCAATTTGAGCTACCACCCTGAAACAAATGATGTAACTGGATTTCTGTCTCACAGTATTGGGAAAAATGACACCAAAAGTTTGGACTCAGTCTTTCCTTAAATCAAGATTTTGTATGAGGTTAAGAGTCAGCAGATTTCATAGGACAAACTTTAAAGTATTATCAACTCAGAAGTGCTGACAACTTTTTTATGAGTTATTCAGTGTAACAAAGATAAAAATGTTTGCAGATTTTTTATTTTGTGCTTCAAAGACACAACTAACAACGAAATGCTGATACTGAAGTTTTTAACATTTGTTATTAAAACACGACATACATTTAAAAGCTTTCTTTAGTTTCATAGTTGTAAGTTAAGATAAAACAAATTAATGTCACACCAGTGAGCCCTGCTGCACCATTTGACCACCAATGGTCCAAAAGCTACAGCTTTGTGACCACTTTTATCCTCTGTCTGCCATGATCCCATTTTCTGCTTCTTTGTTATCCTCTCTTTGAAATTCATCACCTACACTCTCCATAAGCAAAAATTAAGAATGCTAATTATATGGAGATTAACAGTTTGAACCATAATCTGCACTTCAGTTATCACGTTTCTTATGTAATACTATGATTCTGAAATTGGCATGAGTGTTAATTAGAACATCAGTGCACTGACAATGCTAGAATTGCTGGAATTTTAAATGTACCGAAGTATAACATTATTTGTTTAAATTCTTGTTTATGAGATAAGATACCATGAGAAGTTTCTAAGTAATTACATAAAAGTTTCACTTTTAGACATATGCCTGATCGAAATACGCACTTTAAGATGAGTTTTATAGCATCAAAATAGGTTATGTATGAATGCTATTCCTTAGCTAATTGGTCGGGTCGGACAGGACTGGACTGGCCTGGATACTCAACTTCGGGAACAAGACATTAAAACTAGAGCAAATTTATATTATTCGGACACGTCATAGAGCACTGGGCTGTAAGTAGCGACATATAGCCAGCTACAAAACTACAATACTAAGTTTTCCAAAAATTGCTTGCTGTCACACATCAAAAACTACCGCTACGCAACTAGAAAGAGATACATTACCTCATCGCTTTGCATCCTGTAAGTTGTTGAAAAAAGAAGTTGTAAAGCAATGCAGAGTTCTGACGAAGGTCTGCATTTATTAGCATCACAACAAACGCACGCTTTGGCTCGGGTCACGTCTTTTGGTGCATTCCAGTTGTAGTCAGAAGTAGGAATTTCCATGTTCCGAGTAGGAAACTGCAACTGGAACGTCTCCCGAAATCGGAATTTCCTTCTGGTGAAACCTCGCCACTCCTGAGTTGACAATGGAAGATGGATGCCCCCAGTGTGAACAGTTATTACCTCCGCCAAGGAGGATATGTTTTTTGGAGAGTTTGTCCATCTGTCCATCTGTCCGCCCGTGTGTCTGTCCGTCCGTCTGTGAACAAAATAACTCAAAAAGTAATGGACGGATTTGGATGAAATTTTCAGTGAAATGTTCAGCATGGGAAAAGGAAGAACTGATTCGATTTTGGTGTTGATCCAGATCAGCGTCTGGCTGCCATGGCGAAAAATGAGATTTCTGTGAATAACTACTGAACTAAAATAGATATCACTAGAAAGCACTCGGAGAGCACAGACTTCCGCCAACGCCACAATCCTCAGTTGACCATAAATATTACTCCTGCCTTTATTTCATCGAAATATTTAGATTCCTTGACCATGAAAACATAGCATTAGCAACTGGATTCATAATGATATCTATTTTAGTTCAGTAGTTATTCACAGAAATCACATTTTTCACCATGGCAGCCAGACGCTGCTCCGGATCAACACCAAAATCGAATCAGTTCTTCCTTTTCCCATGCTGAACATTTCCTGAAAATTTCATCCAAATCCGTCCATTACTTTTTGAGTTGTTTTGTTCACAGATGGACAGACGGACAAACTCTCCCAAAAACATAACCTCCTTGGCGGAGGTAATTATGAATCCAGTTGCTAATGGTATGTTTTCATGGTCAAGGAATCTAAATTTTGACATGGAATAAAGGTAGGAGTAATATTTATGGTCAAAATGACAATATGGCTGAGGACTGTGGCGTTGGCGGAGGTCTGCGCTCTCCGAGTGCTTTCGAGTTTAGCTCCTGTAATAATCAATTTATTTGCACTTCTGACTGGGGTGTGTCGCTCTAGATCAGCTGTATGCATCATATTGTTAGACTTATATTTACAAAAATGCTGCCATAGTGATAATCACATTCTTCATGTGATATTTGTGAACAACAACGCAGGGCGTGCTAACAACAGCTAACAATAGCCTGGTAGATCGGCATTTTTTTTTCCAACTTCAACTGGAACACCGATAAGTTGGAGATGATGTCACTCCCAGTTCTGATGTTACTGGAACGCAGCATTACGACAGTCATGGCGTGTGCTCATGGGTTGCAGAGTCTTTATGTCGCCGGATTTCTCCTCATGGCACCTTTAAGCAAAAGTTAACTGCTTTACGAACTGCATAAAAACAAAAGACCCAAAAGGCTTTGGCTAAATTGAAGAGCATCACTCTAACAGCCCCATTGGTCAGAGAAATGCTGTTTAAAAAGTGGCACCATCAGCCTTGTCCTTGTCCCTTTGTTTGTTAGCATGGTTTGCTCTCATTTATGCTGCATCAAAACAGCTGCTTAAAACACTAAATGGTAGCACTGTTCCATTCAGGGCCCATCCCATCCACTGTATGATGGCGAAGGCTTCACTGTAATTGTGATGACATATCCGAATTGTATATTGGTATAATTTTTGTGGTAGCGTATGAGACACACCACTTTTGGGTTATATATGGGCATTGCAGGGGCATAGTGACGGGTCTGACTGGATTGATTTTCCATTAAAATGTGCATTCAGATTCATTCACATAAGCTGCATGGGAATAACAGTATATCTCCAACCCTTAGGGAGTACAACCAAAACTTTTCCTTTAAGCACACAACCAAATATAAAAAAGATTTTTTCTTTTTATTTGTGTGATTGTTGAAGTTGGACTTTTACCATCATTTTCCCATCAAGTAAGAAAATGAAATTAAATCATGAAACCAGCTCTCAGACATGAGTCTCTTCAACACTCTGCTCACACTCTGTCTCATAAAAGTAATATATAAACTAAATGCCTTCTTATGTTTGAGGGGAATCCCCACACAGTAAGTTTTCTGGAAAGCACGACAACAAAGCCAACTCCAAAAAGGCCTTTAATGAAATCAAGGATCTCCTGGGCCCATCTAAGTCCAGTCCAACCCATCCCTGGAGGTCTTGATAAGAGGTTAAGCTAGTAGTCCATCCATCCATCCTCGCAGTTCAGGGGGTAAACCGGCCGAGAAACCAGACACTGCCAGGCTCTGACTTTCCAGTCTGTCAGGAGCTCTCAGGAGAAGGACAGGCGTCGGTTGTATTCAGGCCAATCTCGCCGAATGTTTAAAGAGTGGCCTTTGATTGCCCCCCATCATGTGCAGTGTGCCACTGAAGAGGAACCTGACACCGGCGTTGTTATTGAAGTGCTGCAGGAGGGGCTGATAACTGGTGTCGTCGGCTCAGATCCAGCCAGCGAGCTGCCTCTCAGCCCCCATAAAAGACAGTGGCAGGTGTGTGACGGCTCTTGGTGCTAAAGGACATTTGGGACCCCCCCAGAGATGACAGCATCTTGGCTCGTCTCGGAAACTGATTAGGGGGCCTGGCTGCCTGGATGCCCGACCACGTCTAAGCCTCTGTCTTCCACTGCAGCCTTTCCATATGGTACCGGAGCTCACGTCAACCCACAGTGAGGTTTTTTCCTCTGTTTTCCCATCCTTTGGAAAAGGGAAACTTGGGTGAGGTTAATGACTAATAAAACTCCGTTAATACAATTTAGCCCCATGAAAGGCTGCGGGTCCTTTAGATCCTCAGAAGGAGTTTTATTAGGATGTTCCACAGTTTAGAGATGCCATTTTATTGTTTTCAAAAACATTCATAATTGAATCCAAACACTTCAGCATTTAGTACTAGGCAACACAACTAGCAAGAAGCTAAAGCAGGTAACCCAAGAAAAGCTGACAGTATTTCTTTACATGAAGTTTTTTTCAAGACAGAGTCATCCCAAAACTAGTAACTCCTCCTGTTCTTTGTTTAATAGTGCTGTGTAAGTATGTGTCTTCCTTTTTGTCTATATGGAGCTTGTGATGCGTCTGGGAAGGAGAACTGAAAGCTTATTCTAGTTCGGAATTGATAAAAACAAGCTTAAGGAATTGTTATCATTAGTCTTTTTTCTTGACAATGACCTTCTCATTTCCTTTTACTTTGTGTTGTATAAGTATTTCATGAGTCTTACTCTCATCTGAGGCAGTCAGTAGACAAATGATCATAGAGGTAAAAGAAGTAGTCATGGCAGATGGGAAACAGAAGTTGTCTGAATTGTAGTGTATTTATACACAAAATTACACTAACTTCAAGCTATCCAGTGCTGGCGTCTGTAAAATTTCAAGGACAAGCAAAAAACACCAACAATAACCAGAGACGTTAAATATCAGGAACGGCATGTGTTTGACGTTGTTGCAAATGAAAAACTGTAGAGGCCTGATGCCTGGACACTGCCTCGTTGCCAGGGATGCCTTACTCCTTCGCAGGGCCAGGACAATATACGATATGTTTCTACTGATTGGATTTTTTTTTACAATTTCTCAATATGCAACATATTGTACCTCCAAAAGGAAGCACAAGCTCAAAGATATGACATTAGTTAGGACAGAAGAAATCAGATATGGGGTTAAAGCAGCTGTGGCACACACTAAATCTTAATTGTTTTTCCTGATGGGGGATTGGATTTGTAAGAAGAAAACATTTTTGTACAAGTTGGTAAAATTAACTATGATGTAATAGAAATGTTTAGCAGATGGAAATTCCAATTTATTGTGTGAAACTGTGATATTCTGTTTAATCAGGATTAATGTCTTTGTTTTCACTTTACAAACCTCAATCCCAATGAAGTTGGGACATTTTGCACAACATCCAACTTCACTGGATTAAGGGTTTGAAAATCATTGATTTACAAGAAACCAGACTTTCATTTGTGTTGTTTTACAGCCCAGTTCACTTTTGTCTTTGTCCTAAAACTTCAATTTGTTGTGATTGCTGGAATTGTATTATACCCAGCACTGAGTGTGTGATGATTATTATTATAAACAGTGTAATAATGTAAAGGAGTGCCCAGGGCTGAAACAGAAGGAGGGTTGAGACCAAAAGAGGGGGTTGAAATATGAGGAGAATGAATCCTCAAGTCTCCAACTCGACCACAAGTGGCATTATTGTCATCACCTTGTTCTGATTTCATTTCATCTCTCGGCGCCACCACTGCAGGCAATATCTGTGTATTGAGTTACAAGAGGCCCACCTCTTTATTATTTTCATGGGAACTCAAGGGCAAGCAGTCTTGAGCCGAGATGAGGGGGATATTTATACGAACACATATAATGTTGTGTTCTCAGTACTCAGGGACATTTAGCGCCTATCTGCGAATAGCATCAGAGGCTCTCTGCTCGACAGAGTCATTAATATCAGAAGGGTTTATGTGTTTCATATTGCCTCCATGCCAGCTGGGACTGCATGCCTGATGAGCTGGCCAGTCTTGTAGAGGATGCGCCATTTCTTTTTCACAGCCTCATTCACAGTGTGAGCTCAGCACATACTGCTGTCCGAGGATTAACACTTTGTCTCTAGTAAAAGTCAAGATAGCGGTCAGTGGAAACTTTAATCTGGTTACTTCTTCTTCCTGCTTTATTTCTTTGCAAGGTTGGACAGAAATACCTTAATTTCTATGTCTATACCAGGACTAGCCATGACCAGGCAGATTATGTTTGGGATGTTATCTCTGCCGGGGCCACTACCCATTTCAGGCAACAGTTTTCAGAAGTCAAAGGTCAGCAGCTCAGGTTTTGTGCCTTTTGTATACCTTGCTTTTAAGTGCCATATCTCAAAAATGGTGCAAGAAATTTGCTTCAAACTTTGCTTTATGTCCACTTCAATTTAAGAATGACTTTGTCATCTGTAAAGGTCAAAAGTCATGGTCGTTGTATATTGAAATCATCTGTTTGTTGTGAGCATGATATCCCCAGACCTCAGGTGGAGTTTTCTTCAAACTCTGCAGTATATGTATTAAAGGTCCAGTGTGTATTATTAAATGCTAAAATAAAATAAAAAAAAATAACAGACTTGGTAAAAATGGAATAGATTACTTAAAATTATATTTAAATTAGTTTCTAATCAGCCTTAAATAATTAATGTTTTGTTTTCGTTACCTTAGAATAAGTCATTTATATCTACATAGGAGCGGGTCCTCTCTTTATGGGGGCTACCATCTTGCGTCGCCATCTTTTCTACCGTAACCCAGAATGGACATACAAAACGGTTTCGCGTTTTTTTGTTGACGCCTACAGGAAATGCGCAGTTGTGAAATAGACGAAGAAGAAGAGAGTGATTACCAAGCAGCTGTGCTAATGCAAACAAACATGGAGGAGCACACGTACAATTTGCCATCAGTGGAGCGTGAATCATTGTCAAAGAAACAAAAACGGGATGAAGCCAAACGCAATTGGGACAGAAAAGCAAAAAAACAGGGTCAACACCGGCGCTGCCTTTCCCAGATGGAAGTCCCTGAAGGATAAGTTTGCAGACAGATGCAGAAGTTGCCTGTTTTTTGCTGGACAGGTAAGACTAAGTGTTTTTACTCTTATATAGAGCCGAATTTATTTGTTTACTTTCGGGAGAAGTCGGAGTAAGACGCAGAGAATGTATCTGCTATGAGAGGCTAATTTCACGGCCACAAGCAATTTTCTGTGGACAGAAAACATCAGCTGATAACTAAGCTATATAGCGCTGTTGATGAGACAAAGATAAAGATTTTCACCGTACTCCTTAATTTTATTGTTTGCTCCTAATTTGTTATTTAGTAGCATGTACACAGTGGTACAGTGTATATTTTAGGACATCCTCGGTCTCAGGAAAAACCTCTGTGTGATTTACCTAAAGTTTAATCAAAGTCCTTTCTAGCTAAAAACTCAAAAAGAAACCAATTAAGGGGGTGCTGGTTTGGCAGAGTGGTTAGCAACCATGCACGTCCCATTTACATGCTTCTGCCTGTTCGGGTTCGAATCCAGCCTGTGACCAGTTTGCAGAGTGTCTTCCCCTACTCACTCGCCCCCTTTCACAAGCCTATCCACTGTCTCTCTCCTATCAATGAAGACACAAATGCCCCAAAAAAATCTATTTTTAAAAAAAAGAAACCAATTAACTGCGGACTCTCTCCTTTCTGTCCCTCTCTTTTCTCTTCCTTCATGATTTTACAAGCCGCGCAGCAGCGGAGGTAGCAGGCGCATTGTGCCACAGAAATGACCGTCCATGTCAAACACTGTGCACTGTGTAGTGGTCCAGATATATATTTTATATGTCTTAATTATATATTTAACGAGGCTTCGAGGCACACAATTTGCCTCGAAGATATTTTGTAATCGAATAATCGAGATTATTCGAGGAATTGTTTCAGTTCTAGTTAGCTTCTAAGCTAATCTCCGTACCAGCAGCTACTTCCTGCTCTTAACTCTTCCTGCTTTGAGGGACACTGATCCAGCCGTGCCGCTTTGTGTTTCTAACAGTTGCTGTAGATTTGAGCTTGGTAACATTGACATGACATTAAATCAGGCAGATTCATCTGCACTGTATTGTTAATATGACCTAAGTGTGGCCTTTATTCAATTTTAAGGTGTAAAGTCAATGTTTTTTGGCCTCATGATCATCATGATGGTTGTAAGCATGCACTTACAGTATTGAAAAAACAAGATTTCCTCTAATCACCCCTCTACACGAACCATTTCAGCCACCTCCGTACATTTACTGTCCAGCATTTACATAAACCTAGCAGAGCCATCTAACCACCACACCATAGCTCTGCTTCTCAAAGTTTTCTATTGTATTTGCCATTTGAGCTTTTGCCATTTAAAATTTCATGCCTTTCAGACGAGGATCAACTTCTGAGATGTATCTGACTGATTTATGAGCACTGCTCTGTGGATTGATGTGTGGCTGCAGAGGATCAAGAAAAGCCTCCAAACAGAGAGGCAACAATGTAGGAGCCAATGATGAGATATTGGCATGTATCAGCCAGATTTATGAGCAAAACACATGGATACATTTGAAGGGAAACAGAACAACTGAATAAAACTAGTGATGTTAAAGGAAACATAAAACTGGCAGCCATGACAATTAGACATACACTAATCAGTGAGTTTGATGTGAACCAGACTCTAGATGGACATATATGGTCTGACACTCTACCTCAAACGGACCCCTCTGTGTCGTTCCCGCTCGTCATTCCTGATCCATCCCTGTCAGTTATTTGAGTAATGCCCAGGAAAGCTGGGCAGGAATGAGACATGAGATTGTGTTTTGATCCAAACATTTCTTCATACTGGAGGATGAGTGATGTGACAAGCCCAGCATCTGTAATCCTTGGCAGTTCTTGTTTGGAAATCCTCACACAGCCTGTCAATCATACTGACGAGCAGAAATCCTCAAGTTTTTGTCAGACTGAATGCTGAATTCTGCTTACTTTCTGCAGCAGAAAAAGTAAAATGTGGTGATAAAGAAGTTGCTTTAATGCATAGATCTTTTTTCAAAGCAGCGACTCACCTTGGCCTTTTTTAAATGTATTTTGTGGGCATTTTGTGCCTTTATTGACAGGAGAGAGACAGTGGATAGGCTTGTGAAAGGGGGCGAGAGAGTAGGGGAAGATACTGCAAACTGGTCACAGGCTGGATTCGAACCCAGGCCGGCAGAAGCATGTACATGGACGTGCCTAGTTGCTAACGGACAGCAACTTAACTTGGTCTTTTGATTTGGTTGGTGATCTTTTAGTTATCTGGAGGCCAGAACGAGCCAAAAGTTCTTAACCCTTGGTTTGGGCACTTGGATACAATCAATTGAAAAGCCCAAGGCATTCAACAACTGAGGTTACCACAATATTTTAATAATTTTGAAACTTTATTCAATCACACCTATGCTTCCCTTTCCAGTACAACTATCTACAAGTATATTCCAGAGATTCAAGCTCTAAAATTAGCAATGCAGCAAGCAGATCATATTTGCTGTTTGACATAGCTGCTGTTTTAGCAGCTGATCAGCCTACTTAAATGTATTGTGCATTTGGATCTTCGATAAATGGTAGTGTAACCCAATAGAAGGACCACAGATCATTTTTATTCAGCCAGCACAACAAAATAAGGCAAGAACATCCCAAGAAAGCAAGTACGATGTATCCCACAGTAAGGAAAACTAAACTGATGATTTATGCATTGCTTGTGTTAACTTATGTTTATTGGTTCACTTGTTGACAGAATAAAAATACTCAGCCTTTCCAATAAGCTTCAAATTACAAAAGGTCCTGCAGGTTAAAGGCATTAGGTCGTAGGTCTGTCACTTTATATTCGATATTCGAATAACCGATCTAATATGGGGATAAATATCCGTAACCGAATAGTAAATAAATATTGAAATGTAAAATATTGAGTGTGGTGGCACATCAGGGTGCCTGGAGCAGTGGACCGTTCCATCCAACAGAGGGCGCTCTGAGTGCAGTTCGACTCTCAGACACATCCGCTACTCTCTTGACCTCAATAAACAAAGAGTTTCCACTCCGAGCAGACATTAACAGCTCCAAATCATCCGAGGAGAGCTGTGTGAAAGTAGTTTTGGTTCTACACCGTTGATGGCAAACTTAAAATCAAAGACCAGGCTGTATGTTCTATGAAATGCAGTTTAATCACCCGTTCTCCACATCAAATGTGCACGCTCAGCTGTCGGCTTTTCGTCCAAGCTATACGGCTGAGTGCAGTGCCGCTTCATCAAGAGTTTATGATGAAGCGCGGGGGGAATAATCAAAGATATTCGATTATTTGGGTGCATGCTTGAAAACTGTTGGACTTTAATTTTTAGGAAAAGTGACAGCCTTATTAGGTTGTAGAACATCAACTCAGTTGTATTATGTCGTTTGAATTTACAGTTTTTACTGTTGGAGAATATCTTGTCAAGTGATAGCTTGCTTGTTTCACTATGCACATGCTCTGCAGTGTCTGCAACAACTCTAGCCCAAAGTAGAGCAGCACAAATGCTAGTTGTTGCAGAAGTTGTACTATTGTTTGCTTTTGGATATCACTGTAAGCTATAAGTAAAGGGTGCGACACATTTGAACATAAAGTTAGAGAAAAGTTGAATCAGTATAGTGAAATCAACGAAGTTATAAAATAGCCACACATGTGTATATGGATAGTTGATCCGAACCAACCAACTTAAATTGGAAGACATTAAACAGCATGGTGGCCCTGAGTGTCATGGGGAAATTTCTTTTAAAAATATCTGCAAAACAGAACTGTGGACACTCTGCAGGAAGGAGTTTTCACTGAAGCACTTCCTGCTAAAAGTACCACGTTAACACTAAGTAAGCGTCAGTGGGGGAACTTGCTAGCATTTTGGCTAACACGACATCTAGCTTGCAACAAACCACCCTCATGCAGTTAAAACAGATAAAAAATAAAAGATATTTAACATACAGTATTATTGACTCATACAGACTTAACTGAAGATTAGAAATCATCTATCCTTATGTAATGATGCTCTACTTTTTTGTGAATCATAGAGGCATCGGTCCTAATTTCTTTCGATGCTGTTATTAGCTAAACTCCCCGCAACATCTTAAGGACGTTAAATGATCAGTAGGATTAATGAGAAGGACACATGTTAGCGTGTTAAAGTCTCTCATTTGAATACAGATGAAGAGTTAAAATGCAGGTGCTGAATAACATCCTGCAGTGCTCTGACCAGAACTAATGCCCCATAGGTCGGTTACCACGCAGCGCTGAAGCAGCTGCCAGCGTGCCCTAGCAACAAGCACCACCGGGCGACAAAGGCTGTGAGCGCCGGCGGGAGAGTGACTCACAGTCCATGTATCCCAGCATGCTTTGCCACCGTGGTGCCCTTCACCCCTTGACCCACCATAATGGCCGCATGGAGAGATGAAAAGAGCCATGTGACACGAGCGGACACAGCCGCCGCAGCCTCACGCTGCTCGCTGCCTTTTCAAACACGGCTCACATGGAGAGAGCAAAGACGTGGGGCAGCTGGGCAACAAGAGTCAACAGAACAGAAGTCGTGTTCTTTTCTCATCACTACAAAACGGCCGTGCGTGTTGACGACATACCTACATCCTTTAAACACGCTCAGTAATGTATTATTTCAAAGCCTGTTTTCATTTTCCACTTCACTGATGCAGGATATTGCGGCTGCATTGCTTTTTTTCACCAATAACTCATCAAAACAGATTCCTGGAGAGGTTTACTGACCAGAAGGAGCCAAATGAGAAAAGCAGGAACACCAATCTGTTGCATCGCACACTTTCACCTTCATTGTTCAGCGCTCTCCGCTCAGTTTACCGAGTAACAGTTACCCTGTGAAAAAGCACCATCTGTGCTCGGAGCCAGCAAACCGCCGCACCTCTGCCATCATTCCTGCGGTCCCTCTTGTATGCTGACGGTAATGGGACTTTAAATCAGTGCCACGCACCCTCAGGGTTCATTACAAGGTGACAGCCCATTGTTGCAGCTCTGTGATGACAACAAGTGGCAGAGGGAGGGGGGCGCAGAGAAAGTGAGGCAGATGGTTGGGAGAGATGACAATGGTGCCATTTCACAGCGTATCCTCCACCTGTGGCGTGACGGAGGCTGCTGTTGGGGGGGCTTTTGAAGCCTGCTGAGATGAATGGGATGGATGAACATATCTCTCAGTGACAGGCTGCGTATCATTGCTGATTGAGATGTCTAGACATGACACAACAGAAGGCTTTGGAAACTAACTTTGAGAAGACTTTCCTGACTCTTCTTTTCAGAGGAAGAGTTCCTTGGAATATCAGAATGAGTGTAAGACCTTTATTTGACTAAAGATATACAGATTTTGATCTTTCTGAATTATTTTCTGTGCTAGTTAAATTTTACTGAAGGTTTTTACTCACCAAAGGTAGTGCAGATAAACGGCCAGAATCTGGAGTTGTTTAGTGGCTAATGGGTCCAGAATCCCTACCACTGTCGGGTCCAGCTGTAATTATGCATGAATATTTGCTTATATCACTACAACAGAACCATAGATCTTTATGGGGACAATAGTTTTTGAGAGCTGACTCTTGTCAATCCAATAAAAATAAATTACTTTTTCCCCAGGTTTCTTGTGGATCCACAGCGCCAGATCTGTAACTGGTGACTTTATTTTATTCGATTTTCTTGCTTAAAAGGATATTCACAGCACGACAGTCGGACTGACTTTCTCCTTGGATGTCCACTTCAGATCAGTCTCAGCAAAGCCCTGTTTATCTGGTGAGGTGTGTTAAGAGTTATGTCCTCACAGAGGAGGATCAGAGCCACCCTGATCTGAAATCTTAAATATTAAACTTATTCAACATTTACGACCAGAAGTCCTGATGTGTGTAGGGGCACAGGATGTCCTCTGTTTTACCACATGGACCAGAACAAACCAGTCAAGAAGCAAGTAGAAAGTTTGATGGATGTCAAAATGGAGGTCCAACTTGTTGATTTGTTTAAAAACCTCAAGTGTCTACTAAGTGTATATAACAAGCTGATAAGGAGAGGAGCTGGATGGAAATTACAACCAATGAGGATGTCATAGAAAGCTGACCGTTAGCCTCATTTAGTCTCTTGACATTGTCTGCCATGTTTGTTCATTGAGGTTGCATTTGATCACTGAAAACCACAAGCTGGGAGAGCAGAGGCACTGCCTTCTTGGTGAATGATTCAGTTGGGTTGTGGGGTGCTATGACTTTCTTTTTGTGGCACACCACACAGTACAGGAACATAACTAATGAATCTAACATTATCTGTCTTCATGTGTGGCTCTGTCATGCTCAAAAATAATGTTAAGGTTTTAAGAATCTTTATGTGAGGGTGCTGATTTGGCAGAGTCGTGGGCATAGGTCCAGGTTCGGATCCACCCTACTGTCTGTTTGCATCTTTCCCTCCTCTATCGCCGCCTTTCACAAGCCTATCCACTGCCTCTCTCTCTCCTATCAATAAAGTCCTTGAATGTGACAAAAAAACAATTTTGCCCCATTTCTCATTCTCTAGTTTTTGTCATGATACAGTCCAAACAGCAACAGCCATAGGTCACCAAAATACATGATAGCTACATGTGAGTTACCAGAGTATTCAAAAAGAAAATGTAATCATCCTCATGTGATTCTTTGTGTGTTTGAAACAAAGACAGCATCCAAAAAAAATCAAGGTGGACTAAAATAGTGGCAAGTGGCTTAACCCTTAGTTTTTTGTTAAGATTCTGTTCCTACCTCTTTATTTAGCAACATTGTATGGTTTATTTTTCAGATTGCCCAATCAAAAGCTATTATGCAGGTCAACCTGCTGGTTGACTTGCCTATTTAAGGTAATTCTGGGCATAAGTGGATTTCTTTCATTTCTGTCTCAGAATTTTTAGTATTTTCATTTAAAACAACAGAGAGTAGAATTTATTAAAATAACCTTTCATGTATTTAAAAAAATTATTTCCCCATTTTTACCCATTTCGCTAGCTTTGAGCAATTGAATGTGTTTGTGTGTGTGTGAGTCAGAGGGACGAATGTCAGAGGGTCTTGAAATAATATGTGAAACAGTTTTGTCTTACTTGGGTGTTTGCTTTTACCTTGAAATTTTTGAGAAGCTGTGCAGCACCATTTCAATACTGTTCCCACCCCCCCCCCACACACACACAGTTTTCAGACAATGATATTTACATACACAGAAGTACCATTCAGTGGCTATAATCAGTGTAAAATACACTATTCAATAGGTTTTAAGAGTTTTAAATTAGGGCTGTCACTTTATATTTGATATTTGAATAACCGTTTGATTATGGGGATTGATATTTGTAACCGAATAGTAAATAAATATTTAAATAAAATATTGAGTGTAGTGGCACATCAGGGCACCTGGAGCAGTGGACCGTTCTGTACAACAGAGGGCGCTCTGAGTGCAGCTTGACTGTCAGACACATCTCTTGACCTCAATAAACAAAGAGTTTCCACTCCGAGTGGACATTAACAGCTCCAAATCATCCGAGGAGAGCTGTGTGAAAGTAGTTTTGGTTCTACACCACTGATGTCAAACTTAAAATCAAAGACCAGGCTGTGTGTTCTGTGAAATGCAGCTTAGTAACTCGTCCTCAGCATCAAATGTGCGCGCTCAGCCATTGGCTTTTCATCCAAGCTATACGGCCGAGTGCAGCGGCGCTTCGTCAAGAGTTTAACCCCATGTGACGGTGTTTTTTCGAAGACCTTCGATTATTTGGGTGCACGTTCGAAAACCGTTTGAGTTTGATTCTTAGGAAAAGTTACAGCCTTATTTTAAATACATCAATATGTGCAGTCAGCCAAGTAGTGACAATGCTAGTCAAGGGGTTAAGGATTAAAGACTTATTAAAAAAAAAAGCTCTGATTTCAGTCATAGCAGCTTCTTTAAATGCTTTGGCTCAGTATGCGCTCTGTTGGTTGCAGGTCTGTTTAAGCTCAGTTAATTTCATTACAAACACATGCTGTTTACTTTGTAAAAGTCCCCAAAATCATGCTGTCCAAATGCTGTTATATTGTAAAAGCCAAATCAGGACATTGAATGTTTTTAATTGCAGCTTCACGAGAACTCTCAGAACTAAACGCACGGAAACATTTAAAAGGTTTTGTCTGTGATCTTAAAAGCTCACATTGCCAAGCTCTACTCCCCTAAGTACACTCAAATCGTATTTCAAAACTTCCCATCATTTTCTTCCCTTTTTACAGATCATATAAAACGCAAATACCTGAAGATATATCAAATGATCAGACTGTAAGACGCAACATTTCACATGCCATTCCTTCAGCAAAATAAAACTTTAATGTTTCATCTTGGGGAAAACGACCACCTGACAAAAACACCCATTGAATTCCTCTGACTAACACATGAAACGTCCCTCCCTGTGTGCATATGTTACAGTGGTGAGCAGCACAACAATAAAAAGCCAGACGAGTTGTTCTAAGAGCGAGCAGGTGGCTCCAAGTTCAAAGAGCGCAGGGATGAGGTTGTGTTTTCTTTACTCCGGTGGTGCACTTTTTTTTTCTTTCGCCCTCCTCTTCTCTTTCTCCCCAAAGCGGTCTCGTCCTGCGAGTCCTCCTCCCCAGTCTGCTGAACTTCAGAGTTGCGTTATTATCAGCAAAGTGCTTTTAAATCCGCTCCTGCTCAACACCAGGATGTCTTCTGCATGCTAATCCTCGGGGATACGGATCCGTCACTCCTCTGTCGTTCTCTCATGCCTGGCATGCCGGAGACAGCTGGGAAAACAGTCTTTGCCTGACGATCTGAGCATACAATGGGATTCTCAGGCCACCAGAGCTGCAGAAAGACTTCTTTACAGTAGTGTGGTGTGTGTGTTGCTAAAAGACAGCAAGGCTTCAAGTCAAGGGTTTGGACCCCTTTGGCAAAGGATAGCATAAAGGGTAAATGTTTCGACCTCATGTTGCACTGAGGCACAAAACAGGTGTCTGCAGTTCATGTTGAGTCTGGTCCTCACTCCAAATGCTCTTCCCTGAAACACTGCTGAAATAAAATAAAGTGAAACAGTAACAGTGAAGAGTTTATATTATCCTCTGGCCTGTTGAGTAATCAGGTAGTGAGAGAAGAGGAATTATAAATTCATTTATGTATCACACAGCCAAAGAAACTCTGACAACAGGCTCCATGTACTTAGCAGATTGTCAGATTTTTAGTAAGCCGTGTCATTGAAGTAATTAATTTCCGAACATTTGCACATTACCACAATCTAAATTTATCACATAGAGTGATTTTGGGTTACCATAAAATGCCTTCTCATTCAGCATGCAAACACTGTAGCCCAATTTATGACATCCATTCTGTCAAAGCTAGCAGTTAGCTTACGTCAGATTAACTGGTGCCAATTTTTGCGGCCAGACTTCAGAATGGCGGATTTAGACTGGATCATGAAGAGACATCTTGCTAACACAGGTAGTGTGTAGACACTTTTTTTGCGCAGAGCACATGTATTTCTGTCTAAATGAAGCTGAGACCCTCCAGAGTGCTGAAAGAAAATCTTAATACAGCTAGGGGTGTCCCGATACAACTATTTCACCTCCGATATGATACCGATATTGCAGCCTTGAGTATTGGCCGATACTGATATCAATCCGATATGATATCAGCAGGAATCATACAGACTTTTATTGCCTATTTTGTTGTATGGACTGTAAGAAAAGGCTTGATCAGGTCAGATTACTCAAACAGAGAACAGTAGTCAGCAATAGTAGGTATGAGAAAAACTGACCCATTTGTTATTAACCAATAGGTTAAATAAATTTTAACCTTAAACATAAGAATATACTACAATTAAAACAACATGAATAAAAAATATTAGAAGACCCTGAAAAGTGACCTCAATAAATCAAACAAAAACATATTTCACCAATTGCAAAATAACCACTGTGTTGAACTTAAACATAAGCATATTCTACAACTGAATAAAATAAACCATAAATATATTAGAATGGACTGCTTGTATCGGAGTGCTGATATCGGAGATTTAGGATGCAGGCCGATATAATCCGACATTTGTTTTCTTGACCGATATCCGATATCAATATCGGATCGGGACATCCCTAAATACAGCTATTGGTGTTTTGCTGTGCTATACTGTATGGATATCTCAACGCAAGATCAATGTCATTAGCAAACAATTTAAGGCGCTATGAGAGAATCCATTTCCGGTGATATAAAGACTCTGCTACCCATGAGCACGCGTGGCGACTGTCATAGAGACGTGGCCCAAGCCAAAGCGTGTGTTTGTTGTGATGCTTATAAATGCAGCTCGGACCTTCCTCAGAACTCTTCATTGCTTTACAACTTCTTTTTTCAACATCTTACAGGATGCAAAGCAACGAGGTAATGTATCTCTTTCTAGTTATGTAGCGGTAGTTTTTGATGTGTGACAACAGGCAATATTTGGAAAACTTAGTATCATAGTTTTGTAGCTGGCTATGTATCGCTCCTTACAGCCCTGTGTTCTAAGACGTGTCTGAATAATATAAATTTGCTCTAGTTTTAATTGTCTTGTTCCCGAAGTTGAGTATCCAGTCCAGCCCTGTCCGACCTGACCGCCAAGATAAGGAATAGCATTTATAGATAACCAATTTTGATGCTATAAAACTCATCTTAAAGTGTGTATTTCAATCAGGCATACAGTTGTGGTCAAAAGTTTACATACACTTGTAAAGAACATAATGCCATGGCTCTCTTGAGTTTCCAGTTATTTCTACAACTCTGATATTTCTCTGATAGAGTGATTGGAACAGATACTTCTTTGTCATAAAAAAACATTCATGAAGTTTGAATCTTTTATGACTTTATTATGGGTTAACAGAAACAGTGACCAAATCTGCTGGGTCAAAAATATACATACAGCAATGCTTATATTTGCTTACATGTCCCTTGACCATTTTCACTTCAATTAGGCACTTTTGGTAGCCATCCACAAGCTTCTGGCAAGCTTCTGGTTGAATCTTCGACCACTCCTCTTGACAGAATTGGTGCAGTTCAGTTAAATTTGTAGGCTCTCTGACATGGAATTGTTTCTTCAGCATTGTCCAGGTGTTCTCAATGGGGTTTAGATCAGGACTTTGGGAAGGCCATTCTAAAACCTTCATTCTAGCTTGATTTAGCCATTCCATTACCACTTTTGATATGTGTTTGGGGTCATTGTCCTGTTGGAGCACCCAACTGTGCCCGAGACCCAACCTTCGAGCTGATGATTTTAGGTTATCTTGAAGAATTTGAAGGTAATTCTCCTTCTTCACACTCCCATTTACTCTCTGTAAAGCACCAGTTCCATTGGCAGCAAAACAGCCACACAGCATAGTACTCCCACCACCGTGCTTGACGGTAGGCATGGTGTTCTTGGGGTTAAAGGCATCACCTTTTCTCCTTCAAACATATTGTTGGGAACTGTGGCCAAACAGCTTGATTTTTGTTACATCTGACCACAGAACTTTCCTCCAGAAGGTCTTATCTTTGTCTCTGTGATCAGTAGCAAACTTCAGTTGGGCTTTAAGGTGCTGCTTTTAGAGCAAGGGCTTCCTCCTTCCTTGCAGCATCTCTCCAGTCCATAATAATACAACATGTGCTTGACACATGACACTGACATTTTCAGCAGCAGCCTCTTCTGGCAGATCTGCTTTGATTTGGTGGTGGTGGTTCTTCACCCTCATGATATTTTGCCTCCTACTGTCTGAGCCTGATATTTTTTGTATCACTGGTTTTGATGCTCAGTTAAAAACTAGCTAACGATGGCTTTTACATATCAGATCAAATGTGAAGTCCCTTCTGTTTTACCTGCATTTATAGTTTCATAATTCATGGTAATAAAGAATGATTGTATTATGGAGATTTAACAAAAACGGTAACCATTAAAACCAAACATATTTTTACCTCATATTTGCAGAATTTGATGGTATTCTGGGTGCCAGATGTAAAGCTGTGGGGGGCCTGGGTTTGCCCCCAGGGCCGCCTGTTGATGATCACTGATCTATGGCATGCTGCACAGATGGATGTGAAAAGTATCTCATGGATATACGAAACAGTCTGATTTATCAGATTATTGACATTACACAGTAATTTTGAAAGGATTTACGTAAGTCTGCAGTTTGAGTTTTGCATGTCAATCAATTGCTTGCTGTGACTTAATAAAATGCATCAAATTATTTCTTGTAGTGCATATTTTTTTTTAGTCAGTGATATTTTGGATAAAAATGACAAAGCAGATTTATGATGATAAAAACGGCCAGAACTTGAAGATGTGCTTAAACCAGCAGTAAAATTTGATTTCTTAAAGCTGTACTTGCTCAGAAGGGCAAAACCTCTGCCAGGGCATTTCCATCAGTAACAGGAGAGTTCGCGTTAAAAATGTTGGAAAACTACCCAATCTCACACTTTAAGATCCTTATAAAAATTCCTGGATCCATACCTGAATCTTTATGCCATGACCAACCCTGAAAATTACACCAAAATCCATTGAGAACTTCGAAAACTGTCCAATTTCACAATGTTAACAAATCCCTTTAAACAATTCCTTGATCCATATTTAGATTCTGGTAATTATTAAAATCTAATCACTCTTCCTTATTCCCTAAAATTTGGTTTATGACTTCTGTTCACAAACAAACACACTAACAAACATTGGTAAAAGCATAACCTGCTGACAGAAGGTTTGTAAGAGTGAATGTGCTGGGTTGTTTCTTTCTGTTGCACACACTGCTGTGTACAGACAGCTTTGCTTTCATGAGAATTTTGTTTTTCTCATTTTAATGATAATCTCTGGTTGGTGTTTTGCAGTTTCATATTTTTCCCTTGATATGTGCCTTTACAGGACAGTAATTCATCTTAATTATTTTGTGTAAAGGAATCCAACAACAGCAGGATGTTGGGCGAGTCTGAGATGCGAGCCAGTTGTAGCCTATTAAAAATGCACCACCACTGTCTAGACAAATGGAGTGAACCACACACCACCCTGTTCAGCAGGGTGACGCTCCAGGGCATGAGTTAACCAGCAGGAGTTATAAATCCTGAAATGTCAATGAAATTTCTCGTGATGTCGAAAAACCACATCTCTTCCTCTGAAGTAAACTTTTCCAATCATCTGATGTACTTTACCTCTAAGAAAGTTAAGTTTGAATGAAGCCACCCAAGTTCACAGTGTTAATCTCTTTGGGACTTTCTGAGAAGTGAACAGCATCACTGAGACTAAGGCTTATTTCTTTTTTTTTCTTCAAGAGAGGATGAGAGAGAGGAGCTACAAGCTTCAGAGAGGACGAGAGTGAGGGGAGGGGGATAAATACAGAGAACAGCGATAAAGAGGTAATCATCTCCACTCAAAGCACATTTTATCCAGTGGGTTATTAGGAGGATGGAGATGAGTGAAATCCACACCGACATTTCTCTCTCTCTTCCTCTCATTCTGTATTTACTCGCTCTTGATCCTTTCCTCTCGTCTCTCTCTTCCTCATCCTCTCGTCCGACCTGCTTTGGCACACAGCCCGGCTCGTTCCTTCCCATCCGTTCACGGCAGTTTGAGTGTTTCACTGATTCAAGCTAATAGCTGATGAATGACCCTGTGAATATGGAATACATACAGAACGGAGCAATAGTTTTCAATTAAAAGTTTCACTGCAGCTCCCTCTCTTCTCTGTCATTTATCATGTTTGTTCTGAGCAGAGATTCTCCTCTAAAGGCTCACATACAGGAGTTGAGGATCTGGTGTATAGTTTTGGAAGATAGGGGGCAGTGTTCACAAAGGTAAAGAGGCATTAGGAACAGCTGAAGTGAAAGAGAGGCAGACCTGCCCCTCTTAACTCAGAGATAGATGGATGGATGGATTTAACTCACTGATCCTAAACTGGAACACTGTGATGTTACAGCAGTAGATTTTCAAAGCAAATAGAGCTACGGACAAGTAAAAAAAAAAAAACTGTGAAAACAAAGTACTTTGCAAAAGTTTAAGTCTTAAGTCTTTCAGTGTCCTACATTTTTATTGTTTTTTTTTATCAATTCACAAAATGCAAAGCAGAGAAAGAAAACCAAACTCAAATCAACACATGGTCAAACGGCACTTGCCCATAAATCTGCATCAATTCTTATTGGTAATAGCTTGTAGACAGTAGTATTAATGATCAATTGTGCCCAACAGATGCTAATATTCATCTTTTTTGGTATGTAGGTTTAAACCAATCATTAAATGAAACAGAAAGAGCTGCCTAAAAGGCTTAAACTTAGTGAGGAACAACCTTGAATTTTTTTGGCTAATTATTTTCATCATAGTTTTCATCAATAACCGTTTTGCCTTGACATAAACTAGACTATAACCAAAAAAGAACAAGTGTCCATTAACAAAAAGAAAAGCTAAATTAAGTGGCTTTCTTGTCAACAAATAAAAACTAGACCAGAATGTTTCACAGAGACTTAATCCAATCAGACCCAATTTTGTCATGCAGTGAGTAGGGACAAGTTAGAAATACAGTATATTCAATCTACTTAGGGTTAGATGAGTTAAGAGGGACATCCAAATACAACTGCCTTAGCTTTGTGGTGGCGGATCCGAATGTAAAACATGACATACAGAAATTCAAGGAAAGATACAAAATATCTTACACTTTACACTTCATATTTTAGTATATTTTAGTATATTATGTTTTTACAGTAGATTTTGTTGACTAAAATTTTGTGGAAAAACTACATTAAAATTAAAACAATTTAGATGACTAAATTATGACAAAAACTGAAAACAAATTTTATGCAAAAGACTAAAACTAAAACTAAATTTAAAAGCCCTGTCAAAATTCACATGGTGAGGAACAGCCAAACTCTGCTACAAAGGGGATGCAGAGGCTGTTTTATGTCACAGCTCATGCATCATAACTTTGCAGTGCAGATAGACCTGCCTATTTCATTGTCTAAATTCAAGCAGATCCATCTTGCCAAGCTCCAATGTCCAGTGACTTCCAAAAGCTGGACAGCCCAATCAGACTGCATGTTTGAAAACAAACATGGATATGGCAATATCTTTGTTTTTTTCATAAATTGACTCAATTTCTTCTTAAAAAGAGTTGAAAGGGACGTCACTAAAAGCTTTTTTTTATGGGAAATCATGTTTTTGCTCTTCATCTGACCCGGGATCATTGCTGGGAAACTGGGAGGGATGCGGAAATCCTCCATGGACAATGCCAATTATTTTATGGTAGCCTGTAGTCATGGTTACTAAATGATACCTGGTGAAGTCTGCTCTCCTAAGAAGTTAACGGGAGAACTTGGTGGAGATTGTTGTTGATGACGTTCATGTCACATACAGTAGTTGATAAATGATGTACCTGTGTATAATGTAAGGCCATAGTCTAAGCCCTAATCTGTAGTTTAAGCTAACGACTGAGTCTAGCTGCTACGTCGTACTGTAGCTTGATATGGATTGGTCTGTGATGAGTGTGATTGGCAGAATGATCTCCCAATCAACAGCTGCAGTGATTTTGAAGGTTCTGCCACTGAAAACATTTATATGGGCTCTTTTCCAGATAAAATAGTGAAATATTTCTGTGGCAGATATGTGGAACTGTCCGTCAGGTTACCAACATCATGGAAGGGTGATCACAGCAATAAGTTACAAGGTACTTAACCCACAAGGCTGGACCCGATGGAACGACTCCACATGTTGAGTGATATCAACACTTGCAGTACAGTACGTGCTGCCTCCAGAAGCCTCGAAATTAATTCACTTACAGGTTAAAGTATTCCAAAAAACACATTGACTCGACAATTAAATACAGCCAGATTATTTACAGCATTCCATGTAATCTGAACCTGGCATTAGACAAACAGAGAGATCAGGAGTTTTTGGGCAAAATGAATTACTATTCAAATTCTATCTAATTTTCAGGGTTTTGAATGCCATCCAATTCACAAAATGCAAAGCAGAGAAAGAAAACCAAACTCTTAAATCAACACATGGTCAAACGGCACTTGCCAGTAAATTTGGAAAATAACATCAAGGAATTTATATGAGAGCAGCACAGCAGGTAGTGAAAGTGCCTTGCAGCAAGAAGGTGGCTGGTCCGATCCTTGTGTCGGTCTGGATTTTCCTGTTTGGAGTGTGCATGTTCTCCCTGTGCATTCAACAGTTCTCTGCGGGCTAAATTGCCCTTAGGTATGAGTGACGGTGAATAGTTGGTGGTTGTTGTCTGTCTCTCTATGTAGCCCTGCAATTGGATGCTTTCTGGTCCAGGGTGCCCCCATAACCTGACAGGGATAAGCTGTATAGATGGTGAATGGATGGATGGATTTACAAAATGTACCACAGAAGCATAAAAATAGCTAAAATTTTGTGAAGACAGAGCTACAGTTTGCAATAATATTCTTAAAGCTCTCTGTTATGCATTTCTAAATACATTTGTAAATGTGCATGTAGAAATGTAAGCCGAATCTGATTTAATTACCAGTAAAAAATTGTCAAAAAGGGCTTGAATTCTCTGTTTTGCTCATTTAATGAAGTTTTACTTCATGTATATTTGTCTAAATGTATGTATGTGAATATAAGAACTTGTAGTGCAAATTTATTGTCTATTTTGTGAATTGTGCGTCATTATCATGTTAAAATTCAGAATATCCAATGAATTATAACAAGCTGGCACTTTGGCAATGAGAATGAAATGAATGTGGCCATCTTGGAAAACAAAGTTCTCCCTTCCTGATAAGGCCCAGTTATTACCTTTGGAGAGTTTGAGTTTTGTTTTTTTTAAACATAAAGGCTGAAAAACTTCAAATGTGATGCTAATGAAGCAAGACACACATAACCCCCAGCATATACTTGACGTAACGTCCACTGACAGATGTAATCTTAGCAAATTTCCCCGTCTAATTCCCACTTCAATTTAGCTCCAACACTTCAAGAGTTCATTTTTGTCTTCCTGTTTATTTCCTGTATAGTTAGTGACAGAGCAGCGTCTTCTCCCTAATTCAGCACCATCCTGAAGATGAATCTGTTCTTCTTCTGCATCACGACAGAAATAGCTCTTAATAATGAAAGATTGATGTGAAGTAAGCTTGTCATTACATGCTGCAGTAGACAATTAGGTGCCTCCCCACATGCAGCACTCTCTGATTTTCCCTCTTCTATTCCACATTTCTGTTCCCTCCTCTGACTTCCCGGCTTCTCTGTTTTCTGACAAAGTTTCTGAAGTCATCTGGTTGAACTTGTTTAGTTTGAGTCCAAAGGGACAATAATATGAGCCTGTTAGTCAGACACTGAGCTGGTGACAAATAGCTGATGGACCCGTGCTGCAGGTTTCCAACTTTTCTGTTCCACTGGGACAAAAGCTCATTAAAAATGAATTAAAATTAAGGGTCATATTGGGACAGTGCAGACACAGAGCAACTTTGTAGTCAGAGAAACTTAAATGAACCTAAAGTTTGAGAGTATAGATCATTAAACAGGCAGTTAAAGTAACATAAAATCTAGTGTCAGTTTTAATAGTTTTTATCTTTAGCTTAATTATGACTTGTGTGACCAATGTTCTAGTTTTAAAATGTCAAGGCATGCTTCATCCTGAGCGAGGGGACAGAGGTCACTATCACCTACACTTGAAGCACTTTATAACCTCATTTCAATCAATGTGTAGTGTAATGGGATTTTTCACTGTGTTCAGCATGCTTGAAAACATAAGAGTCTGCTGTTGGGGTCACTTTTAACAGCTTTTCTTCCTCATTTGGTTGAGACACTACATTTTGAGAAGATGCGGATAAATTGTCAAGTAACCTAAGATTGTGGAGAGCTGCTGAAAACACTTCTCAATTACAGACTATGCGTGCAGCTATGTAAGTGGCTCTGCTCTCAGGCATTATTTTGGTCAAAACAAAAAATGTTTTTTAACTTTCTTTTAGTGTTGAAAAAGGCAAACACTGGTATAACATCTTGGCTAATAAGCCCAACTGAGTGGATGGCAACAGTTGCATTGAGATGACTCCAGTAATCGCTCAAAAAATAACAGTAAAATGAAGTCATGATGTGTTTGAATATGATTTCAAGAAAAAAGAAAGTTCAGCTTTTTGTCTACAGATGTGATTTTTAAAGTTGTACAGAAGTCAAAGTTGTCTTTGGGAAGTATGAAATTGATATAAGAGCATTTTTCAGGGGATTAAAAGCGCTTCATTATATTAATTATGTGTTATTTATTATGTTTTTGGTGCATTTTCTAGCCTTTATTGTGTAGATGAGAGAGACAGTGAATAGTCTTTTCAAGTTGGGTGAGAAAGATCATGCATGGGATGAGCCGAGTTGCTTTGGGTAGATAAATCAGCCTGGTTCACCGTTCACCAAACTCTGATCTCAAACTATTGGGCCTAACCCAAAGTGGCATGGCCAGTTAGCACCTTTTAGAGCAGGAAGAGGTGGGGGCTACATGCAACACAGCGGTACCTGCACTGAGGGTAGCTAGCAGCTAGCAGCTAGTATTAATGCTAGCAGCTTTAGTGGTAGTTTTGTTAGCTCTGGACTTCTTTATAAATGAAAAACAGACAACAGTAAAAACACTTGTTGATACAAAGTATGTTTTCATTTTATGTCCAACATGTGGCTCAGGTTTTGTATTTAACACTACAGCAGTAGAGCCAACTCACTATGTCATCCTATAAGAAGAAGAAGACAAACTTTACTAATCCCTCACGGAAATTAAATTTTTTACACTCTGTTGTTGAGTCTTTTGAAGGTTCTGCCTACCCCAAACTCTTTTTATGGGCTGTTGCCCATCTGGTGTGTCTGATTATGTTTACTTACCGCTTCACCAAAGTAGCATGTTTGAAATATTATGGTTTAAATGTAATCCTTCTTCAAGGAAGAAGAAGGAGAAAGAAATTGATATTTTTTACTTAGAATTAAAAAATGAATGGTTTCAAAATGAAAAAATAGTTTTTGTTGCATCAACAACCCCTTGCTGTTCTTGCAACAAAACAAAATCTCTAAAACACCTCAGAATGAAATGTATATTTTTTTTGCTGGGGCTTTTTTTGGCCTTATTGATAACGGAGGGCTAGTGGATGGATTTTGAGGACAGGAAGAGATGGCAAAAAGGCCTCGGGTCAGATTTGAACCGAAGCTGCCCTCACAAGACGAGAGTCTCAATATGTCTATTTAATCTGGCTTTTAGCTGATTGTATTTATTATTATTTTACGTTATACTTTAACTTATTTTAACCCTTTTATTGTTTTATTTCTACATTTTAGTTCAGATTTTATTTGAAATTCTATTCTTTGTTATGTTTTTCCTTTTATTATCCTATTTTAGCTGATTTTATTATGCACCTGATGTTACGCTTTCCCATTTTACCATATTATTTATCTATCTTTTATTTTGTATTATTATATTTTATTTGTGAAGTAATTAACACATTTACGTATTTTACCCTCTTGTATTTTTCTAGTATTGTTAACTATTATTTTAGTTTAAGCTCAGGTGTTTCCTCAGCTTTAATTCAAGATAGCGTTTCCTCAGTCCTCTACTGTAATTTAGCTCCAATTTAGCTTTCTGTCAGAATTTCCTTTTTATTTCTTTGGGTGTTTGAGTGAGTGTGTATGTTGAATGTGGATTGGGGAGGGGGGTTGTGGGGGTCTTATGTTTTCATTTTATGCAATTAATGCAATTTTCTGCTTTTAATTTCACTTTTTGTCATTTCATTTGATCTTTTTTCCTATGTAAAGTCCAGTATGAAAAGTGCTATACAAATTCAGTTTGACTGATTCATATACTGTAGGTGGAAGGTTTTAATTCACTCTATCATATCAGCACCCAAAGGAACTGAATGTTAAAAGGAGCACTGCAGTGACCAAGGCTTTTTCAAACTGAACCAAAAACTGACTGTAAGGCAGAGGAAGGTACCAAACTGTGGGCTAATTGTATTGTCACAGACCTAAAGGGATATCACATTTTTATACCTTAATCTTCCCAATAAAGGGAGAGTGAAACCCCCACAGATGTCCAACTTTCCATTTTTATATGATGAATAATAAAATTCTTAAACTTCTGTCTTTTTCAAACACTGAAGTTTTATAAAAGAATCTGAAAATACAAAATTATTCAAATACTGTTCCCATTAGACACCGGCTGTAACAATGTCCCCGTAACACAGTCTCACACTGACAAACGTCTCTCTGTTTCATCCAGTCCACCTCTCCAGGTGTTCCTATTGAAATCACAGCTACCTCCACTCACTCTCTGAGCCCTGCTGCTGTTCAGCCTGTACGGGTAACAGTGCCTGAATGCATTCATAAACACCGGGAGGACTGACAACTCAATGGGCCGCCTATTCCCCCACTATCAGCTTACAGCCTATAATTACGGCCAATCATCTTGGATCAAGCATGTCTGCGTGAACGGGCCAACGTAACATCTGCTGCCTCGACCAGCCGGCCAAGAAGGACTTTTATACTGAAAGGTGAGCTAATTGTAGAGGAGGGCGGGAGGAGGGAGTTAACAGGTACGAAAGGCTATTCATAAACCCACACACAGGGGGATAGTTTTCCCTGGGAGCAGGTGCCCGAAGGCATTTTTCTTATCTCTCCTAAGCTGGTGCAGAATTCTTATCTGCATTAGGAAATGCTCAAGGGCATTACTATAAATCTCAGAGGAGTTGTATTTGGAGTGCAATAAAGGAAGTAATGGAGCTGTGCTGTTTTAAAACCTCAATGAGACACAAGTTCACCATAAAGATCTCTGTAAATAACACTGTGAGTGGTTTGAAGCAGTTTTGAAGCTTGTAAAATGACTTAAGCTGGATGATTTGATCATGAAACTGGAACTACAGGCTTGTGGTTCAATGTCCTCGTGAGGTATACAATGGCCAGACAGTAAGAGTACAGTGATGGGTTGAGAAGAAGAGATGGGGTTTAGATGTAATTGCTTTACAAGTTTTATGGAATAAATTCAGGTAGGAGTGACCTTGACCTTGTTTCTCTGGATTTTTTTTACCTGAGCCAAGGAGGTTGTTTTGCCGGGGTTTGTTGGTTGTCCGGATGAAGTTTTCAGGGAATGTTGGTCAATGCACAGCGGTGATCTGACTCAAGCTGGGATACAAGAATTTGTTAAAATGGCAAATAGTGCAGTTCTCCACGTTTGCTGATAACTCCAAAACCTCTCTTCAGATTTTCCATGGCATTTAAAGGAAACCCTGTTCATGGCCCGAGCAAGAAGTGATAATATTTTGGTGCTGATCCAATCTGGATGCAAATCCAGGATTTTTTTTAAAGGATCTGTCAACATTGCAAATAGGGCAGTTTCCCACATCTCCCCTAATAACTTGGCTAACAGTGTCAAATATGCCTTGGCAAAGGTTTTCTAGCAAAAAGATAAACGTGTGGTCAGAGTACGCTTATGTGCTAAGTTTGAAGGAAACCCGTTAAAGTGTTTTCAAGATGTCATGGTTAAAGCAAAAGAGCACAAGGCCTGTAGACCTGAACCTCACACCTCAAAAATAACCTTTGAAATGTCACTATATCAGGTAACAGCCAAAATTCAATATAGTGTATGCCTACAAAAAATATTATTATTCAATCTTGATCTCTCTTGAAATGCTGACTTTTAGGAAAGGAAAAAAAATCAGACTTAGCATTTAGAGGTTTGTTCTTCTGAAGCAAGGGATGACAATGAATTTCATGACCTTCAAACTTTGACTCCAAAGTCTAGGCAGGACATCTTTAAGCAAAGGTAGACACGTTTGGTGGTAATACCTCTGAGGGCACTTCTCATAAGCTAGCTAGGCTCTCTCGGGGTCTCCGTTGAACAAAAGTTGGAAAACTCTGATCTGAAACAGGATTAACATGTCGCCCAAATACCCAGATAGGTTCAAAATGACCAAACTCTGCAAATCTAACCAGTCATCTGCCAGTTGTAGTGAACATAAGAGCAAAGTTTAAAGGAGACATATCATGCTGATGCATGATTTAATACTTACATATAAAATAATAAATTTGAAAACAAGACCTTACACCCCCTTAATTTTCAACAAATGAGATATTGTATTTTTTCTGATATCCTAGAACGAGATTTGATGCCTCTGAAAATAGGTCATTGCGAGATGTCCGCGAGATTTCAAACGTCGTACCTTTCTTTTTATTGGAGTAATCTGATAAAACACTTCCTCCTCTGTGATGTTCGTTAGCCACAAAACCGTCACCGAGGAACACATCCACCAGCAGGGGTATATAGCTCCCCAGTTCACACTCACTCATTACTACCTCTGGCCTGTAGGGGGACTCAATACGCGGTCGCTGCTTTGAGCCTGCCGGAAAATACAGTAGAAGAAGGAGGACAGGCTGGCTCTACCCCTGATAGAACTGACCAATCAGAGCACAAAGGGCTGTGGCGTTGCGAGGTAACTTTAGGTCACTCTCAGATCCGAGCTTTTCAATGAGAGCTTGATAATGGGCTAAAATGAGGATTTTGAGAACGCTATTGTGGGGCAATGAAGAAACTAAATGACTTGTACTGAGGGCAGAAATGCTTTACAGGCATCCTAGTCTGGCATAGTGAAAAGGAGAAACAAGCATGATATGTCCCCTTTAAAGAAGAATATCAGCAGTATTTTTGAGATGTTGAATTCCCAAGCAAATCATCACCATGTGTCCCAACTAGTTTTCTTTTATTGACCTTGTACCTGAAAAATCCAAACAGTCGGAGTGGACATTTGAGCAAAGTTTGACAAACATCTAGGACTGTGTCTTTAAAGGTACAGTGTGTATTATTAAATGCTATCTAAAATAACGGACTTGGTAAAAATGGAATAGATTACTCAAAATTATATTTAAATTAGCTTCTAATCAGCCTTAAATAATTCATGTTTTGTTTTCGTTACCTTAGAATAAGTCATTTATATCTACATAGGAGCGGGTCCTCTCTTATGCTGGCTTCCATCTTGCGTCGCCATCTTTTCTACCGTAACTCAAAACGGACAAACTAAACTCTTTCGCGTTTTTTTGTTGACGCCTACCGGAAATGCACAGTTGTGAAATAGACGAAGAAGAAGAGAGTGATTACCAAGCAGCTGTGCTAATACAAACAAACATGGAGGACCACACGTACAATTTGCCATCAGTGGAGCATGAATCATTGTCAAAGAAACGAAAACGGGATGAAGCCAAACGCAATTGGGACAGAAAAGCAAAAAAACAGGGTCAGCATCGGCGCTGCTTTTCCCAGATGGAAGTCCCTGAAGGATAAGTTTGCAGACAGACGCAGAAGTTGTCCTTTTTTTGCTGGACAGGTAAGACTAAGTGTCGAATTGTCCTCTTATATGGAGCCGAATTTATTTGTTTACTTTCGTGAGAAGTCGGAGTAAGATGCAGAGAATGTATCTGCTATGCGAGGCTTATTTCACGGCCACAAGCATTTTGAAATGATTGTCTCTTCCAAACGACTGGTGTGAGCGTTAGCAAGACTGAAAGACAATAGGGAGACAACGTCGTGCTAAAACTCCACGATTTATTCATTTTCTGTGGCAGTAAGACAAAACATAGGCTGATAACTAAGCTAAAAACACTTTTTGTCCTTGGAAGGCCACCGTAGCTCCGGAGGTTCTCCGACAGGGAGGGGGGAGCGCAGGAGTGCTGCAATCTCAAACCTCACCTTTAGATGCCGCTAAAAACTACACACTGTACCTTTAAAGGTGCTATGAGGAGAATGTATTTCTGGCGAGATAAAGACTCTGCTACCCAGAGACTCTGTTACCTTGACATGTTTCGACGTTACTCTGCCGTCTTCTTCAGAAACTGTCATCCTGACAGCTGTGACGTGTCTTTTTATCAGCTGTTTCCGGGATGACAGTTTCTGAAGAAGACGGCAGAGTAACGTCGAAACATGGCAAAGTAACCATACCTTGTCTGTCTTAACAAAAGAACACTAAGAACACTTATGTTCTAAGAAGACAAGATGAATCTAATCAGTAATCTGCTACCCATGAGCATGCACGGCGACTGTCATAAAGACGTGACCCTAGCCAAAGCGTGTGTTTGTTGTGATGCTAATGAATGCAGCTCGGACCTTCCTCAGAACTCTGCATTGCTTTGCAACTTCTTTTCTCAACAACTTACAGGATGCAAAGCGACGAGGTAATGTATCTCTTTCTAGTTACGTAGCGGTAGTTTTTGATGTGTGACAAATAGCAATTTTTGGAAAACTTAGTATCGTAGTTTTGTAGCCGGCTATATATTGCTACTTACAGCCTGGTGCTCTAAGACGTGTCTGAATAATATGAATTTGCTCTAGTTTTAATTGTCTTGTTCCCGAAGTTGAGTATCCAGGCCAGTCCAGCCCTGTCCGACTCGACCGTGAAGCTAAGGAATAGCATCTATAGATAACCTAATTTGATGCTATAAAACTCATCTTAAAGTGTGTATTTCGATCAGGCATATATCTAAAAGTGAGACTTTTTTTGTAATTACTTAAAAACTCCTCATGGCATCTTTAGAACATAATGGCTGCAAATGTGACTGCATCCATCACAGGTAAATTAACCTTGATCAATGACCTTAAAACCTGCTCTGTTTATCCTTGAGTCAGAGTAGACATGTGTACAAGATTCAAGAAAAATCCCACCAAGTGTTCTTGGACACAAGATATTGCATTCATAAGCAAGGGTTGAACATAAGTCACTACTCCTTTGACTTGCTACCTCCGAAATGTAATCAAGCCAGAGTTTAGATAGACTGAAAGTTGTTAAAAAGTTTAGAAGAAGTACTCCAAATCTGCCTGAAGATGCTTCGATCAGTAGCAACGGAAGATCGTGAGGCTAAAAGACCTTAAATGTTGACATTTGATCCTCGAAAATGGAAAAATAACAAGTCACAGGTGTGAATTCTGGCAAAGTTTGTAGAGTCTGTTCATTCAATACCTTTTACAAGCAGGAGATTAGCATGAGGCCCTTTAACCATGTGACTTTGCTCAGTTTAATGTAATGCTCAGGGTAGACAGTAATGCAAAGTTTAGTTTAATAAAGTAAATCCCATAAAGGGCTCTCGCATTGCATTTTTAGCAAGAAGTGATCACGAGACTCTGGCTCCTTGACCTTTTACCAATAACATCCAAAAAGTTGAAGTAAATCCTTTGTATATTTTTGATTTATCTCTCAAAGGAATGGCCTCAAACGAACAGCTGGGCATAAAAAGAATTATAAGAGACTATTTCCCTGTCAGTGCTTTAGAGAAATGCAGCCAAGTCCTGTTAAAAAGTTTCTTTCATTTGCTCATGGTGATAAAACTCTTCGATAAGTTTCTCACTTTGGTTGTAAATCCTCTAAAAGACAAGAGAAAGAAAAACCATGTCGCACTGCCTGGAAAGTTTTGATTGGCAGCTGGAAAGCCTATTTTGTGGGATTTGGTTTATCTCGTATGCAAACCCCAAACCACAAGTCAACGCTCCATGTAGTCGGCCAAGATTTAAGCCAAAGATATCACACAAACACCTCACACTTAGAGCTAAATGTCATCGTTATGAATTTGAGCTTCAACCACAATGCAGGATAAGTTTCGTCTTATTGATCACTTGATTTTGCAGATTTGACTCAGGAGGTTGAGATGCGTAGATGCTCCCTACGTCGATCAAACACAGCCACTATCATTTCCAAAAAGGCTTATGATTCTTTCTCCAAAGGAGGAGGAGTAATGATGGGAACTCGGACTAATAAAGACGCTTTCTGTCCATCGTTTCCACCATCCAAATCCCATGTCTCTCCATCCGCCTCCACCCATTCCCGCTCTCTGTCTGCGTAAACAAGTTAATCAGCCTTAGAAGCCTGTGGGCTGTGAAACAAACCCCGGCCCAACGTCGAACCCACGCAGCCATCAATCATTTCATTTGGACTTCAAGGGGAAAACTGTGCTGCAGTAACACATACAAAAACTCACACCCAACTTTGAGCTTTAGCGAGCTCGACTCTCTGCTGAACTCAGCACCACGGAGCTGGCAGCAGGACAACCGGCAGCCATGTAGACCAGACCCTGAAAAATAAACTGACAGCATTTGAGGCTGAGTATGACAGGGAAGAACGAAGTCTCCCCACCGCAGACAAGAACACAGGGGGAGCAACAAGCGCAGACATGTCTAGAGTTGAAATTATGGATAATTATGATACTCCTATTATGCTCCTCATTGAGGGAAGGCTAATATAGGGGAATGCCGGGGCACCCTGTCCCTCACATTTATCAGGAGATTAAAAGAATTAAAATCTCTAAGCTTAGGCGAACCTGTAATCAAATTGGACTGATGCAATTAAATGTTTTGGTATTTTTTCTTGAGACCATATGTTCTTCTTAGGCCAGTTACACTCTCTTGGTTGTAATAATAAAAAGCCATTATTAAATAAATATAAAATGATGCCACATCCTCATGAACATCCTCTGCCTGGCACAGTATGATGAATTTGTCTTGTTTTCTAACTTCATCCTGCATTGGTGGTGCAGTTGGATAGTGCGCTCGGTCAGTGATTGGGAGGTTGCAGGTTCAAGCCCAGCTCCAGGCGGCACATGGCAATGTGTCTTTGTCTAAGTTGCATCAGTGGCATGTAAATGAGCAAGAAAGGGTGTGATTGTGTTAGAGATTGATTGACTGATTGATAACTAGCATAGAAACTCTGAACCATCAGTGAAGTGAATGGGTAAGGTGACCTGTGGTGTAAAGCAGCTTTGAGTAGTCAAAGACTAGAAAAGCGCTATATAAGCTCAAGTCCATTTACCATTTCCCACCAAGTCATTTTGTTAACTTGGTGGAATTCTGTTGTTTTATCTTAAAGGTAGGGTCTGCAGGATTTTCCTTGACAATAAAATATCAACTTTTTCAGAAAAAGTCCTGCTCAATCATCGCCCATGGGCCTCTATTGATGTGTGATGGTATCTTTGTTTACTTCACCCCCCTTCTCAACGTGTCTTTTGATGTTTTGGTTGTCTTTTGAGCGGAGAGTAGCCGGGGATACCCCAGCCAGTGCGCAAGTGACTTTGAATGCACTAACAGAATGCAAGGCAGACCAGCAAAGATAGCAGACGCTAATCAAATCAAATCAAATCAAACTTTATTTATAAAGCACGTTTCATACATTAAAAATGCAGCACAAAGTGCTATACATGTTAAAAACAGTCCCCACCCCCCCATTCAAACTCCAGCCCAACACATACACACACACATACACACATACACATGCACACACACAAACACACATTACATGATTTAAAATGTGTGATTTTAAAATCGTGTGGCTGAGTACAGAGGAACCAGGTCAGCAAAGAAAAGAAGATACAATCAGGCAGAAGCAAAACGCCAAGCGGACAAAGCTTGGTCTAAAACCAGAGTTTTAGACCAAGCCAAGGGTTGGCTTTCCCCGCTTCCGAGCTCTGAAGGATTGTCTCGGGATGAAAAGCCACAAATAGTTAGCCGTCATGCTATTGGACAAGTAGGTTATGGACACAGGCTGTTAGCTTGTGCTACCTTGCCAAGTTATCGGTTTCCGTTACAACACATGTATTAATCCCAGGTAGTTGATTGATGATGATTACCAATGATTGAATTGAAGATTTAAAGAAGTGGCACAAGTCGTGAACAAATGCTGTCAGATTCTCCACTGTCTGTAACAGCTACAAAAGCATCGTGCCAGACAAACTTCTGATCTGGATATATACTCCTCAAAATAAATTTGGAAATGTTACTTCCCTCTATTATTTATCCACTTTAATATTACCAACTGGTGTTGTATTTTTTATCATAGGAAAGCCTGAGTAATCACCATCACAACAAGGTAATTCTTGTAAAGATTGTGCTTTTGTGGAATGAGTGCCATGGCTGAACCTGGGTAGGACCCCCCTAAAAATAAACCAAATTCCCCCCTACCAAGGTCAACGTTTGAACTCATAGTTTTTTTTAAATTAGTGATCTTTAGCAGACCCTAGCATTATTATAGAAAAATCTAAGGCAGGGTAAAATATCACAGGACTAAGTCCTTATTTAGAAGAGAATATCATGACCTCTGGGTCTTGCAAACACTTTGGAGCTCACTACAACTATTTTTATGGAAGTGTTTCTCAAGTAGTGGGGCATGACCACCCACTGGTCCAAACCTTTGCACTGTGATTGTCTATTTATCAAGAGGTGGTGTTTATGTGTAAGTCAGTGTCAGTTGTAGGTCTATTTTGACTGAGGTAGAGACTGTAGGGAGATACACTCAGTAATTTTTACTTTGTTATAAATTGTTTTATATGTGGATACAAGGGCAATAAAATACAATTGATTTTTTTGATTGCAGGATAATAATGAATAAAGAAACTTGGATATATTTTTTCTATTTGTAAAAACTTGGATGTTTCCTTTATTTAAGGTACATTTCTTCCTCTATGAGCAGATGGATAGTTATGACCAGAATTTAAAGTGGCTCTTATTGTGAATTAATAAAATTTTAAGTCTCTGCATTTTTCTGGACTCATTTTGTAATCTTTGTTTGATATTTATGTAACCAACCAGTTTTGGATTTCAGATTTCGAGGTTGTTTCTCCATATCCCACGGATTTTTAACAAAAACCATAAAAACAGCAGAATGCATGCTGTTAACCTCAACTTTCCACATAAAAAACCTTCACAACCAATTCATCTCACAAACAAACTTGAAGCTTTGGAGAAAGATTTTTTTCCTTAAGCTCTATGTCCAAACAATTTAATGCCCTAAAATACATATTTATGAAAAAGGACTTCTCCGCTTCAATTTATGGATGTTTGAGCAAGTGTTAGCGGCAGCAGTATTGTGCGTAACCAGAATTACAAGACACTACAGAAGACACAAACTGTCGAGGCTGACCACAGCTGACGTGGGTTGGTGAAGAGATGCTTTTCCACAATAAAATTCCACAACAAAAATTTCAAGTTTGTGAGATGACTTGGTTTGGCTGTTTACTCACTTTAGAAGTTCTTATTTGGAGTGTTATGTGTGGAAAGTTGTGGTTAACAGCATACATGTTAACCAGAAAGTTTGATTAAATCATTCGGAAACAGAACTGCTTCAGCATACAGGCCTGAAATCTTATCAACCAACACTTCACCACCACAAAAATTTCTGATCACAACCACCCATAGTGCATGTTTGAACTAAGGTAACCTTAAACATTCACTAAAACTAAAGAAGTAGAGACTAATTGTGTCTTTATTTGAGCTTCTGATGGCATGGAATCAAATGTAAACTGGTTTTGCATGTTTGCAGACACTTGTGTGCTTTTGTATTTGTGTATTTTGCATGGTTCAGATATTAAACTTGAAACACTCTCACTAACTGTTGCGTGCAGGGACTTTGTTTCTCTGAGTGACAGTTCACACTCCATCTGAACTCTACATGAACTCATCTTTTTATTTTCCTCCAGAGTCTCTGCTTTTCATATCATCTCTGTCATTAAAGCTCAGACTTGTTCACTTTGGTGAATTTGTGTCTAAAGTGTGTTAGGAGTTGCAAAGAAGTTGAATGAAGTCATGTCAGCTGAGTCGAGCGCCAAGACTCCCTGATTCTTTCCTTGTATCTCTGAATTTTGGTTACACACAAGTCATTTATTTATTGTTTGTGGAATTCTGCTCATGTTCACTTTAAAGGTGCTATGAGGAGAATCCATGTCCGGCGACATAAAGACTCTGCTACCCATGAGCACGCACGGTGACTGTCGTAAAGACGTGACCCAAGCCAAAGCGTGTGTTTGTTGTGATGCTAATGAATGCAGCTCGGGCCTTCCTCAGAACTCTGCATTGCTTTACAACTTCTTTTCTCAACAACTTACAGGATGCAAAGCAGCGAGGTATTGTATCTCTTTCTAGTTACGTAGCGGTAGTTTTTGATGTTTGACAAATAGCAGTTTTTGGAAAACTTAGTATTGTAGTTTTGTAGCCGGTTATATATCGCTACTCACAGCCCGATGCTCGAAGACGTGTCTGAATAATATGAATTTGCTCTAGTTTTAATTCTCTTGTTTCCAAAGTTGAGTATCCAGGCCAGTCCAGCCCTGTCCGACCCTACTGCAAAGCTAAGGAATAGCATTTATAGATAACCTATTTTGATGCAATAAAACTCATCTTAAAGTGTGTATTTTGATCAGGCATATATCTAAAAGTGAGACTTTTTTGCAATTACTTAGAAGCTCCTCATAGCATCTTTACCATACTAAAATCTTTTTTCTCTAAATTATTCTAACTTTTCTTTTTGGACAATTTTGAAGTTTTGTGTTGCACATACTTATCTCTCGAAGGATGTTTGGACTTAATGTTTGGACAGAGGTAGTTACACAGAAACTCCAGCCATCAGTGATTGAATGTCAGGGTGAATGGATGTGATTGGGAAGATGGGGCCTGTAATGTAAAGCTGCTTTGAGTTATCAAATACCAGAATAATACAAGCTCAAGTTCATTTTCTTTTCTTTTTCTTTTCTTTTCTTTTCTTTTTTCTTTTTTTCTTTCTTTTTTTTTTTTTTTTACCAATTACCAGTTTATTGTTCTTATTTATTGAGTTTCTTTTTGTTAACCCTTCTTTGGGAAGCTCTTCATTCTATTCATATTGCTCTCTATCTCTATACTGTGTTATTAGGCCTATCCACCAGTGTAGCCAGTGCCTTTAGCCTTCACTGTAAATAATTTGGTTGAAGTCTGAGTCATGTCAGCCATGTGGTCCCACAAATGGACTTTTTCAGCCAATCTGTGGCATCAGCCATGTTAATGAGGGCGTCTCAAACTTACTTTTGGTCCTCCATGAGATAAACAAAGAAACCTGGGTGAGGTAAGACTTTTTCTGTTGCTAACTCCTCCCTGTATTTCAGATTAGACCACCACAGAGCCATAAAATTGCGCTGTGACTTGCCAAACAGTCATGACAGATTTCACGAGTGAAATTGACTGAATGTAATGACGGACATGGTGACAGTGGACAGAGGAGGGACGGCACCAAGGATGGAAAAACACACTGCATTTAGTGAAAAGTACTTTTGTTTGTATCTCCAAACGTTACGTTGAGTGATATGTTTAAAGGAGACATATCATGCTGATGCATCATTTAGTACTTACATATAATGTAATACATTTGAAAACAAGACCTTACACCCCCTTAATTTTCAAAAAATTAGATATTGTATTTTTTCTGATATCCTAGAACGAGATTTGATGCCTCTGAAAATAGGTCATTGCGAGATGTCGGCGAGATTTCAAACGTCGTGACATCACGAGGTACCTATCTTTTTATTGGAGTAATCTAATAAAACACTTCCTCCTCTGTGATGTCCGTCAGCCCCAAACCCTCACCGAGGAACACATCCACCAGCAGGGGTATAAAGCTCCTCGTCACACTCCACTCATTACCAGCTCTGGCCTGTAGGGGACTCATACACGTCGCTGCTTTGAGCCTGCCGGAAAATACAGTAGAAGAAGAAGGACAAGCTGGCTCAACCCCCGATAGAACTGACTAATCAGAGCACAAAGGGCTGTGACGTTGCGAGGTTACTGTAGGTCAGCCTGAGATCCGAGTGTTCCAATGAGAGCTTGATAGTGGCCTAAAATGAGGATTTTGAGAACGCTATTGTGGGGCAATGAAGGAACTAAATGACTTGTACTGAGGGCAGAAATGCTTTACAGGCATCCTAGTCTGGCATAGTGAAAAGGAGAAACAAGCATGATATGTCCTCTTTAATATGTGATAAATGCCATCAGTCACTCACCATGTTGCATCTGCTGTTCCTCGCCAACATTTCATCTCTGAGAGTCTGTAGTAGCTCCTCTACATCATATCATAAGGGCAGAGATGCTGTTTTTGAAACTTGCAAGCTTTCCCTCTGTCTTATGGCTTTCAAGCAGCAACCAACCTCAGTTTGTTTACATCCTTGATTGTCTCATATACAGAGGTCACTGTCCTCTCATTGGTCATTGTCTCTGATGTATAGGGACAAACTAAAGGAGACAGAACAAAAGTTAAACCGGCTGGACTTTCTGTTGTGGAGTATTGTGGAGTTATCATAACTAGGCCTGTCACAATAATCAATAAATCAATTAACCGCACAATGAATAAAAACGTCCTCAATAAGTTCGCCAACCTCGATAAATTCACACGTGCATGCATGTTTGTTTCCCTCCTCTCTTCCTACCAAACAGGCTGGATGAGAAGGTGGTTCATTCTGTACATCTGTCTCAAGGCCTGGGTGCGTTGGTTTTATTGCGGAGTGACCGGAGTGAGCCATCTGTCAGTCATTCAGTCTTTGTGGGGGTAGGTGGGGCAGCTCACGTGTACACACACACAAGAGAGCTGTAAGTTAGCGTCGTGAGGAGAAACAAGGAAACAAACACGAATATGAATGATGACACAAAAGCGACGGCCCCTAAGCTGGCTGCTACAGCCCCAGTGTGGAAATGTTTTAGGTTTTAAATAGACTGAACAGGGTGTGAGCTCATGAACACTGATGAGCCAATATATCGCATATGTTTGAAAGTTGTGGCCACAAAAAAGGGGAGGTGCAGCGGAGCCTTCGTCCTTGACAGTCAGCGCTTACTGAGGCGTTTGGTTGGCAGAGTAAATATAAATAAAACAGAGCAAAATGGTGTGGGCTCACAGTGTCGTTTGCTTCATTGTAAAATAAATGCAACCCTTCAATATGGTTGAAAAGCCAACATTTCAAGAAATGTTGCAAAAATTTGACATACAGTACGAATTGACTGGGAGACAGTACATATCACAAACAATTCTGGAACTGTATAAACTCCATTTTATTTATTGTTTTTATTGTTCTGTGTGTGTTTTATTGGAGTTTTGCTTTTTTTCCTTTACAGAGACAATGTCTTTGTATTGTTTTTGATTCATATAATATATATTCATCCAAAAAGACTGTCCATTTCATTTCATTGGGTTTTTTTCTCTTTTTTTATTTGTTTAATTTATTTTATTGTTTGTTTAATTAATTAATTTTATTTAAAAGCTCTTGACCTTCCAGTTACAGTTAAATACCCTTAAGAAATGAAAGTGTATTGCTTTTGATATGGTGTACTCACTTTTTTATGATTATGTAGAAATACATAATATATAAAAAAAATTAAGTCTTCAGAACAAAATCTTTTTTGGATCAGGCTGTAAATATGTGTATCTCTCCTGAGACAGAGAGATTTTTTTATAGAAAATGTATGTGACTTCTGTGGCTTCAGCCAGCCTCTAGTGGACACTTGAGGAAACTCAGTTTTCTGTATTTCTTTAGAAGCCTCCTATTTTAAACACTGAAGGTGGCAGACTGGATTTGGGGCAGTACAACAGAACTTTAAAACACTTTTTTGTGGGAGTTGACTTTCCAATGTGTGTTTGATTGTTTTCCTGGAGGAGTATGTTTGGTGTAGAGTGCTGGTGGCCTCGCGGTCATGTCTGTGTGCCCTGTTTAGAGGGGCTGATGTCCTTGTTGTGGGTTGAGTATGTTTAAATCTAGCCTAACACCTCTTCCCAGCATGTGGTTACCATCATTTTCTAAAGATTATTAACCATCCAAAACTCTTTAAATATGTTTGCTGAATGGCTGATACTCTCCTTAGATCAGGGGTGTCCAAACTTTTTCCATCGAGGGCCACATAAAGAGGGATACATGAATGACTGAGCCACCTGCTTCACCTCACGTTAGCGTATTTAAGATAAGGTTTTAGGGTTTAGGGTTGGGTTATCACCTGTAAATTGGCCCTTGTAACCCCGGATAATCACTATTCACACCTATTTGGGGCAAGAATGACCTTCTGAGCAGCAGAGATAGGAGGCATTAAGGGTTTTTCTTCATTGTCAGACACAAAACAAGAGTAAACTGCAAACATGCTGGTGCTTGAAGGTGAGTATTGCCATATTCTTTGAAAAATACGACCTTGTGACGAAGTAAATATGGCAGAAATTGTGAATGAGTGATGGTAATTGCTGCTGTAATTGAAATGTCTTTATTCATTCAACAGTTTCAGGGGCCAATTCAAAATGGGGAGTGGGCTGCATTTGACCCCTGGGCCAGTGTTTGGACACCCCTGCCTTAGATTGTAGCCTGTATTCCTCATAAGACAAATCTTTGGTTGGTTTTGGTTTCAGAAACATAACTGTTTATATTTTCTTCTGTAAGACTTTAGGTCAAGCCTCATTTCAATGCACATGTTAAGTCAGCGGCTGCTCACCACATCCGTTGTCTCCGCTCCTTTGTGTCCAGGCTACACCCTGTTTGACCCCGTGTTTAGTCTTAGAGGAGGGTCATTAAGGGCTTTAGCTGCGATGTAATGAAAATGTTGTGACAACAGCAGAAGGGTGAAGTAAAAACAGGCTTTAGGAGACAGCTGAGCCTCCACTCTGGGGACCGACAGGAGGGTTTAGAGGGAGGAAAATGATGGTAATCTGCACACCCTTGAGACAGTGATATTAGCTCTGTGACTGCTGGATGGACGTGATGATAACCCTCAGAGCTGCTGAAAGTCTGTCATAGTCCAAGGGTGTTGGCTGAGTGTGTGTGAAGAGGTCCAACTTTGAAAAGGAGATGATTTCGGGATCAGCATTTCTTACTTTTACTGTCATATTGTATTGTGTTTTCAAAGGGAATCCTGAATATAGAGACAGACTTACCAGATCAGATTCAGTTTTCTTCTTTCAAATGATTGTTTTGCAAAAATTACACCTCATCCTTAAATTATTAAGACACTGTTGAGATTTTCCACAGTGTCTGACATTTTTATCTCCACCAAGGAGGTTAGTTTTGTGCTGGTGTATGCTTGCATGCTTTTTTGTCCATTTGTCAGCAAGATTACGCAAAAACTACTGGATGGATTTAGGTGAAATTTTCAGGAGATGTTAGTAATGGCCCAACTCCAAAAAGTATTACATTTTGGTGATTATCCAGATAAGATTAGCCCACTGAACAATTGTTTTTGCTAAATAACTGTCTAACTAATAATGATATCAACATGACTGGGGTCAAGGAATCATATTATGATATCAACTTTATCATGGAACTATTGCTTATAGATGTGACAGCAAAATGTGAGCTGCCTTTTTTGAAAGTTTGCGGTCTTCTGTCTGTCTGTCTGTCCATCCATCCAACTGGAAAGTACAGAGTTAAGTCATTACAAAACTATTCCATAAGTGTACCTTGATCACTTCTCTGTTTTAGGGCGTTTTCACATTAGGTCCACTTGTTTCGAACCGTGCTCCGGCGCGGTTCTCCATGGGTTCGCCCCCCTCCCCCTCCCTTCCCTGCTGGCTTGCATTCACACTGGCAACATCGAACCATGCCCGGGCCCACTTGTGTATTTACTCAGTTTGAAACAGCAGGGGGCGATATGCACGTAACTGGTTACCAGACCTGCTACGGAGGAGAACGAAGAAGAGACTACCATGGTAAACATTTCCTACACCAGACAACCAATGTTTATGTTTCGCTCTCTTCTACATTTCCCTTCAAGTGTGTTTTTTTATCGTGTTTGAGACAGCATTAGTGACCTCCTGGACCCTCGTAAATCATCGTAATCCTCAACCAGAATAAACAAATCGACAGATTGAGTAAGCAAAAGATTCAACCACAGGATTAACAGGAAGTAATGCTTCAAAAGTAGATCGGTTCGGACCACTTTGTTTCACACCAGTGAAACTCCACCAAATGTAGGGAGATGGAGTGGATCGAGACCCCCCCCTTTATAGAGGTCTCGGACCGGCTGATTTGGTGTGCACCAAAGTGCAGTGGTTGCATTCACATTGACACTAACGTACCAAAACCTGGGCCAAAACTTCTTTGGTGCGCACTAAATGTGGTTGGTGTGAAAACGCCCTTAAAGTCATGTAATACAGTACTGGTTAGTCTTTGAAATTTTGCTTCTCAGTTTTTAATCTCCCCACACTAGGGGTGTGCGATATGACGATATTAAATCGTTAAGGATTATAACGTGGGGATGATCTCATAAAGCAGTAAGATCGTCAGATCGTCTGTGTGGGCGCAGAGACTTTGACGTGCACCCGACTAGCCAATCGTAGCACATTACGCGCAGTGCATGGTGCGATCTCCTGTTTGGCTATGTAGCATGAAGCCATGGCGGAAAAAGAAAAGGAGATAAAAGCTTGAAGATGTCTGAACAAAAATCTGCTCTAAAGCAGCTGTATTATTCACTCAGATTATAGACATTGCAGTTAGATAACATTTATACTAAATTGTTGCACTTTAAGAGATAATGTTGATATTGTTGTTCATTACCTTTTATTTTTACATTTATTGCACATTTTATAAAAACTGCACTATTTAAATTAAAATCTGTTCAGAAAGTTTCTTTGGCTTTAATTGTATTTTTTTTTTCTTTTAAGGTTTTACATGTTTTATATGTTAAACATAGGGAAATAATGGTCAAACATGGAAATTAGTCCAGAAAAATCAACGTAAAAAGAGTCGTGATAAAATCGTGATCGTGATTTCATTGTTGAAAAATCGTGATATGATATTTTTGCCATATCGCCCACCCCTGCCCCACATACAAACTTTCAAGGTCAACACATTTTCAGCCCCCCTCCGCAACAAATCCCCAACACTTCGAAAGCCACTAAACTGCTTAATTTATGTTTTTATTGATACAATCAGGCATGTGAATTCTGAAACACCCATTTAGTAATGATGTGTAAACACTGAAATCAGCAGTACTCATCATTTATGGTTATTTATATCCTATTCTGGTGTATATCATTCAGTGGAGGACCTGTGAGATGTGGTGGCACTGCAGATCTGCCTGATAGTGTGCAGCCAGCTGCAGCATGTGCCTGATGCTATCATGTCAATATAGACCAAAATCTCTGGAGTGTTTCCAGCATCTTGTTGAATCTCTGCCACAAAGAATCAAGGCAGATCTGAAGGCAAACAGAGCCCAATCTGAACCTGAAATGTGTGCTTAATAATGTTGCCAGAAAATATCAAGATATGGGTCCAGATCACCCGGCTTTACGGCGTATAAGAGATTGAAATTGAGTTCGACATGCTATCAAAAATGATGTAGAATCACCACACCAAAATGAAACGAGCAGCAGGAGTGGAAATTTGATTAATTTGGCAACAGCAGCTTTTTAATCAAATACAAAACGCTCGGCTCCCTCAAATGAAACCAAATTTATAGAAGGCATGCGTTCAGCTTGTTCCACGTTAGCAGCCGTTTTCCCCTTTTGACTGCATTCATCATAATTCTCCAGCTTGTTGTTTTTACGCCGTATGCTTGTTGGCAAGTTGAATGTGACAAAATGAAGAGTAATGTGCCTCGTCCAAGCTCCTTCTCTCTTCGTGCTGAAGCTGCTTTTGCCACCTTTTGTTTCATTCCCCTCTTTTTTTTTCTTCTTCTTTTTACAGCTCGGTCTGCTCCAAGCCAAAAGCACTTCCACATGCTGTACTCGACATCCAAAGCCTGGTGCCAGAGTGAGAGACTTAGCCCGGGCTCTTGGACAGCAGCCTGTTCTAACCTCTCTTGTTTTGGGAGCTGCTGCACCACCCTGTACTTCTGAGGGAGAAACACCACAGGTATGCTGAACACGGACCACTCTGCAGCATTTAACACACCCGGTACAAAACTTACGTCATAGCTGAAGAACATGAGTGAAAAGAGCTTACTGAAGTCATCGTGAACAGCTAATAGCTTTATAAAACGTCTCTTTAATGACAAGGTAATTGATTGATGATTACAGAGATGATGCATCGGGTAGACTGGAGCCTTTGGAGGTTATACAGCAGGCAGTTTTGTCTCATGTCTACACTTGATGGGTTAAGAAGGCTTTAAACAATGAAGCAGAAAGCCATTTTAAGTTATTGTTTTTTATTACAAGCTCTCCTGTCAATCAACTCGGCTGAACGAGCACACTGCCCTGTGGTTTCTTCTCAATCCACCACAAAGAGCAATTCTTTGACTTTCTTGAGGCAGATCGGACCTAAATATTATTAGCTGGAGGAGCTTTGCAGGCCTGTCAGATACCACAGAGCATCATGCCTTGCCTCCTGAGAACAATAACCCCTTCCTCTGTCTGACATAGCCTCATGCTAGGTGGTACAAGCATGAACAACCAACCGAAAGAGAGTGAGACATTTCCAGGACTATAAAATGGAGGCACATTTAAGGGTTGGTTTGGGATGTTTGATGTGGGGTTGCTAGAAGCCCCTGGCACTAGTAATAATAATAACTTATTTTATATAGCAGCTTTAATAACAGATGTTTACAACATGCTTTAACTCAAAACACTGGCAAAAATAAAGGGCAGAACTTCGAGAACAGAAAATATGGATGCCAATAAAGGGACTTGCAAGCTTTGTCCCTGGGGGAAGATACAGTACACTACCAGTACAGTGCAGTACATGGTACCACCAAAACACTCGTAATCAACTCACTTACAGGCTACAGGGAGATAAGCGTGAGACGACAGCAGGAAGTGACTGCTTGTGGGGATATTAGCATACTTGCTAACAGATTCATAGCAGTTTTCTGAGATCTGAACTTCATTTCTTTATTAAAAGAAGAATAAATATCAGCACTACAAACGCCTCTATGGAATGAATATCTTCTCTCCTCTTTAAACATGTTTTGGGGAGTTTGTTCTAGTGATGTGTCATGCTCGAAAGAACCGTCTCTCTGAGCTGATTTTTGTAGTGAATCAGAAGAGATTTTTCCTTGTACTGCTTGGATCTCTCAGTGCTTAGCCCCAGCTCTGCTCACGGTAGAACTTTGTTTGATTGGCTTGCATGGTGGCCATCGGGACAATCACATGTAAGGATATGGGAGGGAGTGAGTCTTCAGACAGCAGTGAGCAGAGTGTGTGAGTGCATGGTGTTGTTGTGTAGTATAACTATGAGTGCTGTGTGGTATGACTATGAGCAGCATCTTGCTGCAGTGTAGAGATATTGCCAATAAGATTGGTTTTGTAACATAATGAATGCACAAAAATGAGGCAATTATGATGATTTTTATAAAAACACTAAACACCAACAGGTTTTCTACAAAAAAACACTATTAACTTTAACAACATTAAGGTTACATGTAGGGCTTCAATAGATCCTATATGAAGAGCCCTTCAGGAGCCCTTCAGGAGCCGTTCTGGGAGATGAGCCAAAAGAGCAGGCTCTCTGAAAAGAGCCAAACATCCCATCACTACTTTGTTCCAAAAAATGGCTCACATTTTGTCATTTTTGCTGCAGCAGTAGAGCCCGCTTACTGCATTTTCTGACTGACTTGTAATGAATATGACTGACAGAATGATTGTCCAATCACCGGCCAACTTTAGGGAGTTCCTGCCCCTTCCAAAACATTTTATTCCATATTTTCACAGTTTTTGATGTTGACCATGTTTGTATCTTAAAATATTACCAGTAATTCAAGATTAGATATAGAAAGTAGTGTTTCTTTTTTTTCACTTTAATTTTTATTAAATTTTACTTTTTTAAACTCAAGAAAATGTTTACAATGTCGTTTCCAATGGAATACACATTGGTACAATTGTTGAGAATAGTATCAATAAAAAGAAACGCTCAAGAAAAAGGAAAAATATACAAACAAAGCATGTTGTAAAAAAAAAAAAAAGTGGCATGAGGGTTCCCTCCTGTACAAATAAATGCATTCTCTCCCTGATCTCATATGAAGTCCCCTAGTCAATGGTGTCATCAACTTTTCTTTTATATTTTATCCATTTCTCCCATTTGGATTGGAATGTCCCCTCCTGCACCCTCAATAACAGTGTGAATCTTTCCATGTCAAATATTTCCTCAACTGCTCTTAACCATTGCTCCTTTGTAGGTGGGTCAGCTATATGCCACTTCCTCTTTATAGTTTTCCTACTGGCTGCTAACTACGTCTTAATTAGGTATCTGTCCTGACCCAGTGTGTTTTCCTCAGTCAAGTTCCTCATGTACAATACCAAGCCTGCCCTTGGTATCTCATAACCTAATATATCCTTTAATACTCTCCACACTCCTTCCCAGTATACCTTCAGCTTTGGGCACTTCCAAAATATGTGTGAGAAAGTATTGTTTCATTTTTAATTTACTTGAAAAGAGTGAGAAGGAACACCTTATGAAAGACAACCCAGGATATTTTTGCACCAACTTATAGGGATGGGTACCGAATTCGGTACTTTAAAGGAGACATATCATACTGATGCATGATTTAATACTTACATATAATAGAATAAATTTGAAAACAAGACCTTACACCCCCTTAATTTTCAAAAAATTAGATATTGTATTTTTTCTGATATCTTAGAACGAGATTTGATAGCTCTTAAAATAGGTCATTGCGAGATGTCCGCGAGATTTAAATCGTCGTGACGACACGAGGTACATTTCTTTTTACTGGAGTAATCTGATAGAACACTTCCTCCTCTGTGATGTCCGTTAACCACAAAACCGTCACAGAGGAACACATTCGTCCAGCAGCAGTATATAGCTCCCTAGCTCACACTCACTCATTACCAGCTCTGGCCTATAGGGGGATGCTGCTTTGAGCCTGCCGGAAAATACAGTAGAAGAAGAAGGACAGGCTGGCCCTACCCCCGATAGAACTGACCAATCAGAGCACAAAGGACTGTGACATTGCAAGGTAACTGTAGATCATCCTGAGATCCTCGTGTTTCAACGAGGGCTTCATAATGGCTTAAAATGAGGATTTTGAGAACGCTATTATGGGGCAATGAAGGAACTAAATGACTTGTACTGAGGGCAGAAATGCTTTACAGGCATCCTAGTATGGCATAGTGAAAAGGAGAAACAAGCATGATATGTCCCCTTTAAGAGGTACCGACCAAATTCTGTAGGTACTACCGAGTACCAATTCACGTAAAATCAAACGGTGCCATGTTTAGGTACCTAAACGCATCCTTGTGACTGTGAGGAAGTGGAAGAAGCAGGCATACTGTTGGGTAGAGGAGGTGAATTTCCATACCGGACTTGAACGCAGCACAGCAATGGCGTAATGATGTCAGCAGCCGTGGGCTCAGTCAACAAAGTAAGCACGGCTGAGAGAAATTGCTTGAAAGTATGGCTCTACTTTATTAAATGTGATGGAGATTATGCTCGCTGCAATTTTTGTGACGCCAAGTGTAAGGCCAGCAGCGGAAATACTTCAAATCTGAGGAAGCACCTGGTGACGCACAAAATTTTCCCTAAAGCTGAAGAGTGCACAATTTTTGATAGCCTCAGATCTACGACCACAAAGGATTCATTCAGCACTGTTAGCACGCCTGTGTCCAATGGCGACTAGTCATCTGCAGCCAGAAACACAGGAAAAGAAAAGGCTTTAACATTTGGTGATGGCAGCAAATGCAACAAGGAGGATACCTGGCCCAGGTAAATAAGCCTCGTGTTTAAGATGGTATTAGCTTGGCATTTTAATGTGGTTCCTCGTACTTTGTGACGTTAATGTAAATGCTTTTTTTATTTATAGCTCTGTTGGACCCATTGTTAAACTGCCCTAAAGTTTAAGTAAGGGCTGCAGTTAATTTATTAAGTTGTGGTTCATTTTAGTTACTGGTTTTCATGTTAAAGAAATTTTTGGAACAACTACAATGTTACCATACAAACAGTTGAATGTTGTTTTGATATATACAGTATCTGTCAAATTATATATATTGAGAAATATTTTACATTGAAAATTTTTTGAGATCTTAATATTAAACAAATTAATATTTATTACCCCATAAACACACGCAAAAGTACCGAAAATTGGTACAGTTGAGTACCGATACCGATTCCCAGGTACCTGGCATCGGTATGGTATCGGTTCAAATGTGAAATGTACCCATCCCTACCAACCTACAATTAGAGATTTAAACGGTTGACTGGAACTCTCCAAACCTCAAACAAATCTTTCAGTGTCATCGTCACAAATTGATCTCAAGGTTGTTTGGTGTAAGGCTTGAGGTGAATAACAGCACACTGTATCTTTTCATAACTTCTCTTTCAACAGTTTGTTTTAACAGTAATTAATACTCAATCAGCCCCCTTGGCACTGAAGCGAATAATGCCCACAAATTTTCTGTTTATAGTCTGTCATCAAAAGTCTTTCTAATTATTCCAACAATTTCCCTGAAGTCATTTTGTGAACTTCCACCGCAGTGAATCATTGAAATCAATCTCTCCTGGCCTTGTTTGTTGTTTTAACTACTGTGCTGAAACCGCAGAGACGCTAGAAGAAGGGGCGAAAAGGTGAGACTGACATGTTGGTTCATCTCAAAATCTTGTAGTAACCTCGACCGCAGACGCACGAATGCACGCACATCAGCAGTGTACAGGTTGACACAGCAGCAGCTTCGACTTCCAGCGGCACGAAACAAAGCCTGAAAAACAGCCTCTAGTCTGCCAGTACATGAATCAAACCGCTGCGACACTGTTCAGCGCCCGAGGCCAAACTCTCAGCAACCCCTCTCCAATTTTTTCATCCGTCCCTCCACATCGTCAGTGCTTCCCTCCTGTCTCATAAACAAGCCAATCTGCTGTACCAGAAGAAGACGGGGACTCTGGAGTAGGGACAAAGCTATTATCTCTGTCGTAGCAGCAGTGGCTCGTGCAGGAGCTCCAGCAGCAGATAGGACCCTCAAACACGCTGCTGTCCACCTTCAGATTGCCGACTAGTCTGTCCAAGCCTTTCCGCTGTGTGACGTGTTGTCCCACTGTGCAGCTGGATGTCAGGATATTCCCTCCAGGGTTCCAACAAAAATCCAAAATGTTTTTCCAGGCTACTGTGTGAGCATGTCGGACAACAGTTATGCTGTTTTAGGCAGACAAATTGTTTGCTTTTGGCAGGTGATTCAGGCAAAGAGAGTTGGGTTTCATCTCCAAAACATCTGCTTGAGTGGTTTTTCATGATGCTGTCATCACAGAGTATCAGTGAGATCTCTTGTTAAATATCAGAAAGGTCTATTGCGAAATAACTTACGAGAAGTAGTGTGGTGTGAGGTATCCCAACAACTCCAAGTATATACTTGGTTTGACAATAATCCACATCATCATATTGTAGCTTGACCAGTGTCGAGTTATTATCAACATTTCTTATAACTTATCTCACGTAGAAAGAAATGTGCTGGTGGAGTATGAGGTTTCCTGCAATGTCCTGATTCATTTTAGATGGCTTTTAAACATTCGCCTGTGTAGCTATAACACAAGGGTAGCATGCTCAAAGGGGAACTTTGGCCTTAAGAACCTTGGTGCATCTTGACATTGTACATGTGAGGATTCACCCTCACAGTTTTTTCCAGTTTTCTTCTGCTCCTCTCCCCCTCCCCTCTCGGGTTCTCCTCTCTCCTGGGTGCTGCGGCGAGGGCGTGGCCCGGAGCGGACCTGCTGTGGCTCCTCACCTGTTTCCTGTTGCCCTGATTAACTTCCCTATTTAAAGCCGGGAGCTTCGTCTGCTGATCACCAGCTGATTGCACTCCTTTTGTGGTCTCCACGAGCTCCTGCCACCGCCATCACCATCTTTGTATATTCACTGTTTGCAAACCTTTTGTTGGAACTGTTTTTGGAGAGGAATAAATCCTGAGTTAACCCTTTTTCTGATCGTCTACCTCTGCTCTGGGTCCAACTCTGAATCACTCACAGTCATAACAGTACAAGCGTTTTGAGACATCACTCGATGTGCTCCTTATAAAACGAACGTGTATTGTTTTGCACCATAGCTTAAGTACGAAAGAAGTCTGTCCTCAAAGGAGCTCAAAGCTCCACAAGTTGTATCACAGGAATCCAGTCCTGAGGAGGAAGCAGCTGATGATGACAGAGCTGATGTATATTGAACCAGAAAGCACAGAGAGTGCGCAAACCTCCGCCAAGGTAGCTCACGTATTGCTATCACATCTATAAGCATTAGTTCCATGATAGAGTTAGCACCATATTATGACTCGTTGACCCTAAAAAACCCTCACCTAGCACTCAGAATCATGTTGATATCATCATTAGTTATGCCTAAGTCACACATTCCCGTTTCTCATAGCGACTGTGCACGACTGTACACGATTGAGGAGGCTGGTGTGATCACTATGATACGGGATTAAATGACTGTCTCACCCCTGGACACACCCTGTAAATACACCGTCAGTGGCGCTGCTACAGCGCTTCAGGCTGCGTTTGTCCTGCTCCAGTTAGGTTAATACAGCGATATGAGGAAGATTCCATCCCGCTGACATGACGTCAGCTCCGCTCGAGCTCAGTTCGCGTCACATAAGCCCCGACTGAGCCCCGTCGCTTGCTCCGTCTTAAACGGGACACAGTCGGGGCTCAAACGGATACATCCTTGTCAGTCGTCCTCATAAAGCTTTCAGGATTGAGCCACGATTGGGCCACGTTCAGCCCGACTGAGCTCCGCACATGCCACGCTAATACCGTATGCATTAGGACTGCATTAGGCTTCCACCCCGCTACACTGAGAGCGGCGATTCTCCACGACAGTTTTGAACAGTTCAAAACTGTCGGGACCCTTCCACGTTCCCCGCCGTTCATCCACGACTATAGAACACTGATCCAGACCATGTAGCGCATGCACCGCGACCAAAGCACGTTTTATCAGGATTATGACAATCGTGCACAATCGCCATGAGAAACGGGAGTGTGTGACTGGGGCTTTAGGCTGTTATCAAGCAAAAAGGATCGTTCGGTAATGGCAGTTCACCGGATCACCACCAACATCTAATCATCATTATGTTGGGCAATTAACATTTCCTGAAAATTTTTAGCAAAATCAGTCCAGTGGATTTGGCGTAGTCAAACAAACAAACATACGCCAGCAAAAGCATAACCTACTTGGTGGAGGTAACTGTCGACGGGCGCTAACCATTTTCAAGCAGGCGGGATCAAATGTATGAAATTTTTAAGCATGCATCCCACCTACAAAGCGTCAACAGTTTGTGTTCTCAGTTCCCAAATGCTGAGTGTTGTTAAGAGAAAAGTTCAAAAACACAGTGGCTCTTTGGAATGTGTTTTAAGCATCAAATTCAAAATGAAGGAATATTTTCAGAAAACAATGAAGTGTATCTTTTAAACATTGAATATCTTGATGTTGTAGTGTATCCAATATAAAATACTGCACATAAGAATTTGCAAGTTACTTTGTATTTTCATGTATGTTTTACTCAACGTCCAAACTTCATTGGAATTGAGGTGTCAGGTAACAGATTCTCCAAACTGAAGTCTCTCAAATTTACAAACATTTTAACCTGCAGTCCTTTGTTTGGCACTTTCTACAGACCAGTGAATTTTAACCAAAATGCACCCATAACTGCATTGCTGTGTTGTCACAGTACCTACAGCAGCCTTGTTACTTTTACCTCCAGACAGACTCTCAGGCTCTGCCTCATTACCCCCTCATTAACAACCCCAAGCCTGCTGAAGAGAGTTGGGTCATAGAGTTGAATCAGGTCTGCTTAGGTCCCCCACAGGATGCTCCGATCAAAATAAATCAACATCTCCAAACTGTAACAGTAAAACACCACAGAAGTTGTTGTTGTCTGTTTAATGGATGGAGTTTTAATGTGATGCAGATCAACAGTGTCTTATTTGTGGAGGCACAGGTGGTGAATGTGCGATTCATCCATCATGTTTTCACTCTTGAGCCTCACAGCTGCCAGTGACGGAAAGTCCTCGGCAAGGAGCTATTACATAAAAAGGATGGCTTTTCCGGCAAGCTCCTAAGAATTGTAAACTAGATGTCTGGATTGTAATTTTCTTTTCACTGGAGAATCAATAGATTCTGCTGCTTTCCTGACTGAACCTGCTGAAGCGTGCTCCTCAGCCTAATGGACCCGCAAGTTCCCATCTGTTAGTGAAAGAGATCTCAGCGGGTCCTCTCCCCGCGCTGTGTCCAAACACAGGATACTGAGCACGGACAAAAAATGTGACAACTTTTTATTGGGATTCCAGGAGAGGGCTGGAAAACAGGCACACATGGCTGTTAACCTTCAGCTGTGAAGAGTAGAAAAACAGCTTTACAAGCAAAATGTTTCAAGACGGCGTGCCACCGTGTTCCTTTGTTTGCTTTGTCATGACCTTGCTGTGTTCATTTAGACACCCACCTGTCATCACAACAGCTAGATCAGCAGGGTGCTGTCCCTTTCTTTTTTGTCACCATTTTTGTAGGCACATAAGATGGTTTTTAGGTGAGATAAGCACGTTGACATCTTTGGTCTCATGATGCACTCGTGGCACAAAATAACTAAATGGCAGATGAATCAGGTCTGTGAGGAAAAAAAACAGGTTCTATTGACCGTCCAAAATTTGGTACAAAAGTAGACAAAAACAAACCAGGCAGAGGTATCAGACGGACAAAAGACAAGAGGCAAGATTCAGGAAAAAGGTGTCTGTGGCGAGGGCTAGACAAGAAACGAAGTGCCGAAGTGACGCTTAGTGCAACAATCTGGCAACCCGGGGAAGACATGGGGTTGATTACATGAGGTGATTAAAGGTGATGACACAGCTGGAGAAGAATAATTAGGGATCAGGTGTGACGAAACAAAGACAGGGAGAGACAGGTGAATTTTCAAACTAAAACGGGATGCTAGAGATTAAACATAAAACACAAGAACAGAAAGGGTAAGTTAACCAAGGCTGAGGCCTGATCGTGACATTTGGGGAGACCCAAGCCCCGTCTTATAATGTTTCTGGCTCAGTTTTGATGTATTAAGATGTTTATTACTATGACCTAAACTGACATTCATAGATTTTCCAAGGAAGCAACTTTGAAATGCATTGCCATGCAGGGAGAGTCCGTAACTTCACGTAGGGCCCACTTAAGGCTAATTTTTGGTCAACTTTACGTTTGGATATGGATGGAGCTCTCTTCACGCTCTTTTTGTCTGCATTTCTGCACCTATCATGAAGTTTATGGATACGGGCTGGATGGAGCAGTACCACCGGAAACCGTGGGGGCATTGTTGCTGCTATCACTACCCGATACACATCTCTCGAGAGAAACAAAGAAGAAAATGGCGGGGCTCTTTGAAGAAAGGTTGTGTGAGCTGGTGCAAAATTACAAACATATATATGATGTTACTGGTCCAGGACACCGCGACAAAATAAACTCATAATCAGCTGGAAGGAGATTGGAAGGAAGCTAAATGTTAGCCCGTTTGTGGTTGTCAGACACTTTTGACTCCAGCCTGCCCCCTGGTGGATGGTGGTTAACATCCATTGCCAACGTAAAGGATGCATGGGAGTATGTGGGCAGTGACAGAACCATCATTTGAAAGAGAAATGTACATTTTCATGTGTATGACGAGCATAAATGAGCCTTTAGGGAGGTTTCCTACAGTCATTACCACCTCCTCTATCTGAAGCTTTAGACTGTTGGCTGCTTGATCAGTCACCTTTTCAATAAGTGGATGTAAGTAGATTAGCAAACCATTATTAGAAATAAAACACAAGTGTGACCTTGTCATGTAGCTCGAAAAATCCTGCCAGAGTTAATAGCTATGGCAACGTAAACTTGAAAAGCAACCAGATTTGCCAGGTTTCATGTCTGTCAGTAGTCAAAGCCATCTTGCCAAGTTGACTGCCCTGTTAACTTTAAAAAATGACAGGTTCAATCAGCAACCTTTGAGGAAAAAGAGGCAGTAGTTCCATGTTTGTGAGTGTGGTTTATTGTGCCAGAAGCAAGAGGTTGCTGCAAGCTGCAAGCCACATTGGAGGCTCAGGAGGAGCTTGGCTTGGATGAGGCACAAGGTCAGTTTTATCTGAACTGGGAAACACTAAAACAACACCGAAAGAGTTTCTTGATGGAAAAATAGTAGTGATGTAATAGAGGTGCTGCTTTGGTGAGGTGGTTAGCAAACCAGTCACAACCTGTGCACATGTTTCTGTGGCCTGTCAGCGGTGTCCTCCCCTACTCTCTCTCACCTATCAACAAAAGCACAAAATGCTTAAAAACAAAACAAAACATTGAAGTAAATATAAATGTGGTTCTTGTGCCAAAAAATGCAGGACAGACTTCACAACTCCTCCATGCTCCAGTGAGCTATACTGACACATGTTTTGACATCTTTCAGACTCTGCTGAACACAGCATACTTCTAAAGACTCCTGTCACGTCATATAATGGAGCATTGCTGTAATAGTTTGGACTAATTTGACCCATTTCAACCCGTGGTTCAGCTGTGACATAAGTCAGGTCTGTTACCTTTGGAGAGGCCCAGTGGAGCTTTGGTTATTTACACATGAACCGCAAAACTGAACCTGTCCATCACCTAAAAAGAGGAACCTCTGAGGAGAGAGAGGCTGCTTTATTTCAGGCGAGACCCTGTCATTGGCCTGTATCCTCTCTTACAAAATCATCCCTGGACAAAGTTATGTGGTTAGTCAGACAGCTACAGAATTCTTTAAAGGCTGGCACTGTTTGTTTCCTTTCCCCTTTTTTTCGCTGAAGACCACCCACCTCCCCGCAAAACCATTCCTGATCCATTTTCCTCCGAGCTGCATTAAAATATCCCACGATGGCGCATTATGAAACATCGCCGCTCAACAAGATGGAATATCCCTCCGTGATCAGACTAATGCGTTGTTGTCTGCTGCTCCCTTTTTCCTCCCCGTCTCCTCCCAAGCCTCCTCTCTCTCCTTGAATTATGAATGCCTTCTCCTGGAGAGCAATGGCTTTAACCAGAGAGCAGGTATTTAACTGAACATTTAAAACATTAGCCAGATACTTGGAGCGTGATGCTGACAGGGGAAGGAGAGGATGGATAGAAGGAGGGGAGCAGGAAAAAGGAGGCAGAGGAGGAGAGGGAGTAGACATGGGAAATACTCTGTGGTGGCTCATAAAATGGTAAAAGCAGGAAAGAAAACATGTTCCCGCTGACCGCACAAGGCTTTGATGGCACTTGATGAACTCTGGAGTGTGGGTGGAGATGGAGACAGGGAGGGAGGAGAGGTGGGTACCACGAGGACTTTGGCCAAAATCATCACCCACATGGTTAAATCCTGCGTGTGAATATTTGGCAATAGGTTTAACTAATGGTAGATGTTCCTGAAAGAACACATTAAGAGAAAAGGCCAGCTGGAAGAGGATATCTGAGCTAATTGGGCACAATTTTCTTTTCACCGTGTCCAGATTTCTATAAGCTGTTATTTACTGTCAGATCTCTTTTATATATCTTGTGCTTCTGGACAGGAATGGAAGATGAAAGTATCAGCATAATGGGGCTTAATGGTTCTTTGGCTTTTGTTAAATATATAGCACTTAAAATTAATGTATGCATACATAGAAAATGTCTGTAATTGTATGAGTTATTTTAAAGGTGTAGTCAGCGATGTGGGAGAAAACGAGTGGAGAGGTTGTTGATGAATGAATTTAGACCCGCCTCTCCCTTCATACCTCACCCCTCGCTCCACCCCCGAAAGCTGATGGACGTGCATCGTCATGGAAACGGCTGTAGAAACTGCGTAGCAGACCAACGTAGCTAAGGTAACCCCGACTCGTCAGACAACTCGACTTCCATTATTGATAACATCACGACAACGGTACATTTTGGCAGATTAGACAATAAGATGAATACCCGACGGCTGTTGCTGTTCTGTGAAGCACCACAAAGCTAATGTTGCTTACCTATCCAGCACGAAGAGGGCGACATCCGCGTCCGTTTTCAGGTCTTTCAATTGGCGGAGTTCCCTCCACCGTCGGGAAGCAACACCAATGTTAACCCGGGTCTTCGCTCTTTCATGGTCCTAGCCCCCTGGATGTGGAGGGGTGGGTGGGGGGGTGCCCTGTTTTGGTAACTCGACCCGAGCCACAGTATTTACCTGCTGAAATTCAGAGCCAAGGCTGTGTATTGAAACCGGACTTTTTTTTCAACCTGCTGTCAGTGGGGACATCTTTTGGATGGAGAGGAGAAATACAGTGATTTTGACAAATACTGCATTAGATTAGAAGATTAGAAGATTGCTGACTACACCTTTAAGATGTAAAGGGTTGCATGCTAACATTTTTGTAGCATCAGAGATAGTAATACTGATGAAAATATACTCCTAAAGAAAATCTGAAAATGATATTTCAGTTGATTATTTCTTCCCTTCAGTAATACTAATTGGTATTGTATTTTGAGTCTTTGGAAAGCCTGATTGTCACCTTAATAACAGAGTAAAACATGTAACAATTGTGCATTCATGAAATGAGCAACACAGTGCAACGTGGGGTGAGTACTAGGGCTGAAATATATATTTTTTATTTTACCTTTATTTAACCAGGAAGTCCCATTGAGATTACAAGAGAGATTTACAAGAGAGACCTGGCCAAGGTATCAGCCAATGCAGTATTACAGACTTAAAAAGCAAGACAAAACATTAACAACACACAACTCACATTTAAAACAGGCTTAGAAAATGTACAGTAACCTTTCATGAAAAGCAGCTACACTTCTCTGCCACCACACTCTTTATGATCCTTTTAGATTTTCTCAGCGAGATCAATGACACTATCTTTAGCTTTTGGAGGTTGTGCCATGCCCAAGGTGCTCTGTGAGTAAAAGCAGTCTTTCCAAGATCTGTTCGAGCTCGGGGAACTGTGATTAGCAACAGATTAGAAGAGCGCAGTTGGTAACATGAAGAGCTGAAACAAAGGAGGCTGCAGAGGTATTAAAGTATTTTATCAAGTATTGCTTTGGAGATAGAAATGTACCAGTGCTGTTGTCTGCAGATTGATAAGGATGTCCAGCCTACCAGATCATAAAGAGTGCAGTGATGAGTGGGGGTTTATCATTAGTAATGAAGCGAAGGGATGCATGATACACTGAGCCAAGAGTTCTTATAACTGATGAGGATACATGCATGTACAAAATGTCACCATAATCAATCACAGACAGGAAAGTAGCTTCAGGAAGTTTCTTTTTAGCAGCAGAGTTAAAATAGGACTTATTTCTAAAATAAAAGCCAATTTTCACCTTGAGCTTGCTAACGAGTGTGATAACCTGAACATTAAATGACAACTTGTCATCCATCCAAATGCCCAAATACTTACAGAAGGTTACCAATTCAATAGGTTTGCCATCAAAGGTAAATATATATATTGTTATTATCATATCTATATCGAGATATGAACATTCAAGATGTTAATATCGAAAAAGCAACAATGTAAATGATATAGATTTCTCCTGCGCTCGCCCTGCATATACAGCTCTGGAAGCTGCAACAAATTTCATTTTCATGATTGTCCTTGAATGCACCGCTTGGTTTTTACAGAACCTGTTGTCATATTGTATTGTATCGATATCGAGGTATCTGGCATGAGTATGGAGATATGAAATTTTGTCCATATCGTTCAGCCCTAGTGAGTACCCCAAAATAGTTTGCCAAAATCCCATCTCATATGGAAAAAAGTCTGCAGTTCCTCTGTGGGGCAAGGATGAGGATCTGGTCTTCTTAAGAAAAAGCTGCACTTAGAATAAAGCTGTGGTCAAAAAGAGTTCACAGATCTATGTCAGATGTAGACCATAGGTTTTAAATTTGGACCCCAAAGCTCAAACCAGCAGGCAGGAGGACAGTTTTATTTGGGAAAACAATAACCAAAAAGGCTCCAAAAAAACAAACTAAGGATGTCAGTGGTGGCGGGGGCTCGTGGAGAACATCTGAAAAGGGAGTAGAGAAAAAGCGAAGTACTTTATCAAAAATACAAGTGAGTAGAGAAATCTCATAAAACATGAGAACGCCCCTGTACAAGGCAAAAGGCTAAAAAGCCAGACACAAGAGAACACTAGGACGAGACTAGCACCAACTGAGGTTCAGAGTGCAATACTCCCGTGTGATTCTTCACAGGAGCAGTTGTAAGTAGGGGAGCTGATGAGATGATGAGAGGCAGGTGTGCAGGTAGCAGAGTAGAGAAACTCCACCCCTGCAGCAGGAGCAGAGAGAGAGTCCGAGAGGGAGAGCAAGAGCAGACACAATCTAAAGTCTAACATGTACGGTGCTTAAATTTATTAGACCACCTGTCATAAAAACAAGAAAACATAAATATTTTAAGAAGAAGCTGCACATAGAATAAAGCTTTGGTCAAAAAGAGTTTACAGATCTATGTTTGTCATCTATTTAGCTTATCTCATACTGAAACAACTTAATAGTCCGTTTAAACACATAATAAAAACTTAATATTTCGTGTGGCCTCCTTCGGCCTTGATAACAGATTCATTCTTGCTGCATTGTTTTTATGTACTTGTCAACAGTCTCTTTTGTTATTGAGTTCTGCTAGCTTTGTAATTGTCTTGTTATATAAACCCACGTCCTACGAGTTTCAGTCCAGAAGAATTCATGATGCGCTAAGATGTTTAGCAGATGTTTTTTTTAGTCATGATAAAGTCACTGATTTGCCCAACCTATTTCCGCAAGTGGAACCTTATACCATACTGGACTCACTTCAGTTCATTTTATAAGGATTTGTATTGTGATTTTAATGCATATTTCTTGTTCTGTAAAGCAATTTGAATAGCCTAATGTACGAATAGTGCTCTACAAATACACTTCCTTTGCCTTAGCTGAAGTGAAGGCTGTAATTCTTTGCTTCTTGGTCATTAAAAAAGTGTTTGTTGTTAAATAGATCAGAACAGAACACAAAGAATTACTGACAAGCTGCTTCACTTCACTCTGTTGCTTCTACTTGAGGCCTCGAGCGTGACAAACCCCTTACCCTTTCTCCGTGATGTAATAAGACACAAAGCCGAGTTTATTTGAACACAGCTCTGCAAACAGGAGGCAAATGACTCAGCAAATAAGATAACTTGTCACAGATGTGCTGGTGGGCAGGTTTGATGGTCAATTAATTAGAGGCCATAAAAGCCAGTTCCTGTAGGTTTTAGGGAGGAATGGTCTTTGGTGCAATGGGATTAACCTCTGAAATCACTTGCATTGGACTCGTTAATCTGATTTGGCTGCATCTAGCCCTAACATGAGTCTCCAAAACAACCTCCGCACGTATCACAAATACTCAAAAGGGCCAGCATACGTTTTCATTCCTCCTGAATCTCCTCTTTCTCGAGAAGGTAACTGCAACACCGTGACCTTTAAATTTGGGACTTCTCCTCGAGTAAACACGGTAATCAGGTTTCCCGGCCTTCAGCTGGAGCTAATTGAAGATACTCAACTGAGAACTCAATTGTGTAAGTGTGATTTAGTTAGTGCCCGGCCTAATTAAAGTCCGGTAAATGACCTCCAAACTTCTGCAGAGCATTAATCAGCTAAGACACTTCATCAGCCACTGAGGAGGGTCCACACGAGCCCGCGCCCACATGGTATTAAGTCAAATATGTGTGTGTGTGGTGTGTGAGTGATTTCCTGGTGTTTAACCCAGGCCACAGCTCTGAGAGGATCAGACACACTGTGCTCTATTGATGGCCCTAATCCCACCTCCGTGTTCAGACCGCCATCGCCTGCCGCCACCTTCATATGGCACACGTTCCTCATTTCCTCCTCGACATGTGGTCCTCACACAAAATGTTTTTAAAGAGTTTCTCCCAAAGGGCCGGGCAGCACATCAAGGTTCAAGGATGTAATGATGAAAATACTGCCAGTTGTTCCCTCTTACTTCATCCAGGTTTAGGTAAATGTTGAATAAGTGGAGGAATAAAAGAGAGCATAAAACTATTCATTTTAAATGTTTCACCTCAGTGGTAAGAAACTGTACCAATTAAGAATAAAAAAATTAATGAAGACAACAGAAGCTTGTTGGCCCATGGTCCATAATGATTTTTACATTAAGTTCACCTCAAACATTGCAGATAGAAACAGTTCAGATTCTGGATTGGCACTTGCGGAGGGGGGCACTTGGCTAAACCCCAGCCCAGACACGTGGAGCCTCCGTTTGTGTTTGACCCCACTAGTTGGGAAACTCTAAGCTAACCTAATCTAACTGTAGCCTAACTGATCTAACTTAACCTTATCTGTGTATGTAGACTAACTTCATCGAACCCCATCTCACATTTTGAATGCATTATATTTATGCTTTTGTCTACTTTGTTCTTTATATCTATAGGGTGTGTTTGTTGACTTGATGTGAGATTATGTACAATTTCTAGACAAATATTCAGTTTCAAAAAAGAAGTATGTTCTGGTGACGGACAAACTACTTAATTACATAAGTGAAAGTATAAATTCTCAAGGTCAGTATTACTCCATTACAAGTGGAAGTTTTTCCGTTAAAAATTATCACTTAAGTTAAAGTACTGGAGTACCTGCTTTTGAAAATACTTAAGTATTAAGAGTACTTTTATTAATGTCTACATGTTATTGTGTTGTTGCCACAATGATATTATACTGCATGCAGTGACCTGCTTATATAATATGCAGAATAAAGAGGTTGCGATATATGCTATAAAGCCTGTAGAGATGCTGACTGAAACACAGTTAAATCAGACTTCAGATATGGCCATGGGTGCTCTGGTGTGGAAACGTGGTCTGTATCTGCCATAGTCATCATTACTGCTAGCCTTACAGAGCAGACGGACCTGCCTGTTTCTGAAATCATGCATCTCTGTCTTGCTAGCCTCCACTGTCCAGCGATTTCACTTGGCTAAATGCTTAATGGCCCAATCAGGGAAGAGAGGCGGAAGCAGCCGGACCTGCGGGCATGATGACAACAGGAAGTGACTTGACAGGAAGTGAAGTCACTTCCTGTTGTTCAAATAATGTAGGCTAATGTAGGTTAGCCATCATGATCACTCAGTTATACTTGGTGAAATATGCTCTCCTCATAAGTTGACTTCATAGGAATTGTCTTTTACAAGGTTCGTGTTCCATGTAAGTGTTAAATGATACATCTGTGTGGTATAATTTAATGTGAAACGATAGTCTCAAGGTAGTTAAGCTATCGGCTGGTGCCTTTGTTAGCCGCTACAGCTAACAAGGGCAAACAACAGTTTGCCACTACGACTAATGGCCATTTACGGTTGTTTGCCCCTGTCAGCCATTTGCCGTTGCAGCTAATGGCTGACTGTTAGCCACTACGTTTAGCCATATATATGCTTCGTCATAGCAGAGCTGCTTGATATGGATTGGTCTGGGATGAATGTTTTGAGCCAAACTATCGCAGGGCTCCTCCCCAGATGAATTAGTGAAATATTTTCAATATGGAACTGTCCATCTGGCATGTCAGGTTACATTACTGCCAAGACGAACTGCCATCTGAGCCATGCTAGCTCAGTGTTTCCCTGCCTAATCTGAGTAGCACATGCATGCTACAAGTATGGCATCACCACTTCAGCATATCACATGCAGATGCAAAAATTTCATCCCCTGACTTCAGAGCTATACTAAAAAGTAACAAGTAACAAGGCCCTTAAGAGAATCTAGTGGAGGAGAGTATTTGAGTTTTTCCTCTTTCACTTTGTTTGTTAAAATTAATACGTTTAGATAAAGTCTCTTGATTTCATCTGATAGGAGGATATTTATATTCTCAAAATAGACTGTTAGAAAAATACAGTCAACTATAAAAATTGGTGTTCTCAAAGTATTTTTTGATCTAAAATTCATTTTGTTTGTTTCCTACCTGACGCAACATTTACTTTGTTTCACCAGCCTCTTAATAAAGAAAAAAGTTACATCAAGCCTTAAAAAATCTGTGTTAAACATGTGTTGTGTAGCGTTAATACTACTGCAAGCTGTCTTCAAAACAGCATCAGGATGAAGCTCAGAAAAATGGAGGACTATTTTAATCTCAAATAAGTGCCGTTTTTTTTGTTGTTTGATATTTTTAAGCAAAATGGGTTAAAACATGTCAAACATGTTTTACCTCTGTTCTGTCTGATTCAGTTCCTGACACACCGGAGCGCTGCCTCTCTACCTCTTCTGTGCCCGGGTGCTTCATGCGCTTGTTTTTTGTCTTATCACACATTCACACAGTCCTCTCTGCTGCGTTCACAATTTAGAAATTATGCTTTTGTTTGTAGTGCTTGAAAAGAGAGAACGAGATGAACGAGACCTCGGAGGACTGCAGTACCATCAGCGTTAATGCAGGCGCTCTCCATCTGCTGCCATACGCCTTTTTCCATGCCAAGGAAGCAGCGTGCATGTAATCCACAAAAGTTAAAAGTACACATAGCTGCTGTTTGTTTGTGTTTGAAGGTGCAGGAAGGTATTTTGTCCTTGATAAGAGACTGAAGCACCTCTCAGCTCAGAGAAGTAAAGTCTTAACTTGTCAAGGATTTGACCAAATGTGCTCCAAATCCATCCATCCATTCCTTCATCCTTCATCCTCAGTCTGCTGTCTTTATGATAGTCTTGATTTTAAATACACTATATTGCCAAAAATATTCGCTCACCCATCCAAATAATCAGAAGTCAGGTGTTCCAGTCACTTCCATGGCCACAGGTGTATAAAATCAAGCATGTAGGCGTGCAGACTGCTTTTACAAACATTTGTGAAAGAATGGGTTACTCTCAGGAGCTCAGTGAATTCCAGCATTGAACTGTGATAGGATGCCACCTGTGCAACAAATCCAGTTGTGAAATTTCCTCGCTCCTAAATATTCCACAGTCAATTGTCAGCTGTATTATAAGAGCATGGAAGTGTTTGGGAACAACAGCAACTCAGCCACCAAGTGGTAGGCCATGTTAGCTGACGGAGCGGGGTCGGCAGATGCTGAGGCGCATAGTGTGAAGAAGTCGCCAACTTTCTACAGAGTCAATCGCTACAGACCTCCAAACTTCATGTGGCCTTCAGATTAGCCCAAGAACAGCGCAGAGAGCTTCATGGATGGGTTTTCATGGCCGAGCAGCTGCATCCAAGCCTCACATCACCAAGTGCAAAGCAAAGCGTCGGATGCAGTGGTGTAAAGCACGCTGTCACTAGACTCTAGAGCAGTGGAGACGCGTTCTCTGAAATGACGAATTATCCATCTGGCAATCTGATGAACGAGTCTGGGTTTGGCAGTTGCCAGGAGAGCAATACTTGTCAGACTGCATTGTGCCAAGTGTAAAGTTTGGTGGAGGGGGAATTATGGTGTGGGGTTGTTTTTCAGGAGCTGGGCTTGGCCCCTTAGTTCCAGTCAAAGGAACTCTGAATGCTTCAGCACATTTAGGATAATTCCTTGCTCCCTACTTTGTGGGAACAGTTTGAAGCTGGCCTCTTCCAACATGACTGTTAACCAGTGCACAAAGCAGGTCCATAAAGACATGGATGACAGAGTCTGGTGTGGATGAACTTGACTGGCCTGCACAGAGTCCTGACCTCAACCCAACAGAACACCTTTGGGATGAATTCGAGCAGAGACTGAGAGCCAGGCCTCTTTGTCCAACATCAGTGTGTGACCTCACCAATGCTCTTCTGGAAGAATGGTCAAAAATTCCCATAAACACTCCTAAACCTTGTTGGCAGCCTTCCCAGAAGAGTTGAAGCTGTTATGGCTGCAAAGGGGGGACCGACATCATATTGAACCCTATGGATTAGGAATGGGATGTCACTTAAGTTCATATGAGAGTCTAGACAGGTGAGCGAATACTTTTGGCAATAAATTGTATATTCAGCCTGCCATATTGCTCGTAGATTAAGTTTACCAATGCCATATATTATTCTTCAAGAGTTTTCTATCAGGAAAAAGTCAGGAGGTATGATTTTTTTTGGCATATATTTTGGAACAATAGGAAGAGAAAAGTTGGAGATGCTAGAAAGCACTAGGAGAATGCAAACCTCCGCCAAGGTAGCTCACATATTGCTGTTACATATGGCAAAGTTACCAGCATAATAATATTCATTGACCCTACACCTAGCACTCAGAATCAGGTTGATATTCTTGTAAGTTAGATAGTTATTGAGAAAAATCAGGCGTTCACTATTAACAGATAACTGGATCCCCACCAATACCTTTAAGTTGGGCAAATAACATTTCCTGAAAATTTCAGCAAAGTCTGTCCTGTAGTTATGCCGTAATCTTGCTGACAATCAAACAACCTACCAACCAAACAAACGCAGGACAACACATAACCTCCTTAGTGCAAGTAATGAAAGAAGGAAAAATATGAACACGTTTATGAAAAATGGAGAAGAAACACTTGATTAATCTGATCTACTTGTGCTACTATAACAAGCCTCCTTTCATGCATGGTACTCATTCATAAAAATGGTGCTGCTAATAGGTTTTGTCAGAATAGATGTTCGAACTGTGGAGGGAAGTGTTTCCACAGCTGCTCTCACACTGAGTTTTGACCAGGTGGAATGTTCTCACACCACGGGATCCAGCATCAGTCATTTCACTCACCTGCCTGTCATGCAGTCAGCGTCCTGCTCTGTGCCAGTCCCAGATTTGATCTCCAAACTTGTCTTGTATCTTTATGTGACCTCACAGCAGTAAAGGCCAACGATGGAAGCATCATGTTTCAGAGCTGTCCGTCCATCTTGATCATTTTAGCGAACAGAATAAATCAAGTGCCTTTGCTTGAATTTTCAGCCCGATTCAAGGATGAAAAGATCACACAAACCACACATCCTTGAATAGCACGTTTATAGTAATCACACTACTTAAGTCTTACCTCTTGGCCATTGATGGGTAGTGTGAAGCACTGCGAAAGACCACCTGTCATAAAAACGAGAGAGCATAAATATTTTAGAAATCTATCAAGAACGTGTTTAAAAATGAAAATGGTTTTGTTTTTGGATGGACATGTTGAGCAGGAATGAGGTATTTCAACCAGAACTCACCTTTTTACACCATGTTTGAGCCTCACTGGACTCCTGAAAAACTCTGAAAACTCTACATTTTAAACTAAACAATCAAAGCATTCAAAGAATTAAGCTATTTTTCTGTTCAGGAATGAAAGTAAATAACTATTATTCGACATCTTAATCAAGAAATTAACCCTTAAAGCCTGCTGTATTATATTTGATATACTTTTATGATACATCCATGTAGTCAATATGATCAACAAATAACAAAAAAAACATCTAAATACAACCAGATTTATGATAATAATGTCCTCATGTGGATTATCAGTTGCCAAAACTCCTAATGTATCAAATGAGTTACAAAAAACGTACATATTCATTTTTATGGAAATGTTTCTTTGGTTTTCGGTAAAAAGTGAAATAAACATTTCATTTCAGCTTTACTTTTTTGTAAAACAGAAAATTTAAAATGTATGGATATAAACTTATTTTGTCATCCAAAAAATCATGTCAGTTAATGGGCTTTTACAGGTGTATTAACCATTAAAGAACTAGAAAGCACTCGGAAAGTGCAGACCTCCGCCAGCGCCACAGTCCTCAGGCATATTGTCATTTTGACCATAAATATTATTCCTACCTTTATTTCATCTAAATATTTAGATTCCTTGACCATGAAAACATACCATTAGCAACTGAATTCATAATGATATCTATTTTAGTTCAGTAGTTATTCACAGAAATCACATTTCTCGCCATGGCGGCCAGACGCTGATCCCAATCAACACCAAAATCGAGTCAGTTCTTCCTTTTCTCATGCTGATCATTTCCTGAAAATTTCATCCAAATCCATCTATTACTTTTTGAGTTATTTTGTTCTGGACAGACAGACAGAATAACAAAAAAACCATCTAAATACAACCAGATTTATGATAATAATGTCCTCATGTGGATTATCAGTTGCCAAAACTCCTAATGTATCAAATGAGTTACAAAAAACGTACATATTCATTTTTATGGAAATGTTTCTTTGGTTTTCGGTAAAAAGTGAAATAAACATTTCAGCTTTACTTTTTTGTAAAACAGAAAATTTAAAATGTATGGATAACAACAATAAGCTTATTTTGTCATCCAAAAAATCATGTCAGTTAATGGGCTTTTACAGGTGTATTAACCATTAAAGAACTAGAAAGCACTCGGAAAGTGCAGACCTCCGCCAGCGCCACAGTCCTCAGGCATATTGTCATTTTGACCATAAATATTACTCCTACCTTTATTTCATCTAAATATTTAGATTCCTTGACCATGAAAACATACCATTAGCAACTGAATTCATAATGATATCTATTTTAGTTCAGTAGTTATTCACAGAAATCACATTTCTCGCCATGGCGGCCAGACGCTGATCCCGATCAACACCAAAATCGAGTCAGTTCTTCCTTTTCTCATGGTGATCATTTCCTGAAAATTTCATCCAAATCCATCTATTACTTTTTGAGTTATTTTGTTCACAGACGGACAGACAGATAGACAGACAGACAAACACTCCCCAAAACATAACCTCCTTGGCAGAGGTAAATATAAAAAAATATCAGTGATGTTCATTTAGAGCATTTGTGGCATCAACCTCACATTTGGTGGTGCTCTAATAAATTTGTTCAGCACTGTACAGACATAAAACTGAACTGAAATTGCTTTGTTCAAGTAGTCTATTCGGTGTTAAAATATGTAAAACTGTTTTTAAAAAAGCCTTTTGAACAGTGAATTGTACATGTGTGTAGATAATCTGTGTACTGTCCTGTATCATACCATCAGATGAAGTTTGTGTAGAGACAAATGTTATAATAAACTATTAAATATCATGTTGTCACTAGAGTAGAAGGGGAAATAAAGTTATTTTCAATCAAAAGATAATTCTGAAGAGATGTGACTCACAACATGTTTATTTAAGCCGTAAATGTTAAAGCTTAAATTGCTGTAGTTAAACGTCAGACCTTTAAAGTGCTCCAAAGTTTAATAAAAACCTAATTTTAAGCACCATATCAGTTTCATTTCACCAAATGTGAATAAAATAAAGTCATCCTCTCGTTAGAATTCATAGTTCAGACTGTTGTAGAGGCTCTACTCTTTTTGTCGGGTATTTTAAAAGTTGTGTTATTGATCCTGAGCTGCAGAGCTCTCTCTGCAGAGAAGTCTCGGTGGCTGCCTCAGACCTGAGAGGTCACTGTGGACAAATTAGTCTGTGGATGGGTCAGTGAGATAGGTCAGCAGCCCTCAGGAAGAGGTCAGGAGGTCAAGTTTGTACAAACACAAACTCAATCTGTTCTCGCTTCTGTCAGGAGCAGAATAATGATGCTTTATAAAACTATTGTTAGATTAAAGTTTTAGCTGATGAAAGGTCATATATATTTTATTACAGCAAATGTTTTAAAATACGCTAACTTAATCGTTTTGTCCATGTTGTATTGTTTTTGTAGTTTGACTTAAACTCAGACCAAAAAATAAACAATTTTAACAGAATTATTCAGGCCTTCTCTGAGTGTCTAAGCTTGTTTGTAGATTCAAATAAACTATTAATGTTTAGTGTATTGGAAATTCCTCATGCTGTCCTGATTGCAGATATATGCCTTTTAAAAGGCAAACTCCAGATTTTACTCATGTTTTTAGTAAAAAGCAAATATGCTGATTTTGTGCATTACTATTTTTTAAAAAGCATATTTATGGAGCTCCAACAGCCTTAGCCAATAAAATGTTTGACTCAGCATTCAGTGATCACAATAAGGCCTTTTGTATACTGAGCCATGCTGACAAATAAGTGTTTTGTGTAATTATCCTCCTGTAAGAGTGCAGGAAAGCATTTGCGGAAAAAAAGAAACAAAAGCAACATAGGGTTAGGATGGAATTACCAGTAGCTCATTCTCCGTAAATGTAAATGTTGGAAATGTACTTAAGCAGCCTATTTATCCAGGAGACCTGCCAAAGTATTGACCATGTTGGGCACACAAAGTTAACAATGCTTAGGCAACAAGTAGCCCCAGATTTATTAAGTTCTCTAAAATGTTGTTTTGAGTATCTTGTACATATGCTCGCCTTACAGAGCCAGTTCCATTAGCAAAGTAAAATTACAGTAATATTCCACTAAAGTCAATACTGAACTTTGAGTACTTGAATGTAATTTGTCATTAGCCAAGGACGTTGTACCTCATGCTAAATGACTGTTTTCTAAAAACTTTCCCAAATGTCCACTCTGACAAAAGGATAAACTAATAAGAGTTTGTTATAGATACTTAAGTGGTGAAGATCTGAGGGCCTCATGTTAATCCTTTGATAACTAAAGCATAAGCACTCACCGTGACTCAAGGATTAGCTGATTAAAAGTCGAAATCAGAGGGCCACATGTTTACCTCTTGCTTGTGAGAATGAAATCTTAAGACGATCATGAGGGATTTTAGCCAAACTTTGCACAAATGTCCACTCTGACTCAAGTCTAAACAGAGTAGGTCATAGGCTAAAGCCAAACTCATTGGTCATCAGGTTCATCCTGTTCTTGTGAGCTTCATAAATGCTTTGGGGGATTGAATTTGGATGACCATTTAACTTTGGGGGATGTAGAGGTTGTAAGGGTGACTTTTAAGATTACCGTTTATCATTATTGAAGCCATGGACCTGTTCTATACATATATCTTTTAAGTTTGCTATCCATGCATCCACATCTTTTAAGATATGTATGTATTAATCAATACAAACAGATCTTTGCTGAGTACAGATGAGCCCCACACAGACAGTCTGGGACTCAACCAAATATAGCATGACCATGTAGAGCAGATACCAACCCAGTATCTTAAACATGTTGGGAATGCCAAACATATATAAGCAAGGTAGACACTCACTCACTTAAACACCATGACACAGACACACATCATGAGTAATTGCAGCTATATATCTTTGTACCAAACATGTAATAAACTATGATAATCCACAGTCTGGTATTAAGAATCTCCCATTGAAAGATCTCCTACTATCAGAGGTCAGAGTCAGTAGAGCAGTCTGATGGTGCACTTGGTCCCTGAATGGAAGATTCTAGGTTAAATGTGTCCTTGGGTGAGACACTTGTGGGCAATCCAAGCAAAATTGGCTGTCTGAAATTGTGACTTTTCTTAAAGGTGCAGTGTGTAGAACTTGGCATTTTAGCGACATCTAGCGTTCAGATTCTAGAATGAACCTAACCGTAGCCAAAACGTCACGTCGCTGAGCAACGGAATCCTGTGAAGACCAAAAAGGATCCTGAACATGGCACACAATTTATGTTGTGTGTGTGTTTATTCACACAGTTTGAATCCTTAGGACAGAGTAACAACTTTCTATGCATCCCCTGCCATCCTCTCCTCTTCTTCGCCTGCATTCCAGGTAGATTTCAGAACCGGCGGACAGATTCTCGTTTTGTTCTTTTTGTCCCTAAAAACCACCTGTAGACAACACGACGGATCAATATGTCGGCCTGCACGAAACAGCGGCCCACAGTAACGGAATTTTTTTAATAAAGATTTTTCTAACTAAATAAAAATAAAACAAACATTTTATGGGGATGACTGTACTCCTATTTTGACGGACTTTACATACAAATAGAAACATATATTTCCTATATTCACTGTTTCTGTTTGGCGAAATGCGGTGGATGTATAAAATGCCACATTCTACACACTGCACCTTTCATGTATTGAATTTTGGTTTTATTTTTTTGATGAGTGTGTATGTTTGTGTAAATTGTGAATGTGCTGCTGTCAGGTGCAGGACACTCTTGCAAAAGAGAATTTTAATTTCAGTGAGATTTTTTCCTGATTAAATAAAGGTTAAATAAAATAACTAAAACTTAACCCCAAGCTGCTCCCACTGCTGTGTCAGTGCAGTGTAAATGGGCATGCTGATGGAAAAGTGACATAGAAAATCCAACCTTCAGTGAGTGAATGTGAGAGTGAATGGGTAGCTGTGATGTGCCTTGTGAAGCTGCTTTAGTAGACAAAAACTGGAAAAGCACTATACACGCTCATATGCATTTTACATAGTACCAAAGTCACTTGCACTATGGACATCTCTTACATATAAAGTCTCTGTGAATGACACCTGCATAGAAATATCCTCTTCTCCTCTCCTGGACATACCACTTAATTGTTTGAACTGCTGAATAAATTGTAAATCAGAACTTTAAATTATCTTGTTTTGCATAATTTTGGTTGTTTAAGAGAGTTAGCAGCTTAAAAACAACATTGAGGGAGGGCAGTGTGCTGATATACTCTATCGCTCCATTACCTGCATATTGATTGAAGGGCTGGATTTGATGTGTTAATCCGCTCTCCCCAGTGAAAGATTCCTGTCTTTTGAGACGCTAAACACACACACACTTTCTCTCTGTAGCGCTGACTGAAAAAAAAAAAGCGTAATCAGCTGAGAATTCTACAAGGCTCCTCGTTCACCTCGCAGTCTTGTGAAAGCCTTTGATCAAGAAGTGCTTAGGTTTCACATAAACGGTTGGATACCTTTCAGAGACCACGCTAAGCACACAGCTACTTTGGGGATTTAGTCGACTTTAATGCCTGTTTTCTGAGCTTCTCTGTGGTATTTGAGCCAACACGTTAGCCGAGGTGCACGCCGACTTATGAACTGCCACACAAGTAGATATCGCCGAGGCAGATGAATGTGTTTTCTATGAAGTGTTGGCGAATGCAAAGGTTCCTTCTTCTTTGTTAGGGGACAACAAAGCAGTGGATCTGAAACCTGCTTTTGTCAGCTTTCCTTAAAGTGAGGGACTTTTGGATTAAATTATGAGGAGAGTTTTGTTGTGACATGAAGTGAAACATCACAATGAGATAAGTTAAATCTGCAAAATAGCCAGTCTAATTGGTGTTGCATTAAAAAAAGCTACTCCCTAATGGACCTGAATGATATTGATGTTTTAAGCCAAGAAAGAGCAACTGATAGATTTTTACAAAAATCATATGAATTTAGATCTTGAGGATCCAGTACTGAAGTTGTTTATTGGTGCTTATCAGAACGGTTCCAACAAGGGAATTATATCTAAGCTCTACAAGATTTTAATGAAAAAACAAAAACACACAACAGAATGGCTGCGGTCGAAAAGTCATTTTTGCTTAGGAAGGTTCCTAACTGAGTGAAATGAACTGGAAGTAGTTCGTGATTAGAGCTGTTTGAATAGTTTAAATGCATAGGAAAGGTGGCTCAATGCTTCCTTTATTATCTCCTTTAGCATAGGATACACTGGACCATCCTTTACGAAAGGAGAGGAGATTATTCTGTCCCACAATTCACCGCGGCAACAGCATTTATAAACAACGCGTATTCCGACTGCTTCCGAATTCAACCAAATAATGACGAACAAATCACACAGACCATGTGAATTACCTCTGCTGTTCATCCTTTCTAAAGTTTACCAAAACCTGCCTTAACTTTCCAGTAGTTTGATTCTCTGAAGAGAGCAGGATATGAGACATTTGATGATGATTATATTTTAAACTTGGTTCAATATTAATAATGTGTACACCATTAGATTGTAGTCTTGACAGTTTCTGCCTTTCTTTCCTTCGGTTCATTTATTTTCATGCACTGACTGGTGTTCATGTTGATAATGAGAGGACAGATTTATTTAATCCTCACTTTAACATCGGTTATGCAGATGTAATGTTTACCAGGTTATTATGTTCAATGTTGTCTGAAAGGAACAACATTGTCATGATACATGATACATGATGCGTCTTTTGTAGTCCACCTTGCAGTAACATCCGCCATCTCATGATGACGAAGCGTAGTCGGATTCTCTCTGCACGCCAGTTTTCCTTTCCTGAGTCCTTCTGAATTCTCCTTTCTCCTTTCCTTAACCTCATGACGTTTTCCATCAGGGTTAAGGAAAAGTAGATAGGAAAGGGCTTAGGAGGTGACTATTCGACCGCAGCCAATATGTCAAACAGAAATGGGAGAGAGATGGTAATTTTCCACAATCAGATGAAAGTTGTTCAAATATGTGGAATTATATATAGAAATGCACAAGTTCTCATGTGTGGCGAGAATTTGGTTGGAAATGCTGTATTTGTTTTTTTGTAACTCCAAAGCAGAAAGCATATTTTGCAGGAGACACCAAGTGTTGGAGGCAGCGTGGGTTTCAGGGGGCCAACCATTGGCATATTTTCTGGGATTGCCCTGGGATAAAATCATTTTGGTCAGAGTTTCATAAAGCTTTAACATCTATTATTGAAACAGACATACCTCTACAGTTTGACACCTTATTTTTAGGAAATGTCGATTTTCAGATAAGACATAGTGACAAATACATTTTTTTCTGGATACTGATCACAGCCTGCAGAAACGCTATTACCAGACGGTGGTTGCTTCCTGAACCCCCAACAATACAAGAGTGGATTAAAATTGTAAATGATATTTATACTATGGAAATAATCCATTTCTCTTTACATTTACAAAAAGATGTTTTTGTTAAGCTGTGGGCCAGCTGGGTTAAATATGTCAGACCTATTTGGACAGAATTTGTTGAGTTGAAGATCTAAGGAATTTACGGCTATGCAAACAGTTTTCCCCCCTTTTTTGTGTGTATGCATGTATGTATACATGTATGTATATGTATGTGGGTTTATGTACATGTGTATGTATATGCATGTGTGTGTGTGTGTGTGTGTGTGTGCATGTATAAATATACACACATATATTACTTTTTCTATTTTTCTGCCTCTCGAGATTATTTGTGTTGTATTTTTTGGTTGATTTTTTGCACACCTCTGCTCTCTCCTGTTGTTTGTTGTAGTTCTTGATACTTAAATAAGAAAAAGAAAAGACTGATTTGCGGAGGAATTGGAATTTTGTTTTTGTGTCTTTATGTATACAGTGTATCCAGATGTCTGCATGTCAGAACTGGGAAAAATAAAGAATCTCAGAAAAAAAAAAAACGTTTGAATTTAATGTAATTCACAAAAATAACAGCTTGATATTGATATTTGTAGAAATGTGCTTCTAAACCTTAATATTTGTATATGCAAACATTAATCAGTCTGCTGATTTTTACTGCAAGTATTATAGCCTGATATATAGTCTTCAAGTTTGTTGAATCTTTGCACATTACTTTTAATTTGACATAATTGTAACTATAAAAGGGCATATTTTCATTCAGCATGTTGGCAAACCACTGTAGTAGCTCTGAAAAAGTCAGATAAAACTTGTTTTTACACTAAGTTTTTTATTTATTTTGGACATATTTAGCTGTAATAACACAAAAAATACTTTTAGATATTTCCAACGGTCAGCATTGGTGACAGAATCAGTTACATCGAATTTGGAAGTATTGGCATATTAGTTACTGGCAAAAAAAATCCAACACCATGTATCCTTTTAAATTTATACATTTAGGATTCTAATATTGTGTAGACCATTTGTTATTCAATCTGTGAAGGATCGTGTTAACATAAACAGTGTGTTGTGTGTTGCTGTTCAGCTCAAAAAGTCATTAAAATATAACATTTTGGTCAAAATTTTCCAACCCTACCCTCACAGATCTTGCATTTTAGTCAGTGATCTGTATCCATTAAAAAAAGGACATCAATGAAGGCAGCAGTTGCTAAATTAACCATAAAGTCAGAGTAAATTGATTTTAAAATGGAAATAAACAGTCAAGTCTTGGTGTATTGAAAAGATAATACTAACCTCTAAATGTATATAGGTTAAACAGTTTGCAATTCAGTCTGTCTTTTCTATGTCAAATTAATTACAGTTACTTACAACAGCATTAAACTATGTACCATCATGCCTCATTTCCACCAAGCGTCCTATTTTTTGTGGCATTTACTGACTGAAAACATCTTCTGTTTGGAAACACTGCAACTCTCAAAAGTCCTGAGACAAGGCATGTGAAATGAACCGTTTTAAAATCTTATCAAATAAACATGTTTGTCAGTTTGTCGTCTGGCTGCGTCGACTTGTGTGTGTTTGTCTCATAAATGTGTGAGAGGCTCCTGTGTGATGTCTGAGCTGAGACTTCTCATTGTGCCTGTCGAAACTCTGTAACCTTGTCACACTACAAAATATCAACTTTTGACAGCCGGAAGTCTGGGTCTTTTTTTTTTTTTAGAGTTGCCTTTCTAAAATGTATCTCCCTCTAGGACATTTTTTTTGTTGAAAACAAAACTTCAAATACCTGGTTTGGGACCAAAGACTGAGGAAAATATGGAATGAGACACAATGATATGACCTTTGGTTACAAACGGGAGGTTGAAGGCCAATCCAAGGCAGCTGCCATGATGCAGCATTGTTTTTGACTAACGATAGATCAACTCACTAACAAAGAAAGAATCAGGATCAGCCTGATTCAGTGTCTAATCAGGCAGACCCATCTTTCCAAGCTCCAGTCTACAATGATTGTGAGTGAACCCAAAGCAGGACAGCCCAAGCAGAGTCGTTGGAGCAGGGAAAGTTAGGAGCTACGAGGGAGACGACAGCAGAAAGTGACTGCTTATACAGTGATTAGCATAGATGCTAACACCTTTTGCAACAGTTTTATCAGATTGTAAATGCATTTCTTTATAAAATGAAAAAAAACACCACTATAAACTTTCTTCCTTTATAGGAAGGTCATGTTCGATCCATTTCTGATCTGTTTCGCCTTGAGTTTGTTTTTTGAGGTGGTTTGTGTTCTGTTCTTTATGCTACAGTAGCACACATCAGCTTCATTTTCTGATTAACCCATAATGAAAGTGATTGACAGAACAGTTATTATTCATCTGCCAGATATGCTTCTGAGAGGCTCTGCTCATTCCCAGACACTTTCTTTGGGCTCTTTCCCAGATGGACGAGTGAGATAAATTGGACAGTCCATCTTGTGTGTCAGGTTAGGAAGAGAAAGGGGAGAGAAAAAGTCAGAAGTGAACAGCCTGTGGCTTTACCGTGAGACAGAAACTGAGATCTGCTGGAGGAGTTTTTGGTCTGGATATGTTGATGGAGAAGCTGAGAGAAGATGTGCAGAAATGAGAGTCTAATGGCCCTTTTCCACTAGCACGCCTTGGCCCTCCTCTACTCTGCCCTACTCGATTTGCAGCGTGTTTCCACTAGCCTGGTACCTCCTAAAACAAGCTAGTTTTAGTACCTACTCCGCTCTGGTTCCAAGCGAGCAGAGTCGTTACCAAAAGATGACATCACCGACTGCCGGCTACTGATTGGTCAGACAATGTCTTCATCGATGAGTCATGAGCGCTTAGCATGCTAGCATGAGACTTAGCATGCTAGCAGTAGCTACCATTAGCTTACCCTCATACGTCTTTTCTTTGCAGCTCGATTGCTCTCGTCCTCGGCTTCATTCTGTTGTTTAGCTTCTAAAACTCTCCTGTACTTCTAAAGAGGTATTTCTTCTTGCCACCTGCAGCCTTCTTCTACTTTCCTTTTTTACTCAGTTTGTGACATAAAGCCACAGATTGTTGTGTCGCACTCAAAATGACGTCACCGCAGTGCCGCTCAGCGACACTGCACCCAGTTGGGCAGGCGACTGGGACTCATGGAAAAGCAGCACAAGGCGAGTAGAGTAGAGCTGGGTAGAGTAGAGTAGGGCTAATGGAAAAGGGCCACAACTACCTGTACTTCTTTCCACTTGGTGAGGGCTATAACCTGACCTCCAAACACATTCAGGTGCTTCCCATATATCAGCTTTGACATCACTATGCAACACTGCTGCATGCGCACAAAGAGAACCAGGCAGATACCAGAAGGGGTTGTAAACAAGGAGTTAAAAAATGTCAGGTAAGAGTGCTGGCATGGTGGAGTGGTTAGCAACAAGGCACCTCATGTACTTGCTTCTGCCGGTCCAGGTTCGAGTCCTGCCTGTGACCAGTTTGTGGAGTGTCTTCCCCTACTCTCACCTCCTTTCACGGGCCTGTCCACTGTCTCTCTCCTATCAATGTAGGCACAAAATGCCCAAAAAATACATTTAAAAAAAATGTCAGGTAAAACTCTACTGCTGCGTTCACACCACAAGTGACCCAGCTACCAAAATGGCGTCGCCCACTGACGTAGCATCGCACGTCGATAAATACCTAATTTTGGTCACCGTTGCCATCGGCTGTTGCTCGGTGACATCATGTCCGCTCGAGATTCACCGTGATCATATCATATATCATATAATAGGAAGCGGACATTATTCCAGGTGTACCCTTTTCATTCACTTATCAACCACAAAACACTGCAGCTGATGCCCTGCAGCAGCATTAACTGTGAGTTTCCGGCGGTCCGTCTAGGTGGAACTAATGTCCTTACTGACTAATGTTTCCCACATGGACAGAGATTGTTCCTCTGTAGTCCGGATGAAGAACTGTCTGTCACGGGCACCTTCACACGCACACACCGCTGATTGGCTGTTGCTGCACAGCCACGCACAACATCGTCTGAATAGATCAACTTTTTTTACTTTGACATTGCGCAACAAGCTATGTGGTAGTGTGAAAAGCGGCTGTCGCATAGCTGGAGGGTTAGCCCCGCCCCATCGCGGCTGTACATTGACTTTGCATTGAGAGTGATAGCCGAGGTAGTACAAGTAGAGTGCGGTGTGAACGCAGCATAAGGAAGAAAAAATCTGCAGGAAAGGAAAAGAAAACAACAGGAGAAAGGAGACAGGGGATGGCAGGAAGTGTGTTGCCTCACAGCCAGACGGTTACTGGTTGAACAGTCAGTCAGGGTTTTCTGTGTTGTGTTTGCATGGTCTCCCCATGCATGTGTGGGTTCTCTCCGGGCTCTCAAGCTTCCTCCCAAATATCAATAACATGTTCATTAGGTTAACTGGTGACTATAAAAAATGTAAGAGTGTGATTGGAATTGTTGCCCGTCTCTCTATGTGGCCCTGCGAAATTATGGCGACCAGTTCATTGTGGACCCTTCCTCTCGCCCAGTCTGCTGGGATAGGCTCCAGCCCCTTGCAGCCCTGAAAGGTATAAGCAGTATGGATAATGGATGGATGGATAGATGGAAAGAGAGGGTTGTTGCAACATGAGCGGCCCACCCAGATGGTGTAGCAATTTTTGAAACAAAAAAAGGCGGTTTCTCTGTTTTCCATTAACTTTTGTTCTTGAAATTTCCCATATAAATTGTTGCTTAAGAATCCCTCTGCTGGGGAATGAAGCATACTCTTATTAAAACTACAAATTTAAGTGTCCACTTTGTTAAGACGAGTCGTCTTCAGTGTTCCTTCTGAATTATTGAATAAACTCCTTCTCGAGTGTCTCCTCTCTTTCTTTGTTTTGTTTATTTCACTCCCCAAACCGCAGTACGCCTCAGTGCAAACCTAAGCTTCCTCTTTCTGTTGTTTACGTTCAATTTCTGACCAAAATAACACACCAGGCTTCTCTTTTTTTTTTCTAGAACTCCCTCTTTCGTTGCTTCGTCTTTTCTGTTTTGAGGCAATCCTGCATCCACAGGAAGACGGTGTCAGACTTACCTCTGGGCTAAAATCCACCTCTGACATGTTTTCCAGTGACCAGAGCAGCACAATAAAGCCACACTCACATGCCAGCCCCTCCGCCCCACCGCGAATCAAAGCGTAGAGCAGTGAAAGGTTAAAAGCTCCTGGGGCCTGCAGACACATTTTTCAGGAGAGGGGGGGCGGGTAATAGGATCAGGGCTTCCATAACTCCCCAGAACAGCCAATCCTCCCTCGTTTCTGCCCGTTTAGCCTTCAAAGAGAAAGTTTGTGTGTCTGTGACGGCTGGTCAGGGGGTTAAGAAGACGAGAGTGCATTTTTTTGGTCACAAACTCAATTTCCTTGGTGAGCTGAAGAGGCCACGCTTTAAAAGCCAGAGTATAAAGCCGGTTTAATTCGTCCCACATATAGCATCCTCCCAAACGGCTCACTTAAAGTCCCCCTCAGAACGGCAGCAGAGGAATGTCACAGCAGCTCTTTCTCCCTGAAGTCTCGACCTTTTGTAATTATCATAATGACATTTTTGTGCCTCTGTGTCATCGTGTCCTCGTGTTGTTATCTTAACAAGGAAGATTTGTCAGGCAAGGAAATAAGGACAAACAGAAGAAGCTATTATTAGTGACTGTAATATGTTCCCATATGTTGCTTTCAATGACAACACTTAACAGTTTCCCATGCTGCTGTTTTTAGGGTGCATGCCCTTATCTGTAAGGTCAATGAAATTTCTGTAACAAGGGGATTTTCCAACATGATACACAACACACAGACCCGGGCCAGGATGGAGTATTTGTCCATACTGTTTAAATCCCCAAACTTTTAAAGCAACATGGACGATAACAAAGAGCTTCATTTTCAACGAAGTTTACCCACAGTCTGTCCTGCTGGTGCCTTAAGTAGGGGTCATCATCTACGTTTGTACAAGTACCAATAGTTGCTTAAAGGATGTTACAGAGGACTGGATTTAAAAAACATAAAATAAAAAATGTATTATGGTGGAAGATAAGGTGGCGTAGCAGCTAATGGGTGTGCTTTACAGCAAGAAGATTGCTGGTTTGATACCAGTGCCAGTCAGGGCCTTTCAACTAGGGGTTGGAGAAAAAATCAATTCACATAAGTATCAAGATTTTTTTGTTTTGACGGTTTTTCAATTAATTTTTTTGTTCAAGAATTGTTTTTTTTTATTTAAATGCTTCATTTTAGTCTGTGTTAATAAGCCACTTTTAAATGCAATCCAGGCTTTTGAAGAGAGAGTGTAAACAGCTGGTTAAAATATATTGCTGAATAAATCCTAAAAACACACTCACATGTGATGTGTATTTTTCCTGATATAGTCTGTAGGCATCGTCATTGTTCATCTTTTTCGCTGGTGTTAAAAAAGCGAACTAAAGATCTGCAAAAATCCGCAATATCGTAGAATCGCAATTTAAATGGCATCTGCACCTAAAAAATCTTAAAAAATCGAATCGGGAGAAAAGCATAACGTCTCAGCTCTACTTTCAACGTGGACTTTGAATGTTCCCTTTGTGTATGCAAGGGTTCTATCTAGGCACTCCAGCTTCTTCCCACAGACCAAAAACATGCCCATATTTTGACATGCAACTCTGAATCACCCTTAGGTGTAAGTGTGAATATGAATGGTTGTCTGTCTCCCTACGTAGCCCTGCAATTAGAAGATTTTGCTTTAAAAGCCATAACAAGCTCAGTAGCTTCTGCACCATGAACGCAACACCATATTCCGCCATTGCTGTCAGGGTTCCTGCATGCAGTTTAAGCAAGAAATGGGGATGCGACATTATTGTTCTGAAGCAGTCTATACAATCTCTGGGAACTGTTTTAAAAAAAACACACCTGAAATGCTTTATCCCTGTGGACGAAACAACTATTCAACTAGAAACTTGTCTGGATACACCTGAATGCGTTCCATGTGAACCGTCCATAAGTCCCCTACACAGACAAACAGTGTCCCTTTCACTGTTGCATCACACCCCACTCATCCCACCATTGGAGAAACATGCCCAATAGGATTGGCTATAGAGTGTGCAGACGTATGACTCAGGTGTTGCACGTAAACAAGGCTACAATCTACAGTGTTTTTCACATATCACATTAGTAAACTGAGTTGCATTACAAGAAATGACCATTTTATTTGATTTTTATTTTTTTTAATTTAATCTCGAGATGCCATTGAGAGCATGCTCTCATTTCCAATGACGTTGAGAGTACATAAAAAGCAGTAATTGCTAGACAATAAAGCAAGAAACAACAGTGGAGCAAAATTCAAGAACAGTTACAGACATGGACATAGTGGTTCTGTATCATACTTTGAAACTGTCCTATGCTAATAAGTGAACTGAGTTTTATTGTTTGCTGTATATTGTACCAGCTGTGGGCTGCACAAAAGCTGAGAGATGTTTTCCGATCTTGCTGTGGACTCTTGGAACATCAAGCATTAGCCAGTAACTAGAGCGAGTTTGGTAGTGGTTTGTGGTCATATTTAATAGAGAGGTTAGATACTCTGGCAGATGTCCATAAAGAGCTTTGTAGATGAATAGTAACCAATGCCTGTCTCTTCTAACTGATAAAAAAGGTCAACACACTTTGTGATACAGGATGCAGTGATGGACTGAAAACTGTCAGCAGTAATGAATCTTATAGCAGAGTGGTAAACTGAATCCAGTGGTTTAAGTGAGCTAGCTGTGGCGTGCCTGTAGATCACATCTCCATTACCTAAAACTGACAAGAAGGTGGCTTCAGTAATTTGTTTCCTGCATTAAATAGGGAAGTTTGTTTTGTGTCTGTATAAATAGCCCAATTTTTTTCTTCATTTTGTAACAAGTGAACTGATGTGAGGTTTAAATGTGAATTGTTGATCCAGCCAGATACCAAGATATTTGTACTGAGTGACTCTTTCTATGTTGTGACCTTCCAGAGTAGTAATACGTGTAGTGCTATCATCAGGATTTCTGGAACAGTTGAAAGCATGAATTTGGATTTATCTGGGTTCAAAATTAATTTCAGATTGAAAAGAGCATTTTGCAGTTTATGAAGCTCTTGTTGAGGTATGTCAGTGGCCAATTGTGCGGTGTAAGCATAGCAGTACAGAACAGTATCATCAGCATAAAGGTGGATGTTACAGAGTGATAAAACAGGTGCAGTCTTATTGATATATATTGTAAAGAGTACAGGACTCAAAATTGAACCCTGAGGGACTCCCTTTGACAGAGTTAAAGGGACAATTCAGTATTTTAAAAGTGGGGTTGTATGAGCTCCATGTAGTCACTAAGGACATTAGATACTGTAGAAAGTTCTCTCCTCTCCACCAGAAAGCCACAGTCTGTAAGAGTCGGTGACGAAGAAAAAGATGCTATGGACTGAGACACTCCGCCCCTTCCCCTCTCAGCTGATCAAAACATACATGCTAGCGGCTTCAGACGCTGGTTGTAGCTACGTGTAACTTTTATCAAGTATCATAACTCTTCTGTTTTGACTGTCAGCAGCGTGAGGAAGAGACAATGCAGGAAATTAAAAAAGGGATTATTATGACAGCGCCGATGAGGTCCCATGCACTTTGGAGTCAAGAGGATACCTGCATGTACCGGAATTCACAGAAGAAGACCTGCTAAAATGGAGACGGACAGACCAAGAGGAAAACAGAGGAAACATCCACGGACACTGGACATGAAGAAAGAGTCGGAAATAAACAGTGGGGCGAATGTTTGACCTGGAAATATGTGACATGGACGGCGGTATTATTCGTCAAAAAGACTTTCCTTTTCTGGAGTTTTGCGGACATACTTTCACCTCCCGAAGATAAACTGGAAAAATGTCCCAGACCTGAAGGACCTAATGACAGTTTCTGCTCAAAGTAAGTAATAATGATCTGTCAGAGACAAATAAGCAGAGTAGAGGAGGCTGTTTGTTTATATCACAGTGCAGACTACTAGTGAGTGTGTGTGTCTCTCACACACGCACACACGCAACGATTTCTGTGCGGCTGAGTTCTAGATGATGCATATCTGTTTCTGCATCAAGGGAAGCATCACAAAAACCCATCTCAGAAATATTTGTCTTATAATGTGCTTTTAATTACTCTAAAAAGGTGTTCGAAAGCCGCTAGCTCTCCGAGAGCTAACTACGGCGGAGGGATTTAGCGGAAGGATACAGACGTGAGTTGGCTTAGGTCCGGATAAACTTTAAAATTCTGAAAGGTTTATGCACTTCAAAAATTGTCTATGTAGCGTACTCTTAAACTGTGGTATTACTTTTTGATTTGAGTTCTTGTAGGCGGAGAAAATAGCCTTTAACTCCGGTACGGTACTTTTCCATTAGCGTCTTTTTCTTCGTCACCGACTCTTACAGACTGTGGCTTTCTGGTGGAGAGGAGAGAACTTTCTACAGTACCTAATGTCCTTAGTGACTACATGGAGCTCATACAACCCCACTTCAAAAATACTGAACTGTCCCTTTAAATATGGGGAGCGAAATTTAAGTCATTTTATCCTATCCCTCTACCTATGTGTGCACTTCTGCACTCCCTCACTTCCCTATCCCTTGCTGCATCACATCACAGTGTCCAGCTATATACGTAGGCTTTTGTGTTAGTTCAGGGCTGTGTTAACCTCCAGCATTGGCTACTATGCAGCCTCAATACAGAAGAAGGAATCAGGATTTAGTCTGTAGACAGTCTGTAATGTTAACACACTGCAATGGTGTGTAGAAAGTGCATGTCAGGCTTGTAAACCAAGCCCTCTTCATGAGTTTATTGCTACTTAACTATGGCGAGCTTTGATTCAGATAAAGAATGAGGCTTTGGTCTGTAAAAAAAGACTACAATCTGTAGTGTTGTTCACACACTGCATTGATAAACTGAGTTGCATTACAAGAAGCTATTAATTTAAGTGTTTAAATGTTAATCTGAGATATGTTTGCCTCCTTCCCAACTTTTGGATATGTAGGAATCAAATTCAAAATGAGAGAATATTCAAAAAAAACGATGAAGTTTATCAACACGTAAACACCGTTTTGCCCACAACCCTAACAATGACATAATGGAGTAAAACTTTAGTTTAGATGTCAGGCTTCAGCCATGTTGTTCACCTTCAACCGAGTAATTCAAAGTGCAACATTTATACTTTCACTTCAGAGCAGATATTCACAAGGTCTGGTCACAGGATGTATTTTATCTGCAGTTATTTTAAACATGCCCGCCGTGTGAGGCTTTGACACTGCAGTAATCTCTTCTAAAAGTAACACGGCTCACCTACATGGCCTCTGTATCACATACACGCCTCCACAATGTGATCAATTATCACCGTGCCTCTGCGGCTGCACGCCTGAGTGCCCGAACCACTCGCCTCATGACCGGAGCAAATACATTTTAGCCGTCATCGCTTGAGCATGAACACTGTCCCCGATAATTAAAAGAGCTCTGTTGTCATGTGCCAGGGCTGCTGTTCCGATGCGTGCGGAGCTGAGATCGGGTGACGATGACGGGGTGAGTGAGGAGCGTGGAGTAGAGTAGGTGACGAGGAGGAGGCTGGAGGGGGGAGGCAGGGTCCCTGAGGGTCACCTGGGCCCGGGCTCCGCTCGCCAGCTGCTGCCTGAAACGGGACACCCGAGCCCCGCTGCTGCCATCCACCTGGATCGCTTACCTGACACACATATGCTGCACAAACACATTCTGACGGTACAGCCATGCGCACTTTTAAAGGAACATAAAGGCTGTGGAAAGTCGACGCAGTCTCATTTAGGAGCCAAAGTTATTAAGACTAAGTCTGCCGGCTTAGACTCTATTTAAAGTGGTTTTTAGAGTCGAACATTCCAATTTTCTGAAACATGCACTCGGTCTCAAAGCTAACTCCATTTTGGCCCGAGGATAGCTTCATGTGCTATTTGCTTTCTCCAAGACACATGGTGTAAAGCAGCTGCTTTTTCTTAGTTGGCAAAGAGCTCTTTAAGCTTAGAGGTTCATGCTCTTTAGCTGTCCATCAACACTTCAGTTTTTAGTTTGTATGGATGGACTCAAATCAGGCTGTCTACTTCAGAGGCAGCACCACCAGGATACATTTTAGTCCACAAAATGATCCATTTCTTTATCTGCATTTAAACAGAAGAGGTGCAGGTCTAAAACATCATATATGAAAAATCTTACATACCTTTAAGATAACCATTGGACCAGTGGAATCAGCACTTTACAAGTTGCAGATGCACGACTGCACAACAAGCCTATCAGCTAATCAAATGGCTACAACTCAATACATTTAACCTCATAGGCATAGCACTGAAGATATCCAGAATTTCAAGCTTAAGTACCAAAATGAGGCAGAAAAGGGATTTAAGTGATTTTAACCATGGGTTGTTGGTGCGGGGCATGATGGTCTGGAAGCAACCCCCACTGGAATTTACAGAAAATTGTCCAAAAAAGAGAAAATATCATGCTTTGTTGACGCAAGAAGTCACAGGAGAATTACCAGAGCTGTTCAAGATGACAGAAAGGCAACAGCAATTGAATAACTATTGCTTATACTGTGCAAAACATGTCAAATGTGGAAGAAGATGGGCAACAGACCACAACTGGTGCCACTCCCACCAGCCAAGAATAGAAAACTGAGGCTACAGTTGGTATAGGCTGAACGAAGTTGGACAACAGAAGATAAAAAATGTTTCTGGTCTGATGAGTCTCAGTGTTTGGCACCACATTCAGATGATATGGTCAGAATTTGGAGAAAATAATGAGGTCCAGGCTTTTAGTGTTGGTGGTATAAGGGTATTTGGTGTATTTTCTTGGTAAAATTTTGGCTGAGCTTTCAAAATCCACAGCCTACCTGAGCCAAACAAATGTATCCTATGGTAACCACGGTGTGCCCGTCTGCTGATGGCTACTTCTAGCATGAAAATGTGGCCTGTGGGCAAACACAAGTCATCTCAAACTAGTTTCTTTCTCAGAACAATGATTTTTTGGACTCCACAGTCACCTGATCTTGATCCAGTAGAGCACCTTTGAGATGTGGAGGAATAGGAGATTGGAGTCATTGATGCACAGCTAACAATTTTGATTTCATGTCAATACAGACTAAAGTATTTTTAATTTATGCCACGAAGCTTTAAGACACCTTTCAAGGCAGAAGTGGGTCAAAGGGGCCAAATTGTGCATATGCAGTAAAAATGTTGCTATTTTTTGTGTAAATAAGGCATTTTCCCAAAGCTTGCGTGCAGTTTTTGATTATTTCAAATGATGCATAATTACCTTCACCAGGAGGTTTTGTTACTGCCGGCATGTTAGTTTTTTTCTGTTGGCAAGATAACTCAAAAAGTTACCAACGGATTTCGATAAAATTTTCAGGAAATGTCCAGATTGGTACAAGGAACAAATGATTAGATTTTGGGAGTGATCTGGATCACCATCTGGATCTGCCAGGACAAAAAATGCAATTTTCATCAATAACTACTGAACTAAAATAGATACTGTATCATTATAAATCCAATTGCTGGTGGTATGTTTTCATGGTCAAGGAATCCAAATATTTATAAGAAAAATAAAGGCAGGACTAATATTTATGTTGAAAATCACAATATGGGTGAGGACTGCAGCGCTGGCGGATGTCTGTACTCTCCGAATGCTTTTCTAGTTCAGCCTTGGATTCCAGTGGTGAATCAGTAAAACTTAAAATTGGACAATCAATACCATGGCAGTTCCACAGTTGGGACATTGTGTCAAACATAAATAAAAACATAATACAACATTTTGCATATCTTTTTTGACCTATGTTTAGTTTAATACATTGAAAAGACAAGATACTTAATGTTTAAACTGATGTGCTTTACATTTTTTTGTAAATATTTTTGAAATTTGATGTGTGCATCATGCTTCAAAGAAGCTGGGACAGCATCCTGTTGCCACTTTTCTTTTACTACACTCAATCAGTGTTTGGGAACTGAACATAATTGTTGAAGCTTTGTAGGTGGAATTATCTCCATAAACAGCCCAGGGTTTCCATTATTGTATTTTGTGCTTCATAATCCACCACATTTTTAATAGGAGATTGTTTGGACTGCAGACAGGCAAAGATTTCCATACCACTGTGTTCTGTCATTTACACAATGTCCCAGCTTCATTGGACTTCAGGTTTGTACTTTCTGAACATCAACATTAACAATACTGTTATGAATGATGCTATCTTATATCTCACTGGTAATACTGTTTCAATCTGAGCTAATGTTGCTTGACATCATAGCTGGAGTTCACTTTGAGCTGGTTGTGAATGAATGCTTTCCAAATCTATTACGTCTCTCACTGGCTTTCCACCAACAATACAATCATTTATTCCCTTGAACGCACCACCAAGAGAGAGATTAAGACTGGAATTTCTTGCTGCAATGACATTGTGATTTAAACCCATTTTATTTGTGCAGTTTTATGATTTATAAGTCTTAAATTGTGTCCATGATTTATAAGCATAATCTTAGAGTTAACATCTTTGTTTTTGGCCCTGGACATGGTGCAACCAGGCCACACTTGATGAAGACATTTTTAATCTTAATGCAGTCTCCCTTGTTGAATCAAAGTTGAATACCGTGACTGAGAAAAGAGCCCTTTGTTAAGAAATGTCCTCACAGTTTATGACCCTTCCTCTAAAGGCCAGGCGTCATTATGGGCAGTGATTCATCACACTCACACATACCGTACAGGAGTCAAAGTGTGGTGAAATACTTGGACAGCACTTGTAAATGATCCTCGGTACAACCTCCCCTGATTAAAGTGACGTGCCCAGAAACAAATCCATCACCTGATTACGCCCAAACCTCCTGGAAACACAGCACTTTAGAAAAAAGAAACAAACTGCCACACTCGTCATAATTATGAGCACACACTTCACACAATGGTCCTCATGGTCGCCTCATTTGTCAGAGCCAGACAAATCCTGATTAAGTGGTGGGGCTGGGAAATATTGTAGTTTTAAGATATACTGATACACAACATTTTTAAATCAGCTAAAAGGTAGAATAGCACAGTTCACTCCAGTTAAGTTTATAATGATGTTAAAAAACAGGAGTAGAGAGAATACTAAAAGTAAAAACCATGGCAGTTCAATACGTCTTAAAGCACAGTATACTCTTTGCGGTGTTTGGACATTTTTTTTATCAAGGTCTCAGAGAGAGTATATAAAATTATAAATACAAAATATATCAAAGAAAGCCTTACCCATAAACCCACCAACTGGACAAATGGCATGCTATATTTATCCGTTGACCCACATGACTATCAGCCAACACAGGAAGAAAAACAAATTATTAGACTGCACTTTCTGCTCCTAACCTCTCAAGAAACATCAAGAAAGGCTTCCAATCTTTGGGGCAGATCCTTTGGGAGAGTATCTAGTCTTCTCAAACTGGACATGTTGCATAATCTCTTTGATACAGTGAGAATACTGAACAACAAAGTACAGAAGGCTAGCACATTACTCTTCGAGTGTTTTAATATTTGGGAGACTTTTATTTTTATCAATTGAGTGTAATGCATTTGAGTAAATCAATTTATACTTATTCATGTTGTAAAAACCCAGGAACAAAAGTAGAATTACCAAACACTCACATGGATTATGGATTATTTGTCACAAGTAAGAAAGACAAAAAAGCTAAAACAAAAACAGGCCACCCCTCTAAATTATCCAACCTGCACATTTTCACTGCCTGGCCAAAAAAAGCTGCCACCAAAGAAAAACAGTCATGCACTCAAATATTTTACTGAACCACCTTTAGCTTTGATTACGGCAAACATTCGCTGTGGCATTGTTTCTTTCACTTCTGCAATATCAATGGATTTGTCATAGATCACAGCACTGCCCCCACAGGCCTGTACAGTAGGCACTTGGCATGATGGGTGCATCACTTCACCTGCCTCTGTCCTGATGCACCCTTCACTCTGGCACATGACCTTCTTCCAGTCCTCCAGAGTCCAATCTTTATACTCCCGAGCAAACTGGAGCCTTTTTTGGTAAGCCTTACAGATTAGTGGTTTTCTTAAGGCTACACAGCGGTTCAGTCCCAATCCTCTAAATTCTCTTCAGATTGTGCGTGTGTGGAAATGCTTTTACTTTTACTGTTAAGCATACCCCTGAGCTCTCCTGCTGTTTTTCTCCGATTAGATTTGGCCAATTGTTGAAGTTATCGCTGATCACAATCATTCAGGATTTTATTCAGACCACTTTTCTTCCTTGAAGACGATGGTTCCCAACAGTCCTTCCAGTTTCAAATAATGCATTGGACAGTTCCAAATCCAATTTTAGTAGTTTCTGTACCTAAACCTCCTTAGATTTTTTCTCCGCTTGATCCATGCCAGTTATTTGACCCTTCTTTAACAGATGAATATCTTTTCCAAGACCACAGGATGTGTCTTTCAGCATGGTTGTTTAAGATTTTTTTCGGTTTGCTGTGCTGTTTAGATGATGGCCAATTGGTGCTAATGGAGAGAAACTGCCAAGAAAACGTCCTCTACATTATTCTCCCACCTCCACCTGCTTGAGCTGTTGATAGGATGTGTTTCTCCCAAATTCAGACTCCACCATCTCAATGTTGCAGCAGAACAGAGACGCATTACACCGGCAACATTTTTCAATTTTCCAATTCTCCTTTCTTACATGAGCCCATGTGATGTAGTCTCAGTTTTCCCTTCTAATCTGACAGGGGTGGTCCCTGGCGTGGTCCACTGCTTCATACTGGGAAAGTTGTACATTCAGAAATGGCCTTTCTTTTAACAAATTGAGCTACTGATGCCTTTTTATAATTTCAAGCCACTTTGATCATTGTCTGAGTTCTGGTATCAAGATTACATTTTTGGCCTGGAGAAGTGCTTATACTTTCTTCTTTTTACACCATTCTTCATAACCTTATGCTGTGTTCACACCGGACGCTACTTGTACTGCCTCGGCGATCACTCTCCATGCAAAGTCAATGTACAGCCGCGATCGGGCGGGGCTAATCCTCCCGTGATGCGACAGCTGCTTTTCACACTACCACATAGCTTGTCGCGCGATGTGAAAGTAAAAAAAGTTGCTCAATCAGCGGTGTGTGCACGTGTGACGGTATCCTCCACAGACAGTTGTTCATCTGGACTACAGAGTAACAATCCATGTCTGTGTGGGAAACACGGAACTAATGTCAGTGAGGACATTAGTTCCACCTAGACGGACAGCGGTAAACTGACAGATAATGCTGCTACAGGGCATCAGCTGCAGTGTTTTGTGGTTGATAAGTGAATGAAAAGGATACAGCTGGAATAATGTCCGCTTATACATCCTACTATATGATATATGATATGATATGACGAGTGGACGTGACGTCACCGAGCGACGGCCGATGGCAACGGTGACCAAAATGAGGTATTTATGGATGCGCGACGTTACGTCAGTCGGCGACGCAATTTTGGTAGCTGGGTCGCTTGCGGTGTGAACGCAGCATTAGAGATGGTTATGGGTGAGTTTTTGAAATACTCAGACATGCACCAACAGTCGTGCCACATTCAAATTCACATAAATCTGTTTATTTTGACAACGTTTTAGTTTAGTTTTAGTTTTATTATGACTAAATATTAGTCATAATTTAGTCATTAAATTGTTTTAATTTTAGTCTAGTTTTAGTTGATGAAATTTCACAACATTTTAGTCGACAAAATCAACTGTAAATTTAGATGAATAAAATATGAAGTGGTTGACATTTTTTATGTTTCTGAAGTCATGTTTTACACTTGGATCCCACCACCATGAAGCTAAGGCAGTTGCCATTGGATGTCCCTCTGAACACATCCAACCTTTACACATAGCCAGAGTATCTGTGATTGGATATATTCCTAACTTTTCCCTACTTTCTACATGATAAATTTAGGTCTAATTGGCTTTAGGGTCGGTCCCAATTGTACCCCTTCGCCCTTGTCTTACCCCTTACCCGTTGGTTTTGCGCGTTCACGTCTAGTGAAGTGGTGTTCCAATACTCCGTAGGGCTAAGGGGAAGGGCTAAGACCAAGTGCTACACAGCCCTTGAAACGAAGACAGATCAGGACCTCATGAGAACGAAGGGGTAACAGAATTTCCCATAATACACCACGCCTGCCGATATGAAGCAGAGCAGAGACTGAAGGAAGCGCTTAATTATGAGTAATTGTTTTATCATCAAGTAAATATTAATCAAGGTTTTAGTCGTTGGTTGCATTTCAAAATTTCTCGTTATAACAAGCTAGCTTTCACAGCCTGAGCTGTGATTATTGTTGCATTTGCTTACGTCAAGGCCAGCGAGCGGCTCTGGGTGATGACGTAGCCGGAATCGAGTGGCATCTCGTTTCTCAGCCGTGTGTCTCGTTTCCCATTGGCTCTCAAAACAGAGGGATAAGGGGAAGGGGTAAGATGAAGGGGAAGGACTAAGGGGTAGAATTGGCACCCTTAGCCTCTGTCAAACATTTTAGTCTGTTTTTTTCTGTCAATTAAAATGTGAGTTAATGTAGTTTTAGTTTTTGTCTATATGCACTTTTTTTTTTTTTTTTAGTTACTGTCGAATTTTGGTCAGGAGAAAAAAGGTTAACGAAAACGATGACAATAATTAGTCGACAAAGTGAACTCTGACATAAATCATTATCTCTTCCTTATTCTGATACTTGGTTTGAACTGAAGCAGGATGTCTATTTGCCTCAATGCAGTGAGTAACTGCTGAGATGTGGTGTTTAGTCCATATTGTCCAGCCCTATCCAACAGCAGAGTGAGTGTAGAGACCCCCCCCCCGGCTGGGTGGAATGACAGAATGGGGAGTGACGCTACATAAACACTCACAGTGTTACATGTCATAGGCTGGTTAGTATGACCACCCTCAGCACTAAGGCAGGTTTGACAGACTAAATCTAATTCAGTCGACAAACAGGTCAAATCCAGCAGGCTCAGGTTTCCCATCTATCTGTGCATGAATCCCCCAGTGTCCTGTGACCCACTCCTAAAATCTACAGTCTGAGGGGGTAATATTGAATCAGTCTATAACACCTCGTAAGACTCTCCTCCTCCAGGCCACTCCATCATGCCGGCACACTCTGCCTCCGCCGCCGTAGCCCTGGGTGATAAATAATTACGCGTCGGAGCCCTCACTTTTCTTCTGTGGTGTTTGCATGCTGTCCCCTCGCTCAGCACTGTGGCACTCCGACAGTGTCAATTATTAACTAGCTGCTTTTTACCTCCATGTGTACTCTGTGTGTGTTTCAGGAACTTTGTGTTGTTTCCAGGGCTCAAAGTAAACTGAGGTGTTGCAGGGTTGGTGTGTTTGGAGAGTAGATGGGCCAACGTCCATAATGAGTGAGAGGTAAACAGGGGCGAGGTCTTATTTATTCATAAGGTGAACAGAGACTGTGCACAGAATGGGAATACATATGATGATTAATTTAGAGCGATTTGTTTCAGGCCACACTGGATAATTCCCCTTTTAAAGGAATATGCCAACCTCCCCTTTGTTTTTGTGTCTTGCCTCACTCCCAAGTCCATGACAAGCAGTTTGCCCACCGCTAGTTAGCTTAGCTCAAACACTGGGAGTCAATTCACAGTTGTGTGTGAGCCATTTGTTTGAGCCATACTTTAATTTTCAGGCAATTTGCAGCCCAGGACATTTTTATTATATGATCAAATCTGCAAAGTGCAGCTTGCTCTATGTGACTGTTTTAATGTGTGGCTTTGGTTGTTTATTGATTTGCAGCATTATGAGTATCATTCACAGCCGTGTATTTCTAAACTTTCACAAACTGTTAATGTTCAGCACATTATTGTTCAAGATGAGAAATTAAAGGAAATGATTGTTGAACTAGTAAAAAAGTGTTAAGACCACAGACTGTAAAAGATTTGGACAAAGTCGTTTCAGAGGAGCCTTTGAATACTGCTTTATTCTGTCTCAGAAGAACTTGTACATATCTCTATATCTCTATCCGTCCATCCATCCATCTTTTTAATTTATATATTAAAAGAACAGATATGATTTAAAAAATCCATCCCTTTAGAGACTGAAGCTGTTTTTTTTTACCAGGCTGTAAATATGTGTAATAAAGATGTAATAACCATCCTTGCCAAGCATACAGTCTTTAAAGGATAACTTCGGTTCCTGCAGCTTTTACATTGTTTCTAGAATGAAGAACAACAATATACTCACCCAGAAGGCTTTCCTGATGCAAACGGTGCTTCGGGAGATATTTAGATCCAAAATCGAGCAGCGGACACCGATATAATGTAGCCTGTAGGGCATAGATCGCCGCTCCTAAAAACTGCATTAATCGTCCAAAAACTCATGTTTTTCACCAATATTCCATCATGATTCGCGCCGAATGGACGGCCATTGCAGCCTGTGTCTCTCCACACAGCGCTGTGTGGCTGAACTAACCTCTGAACTGACGAAGAAGACCGGGTACCTCTGCGCATGCGCAGTACTCTCCGGAGCGTTGCGATCACTTCTTCATTTCTAAAAGAGCTCCTTATCTGTATACTGTGGCTCCAAACTGTAAGGACACCCATCATATTCAAAGTCCTCCTCCACAACATCTTCATCCCATAGATATTCGTCCATTTTGCACAAAACTGGAAGAAGAAAGTCGATTTGTAGCTGCCCTGAAACAATGAGCCGCACTGCGCATGCGCGAAGAGCATGTAAACAAACTCGTTGGTTCAGCCACACAGCGCTGTGTGGAGAGACACAGGCTGCAATGGCCGTCCATTCGGCGCGAATCATGATGGAATATTGGTGAAAAACATGAGTTTTTGGACGATTAATGCAGTTTTTAGGTCCGGCGATCTATGCCCTACAGGCTACATTATATCGGTGTCCGCTGCTCGATTTTGGATCTAAATATCTCCCGAAGCACCGTTTGCATCAGGAAAGCCTTCTGGGTGAGTATATTGTTGTTCTTCATTCTAGAAACAATGTAAAAGCTGCAGGAACCGAAGTTATCCTTTAAGAGGTCATTTTTCCGCAGCCAACACCCAGTGGACACTCGTGGTACTACAGCTTTTGGCACTTTCACAGCAGAAGTTGCCGTCTGGCTTGGACAGTGTTATCAAACGTTGTGCTGGTGCTCCTGGTGGGCTACAGAGGCACCGCTGGTGGGTTAGAAAGATTATATACAAACTAAAACTACTCTTAAGGCACAACCTTTCAGCAAGGCATTACTGACACTATCTCAAAATATTATGAAATCTTTGAAAAAAATCCTGAATCTGGATCACCATCAAAATCTAACGTCTTCTTTCCTGTGCCGTGGCTAACACTCACATATCCTGTTCCCACTCCATGGTGCTGTTTTAATGACGTATGATACTAACCTCTTGGCCAGGCCATCCTTGCGGAAGACATCTTGATTTCAGTGTTTTTAAAATTTGTTTAGATAAAGGTTAAATTGAATCATGTTTTTCAAAAATCCCTGAAAATGTTATCAAAATCCATTAATAATTTTTCATTTTATCCATCTGAACTTCTACCTCCCCCCTTGTTTACAGTGCCAGTCGCTGTGTGGAACGGCATGTGGCTCAAACTGCGTTGCACATATGTATTCTATCATTGTCTCAAAGCATTGTGAGCCCATTGAGGCTCAGTGTAGCACAAAGCAGAGATGGTAGACTGAACAGAGTTTGATGACAACTTGGTGATGAACTGATTGATCACGGAGCAGACTGATTGACCAGTCAGAGAGGGACCATGGGAAAGTGGGGCTTAAAGGGCCAGGAGCTCCAAAAGAGCATCACAGATAGACTGAGAATACAGGAGGATCAGGAATACTTGAAAAACAGGAGTATTCAAAACCTAATATATGAACTAAAGTTAAGGCAAAACATTGGCCCTCCAAAACCCAGATCTGGTAAAAGAGCTTGAGGATTGAGCCTCCATATTGTCACTGTCAGGCACAAACCTCCGATCTCCAAGATGGCTATTTTCAGGGAATGAAAAAAAAATGTTTTGCTACTGAACAAAAAAATATTGTGTTAGCGTGCAGAATACCAATTGTGGTAAAATGAATAAAATCCCTTCACTGTCATATAAGGGGACCAGTTGCATTGTTTTATGAAAAAAAATGTAAATTATTAAAAAATGGAAACAAGAGGTTTGTGCCCAACAGCAACAATGTGAGCTTTTTTCATTTGTTTTCATTGATGGGCCGATAGACAGATCACCGTTTAACTGGTGTTAGATTAACTGGTGATGTTTAAGCCAATATTATTTAATTATCTCCCTCACTATGTTGCTTTAGTCTTCATTCAACATTGGAGTTGTTTTTTGTGGTAGGTTTATTACTCATATGTGCCGTTGTACGTCATTTTTTTTTAAAATCCTGAAATATTTAGAGTTCAAAAGCAAAAAAAAGATTATATGCATTTCAACAACCTCTACTAGAGTTTTCCAGGGACAAAACAAGAGTTATATGGGATGTTGAAATTCATGCGTACATACTCCATAAGACTCCACTGCCGAGTGCCAGAGCCTTCACTTACAGAACAGACTCCTCCTCCCTTGTGGACATTTTTGGACTCTTACCCTCAGACTTGTTTAGACTTCTGTCACCCTGCGTTTCATCTGCGAGGAGGAAAATTTGAGCTTAACATGAACACATCTTTAATGATGTGTCAGGATCAATTATCACCCCCCTGAAAGGCAGCAGCTCTTTTTGAAGGAGGAGAGATGCGTGAAAACTCTGCAGTCAAAACACACATGTCTGGAAAGAGTCCCACTGCCAGACCGTCTTAATTGCTAATTTAGTGCGTTGTCTGCTGAACGCCGGGCACAGAAGTGACAGTTCAAAGAGCACTGCCTCATTTCTTACTATTAGGACTAACATGCAAAGCATCAGGGGAATGACTCCTAATCACGAACAAGCAATCACTCATTTACTTAAGAACATGTTTTGTGTTAAATCACATGTTGTTGCTGTCGCACACGAGTCTGGACAGTTGTGTTATCTGCAGTCCCTCTGTTTTCCCAAAGCAAAAAAAGTCCACAGGTTTATGAAAAATTTGAATAATATTTTGCTGGCAGAGTTGATCACAATTTAAAAATAATGTCTGATATTGAAAGATATTATGTCTTTATAGCAGCTGGTTTAGTGGTCAAGAGTATTCATCTGTGTAGTGCTAAGGAACCTCCTACAGGCAACACAACAAGAAGTTACCCCCTCTGTTTACAACATGCTTTTACAACCTTTTTTCTAACAGGGAAGCACAAAAACCTCACAAGGACCTGTCCAACAATTGTTATACAGGAAGGACAACTGAGGTGCATGCAATACTTTATTGGTTATGTATGTTAATTTCTATGAATTTAATAATAAAAAATGGAGAACCATGTTGTTGAAGAGGTACCACACCAGGAGAAAATGGAGAAACAAGACACTGGAGACTATGACATCCTAAGTTCATGTCATTTTGTTTGAAATATGACAGCAACAGACAACAATTTTCCAGTCTTCTGTCGTCCAGTTTTGCTGAGCCGGTGCCAATTACTGCCTAACAGGAGCTTAGGTAGCAGCTAGCTTAGCTAATGGCTAGTGCTGCTAAGGTCCCATTACAGATTTAGAGAAGTCTATTGACTGATTTATTTGGTTTTATATGATTTTCACCACTGAATAGACACGTGAAATATATAACATCCATGTAACTACTCAGAATATTTTAGTGTGCCAAGTTTGAATTGCTTTATTGTTATATAAATGTGGAAGAATCAGCGCTAATGCTAGTAATGCTAATGCTGGCTGATTGGCATGTTGACTCCTGACCTGTCAGTACATTGTAATGTGCAGACTGGTCCAATGCATACTGCCAAGTATAATGAAATCTGGGTATTTTTTTAGATTTTATAAAGGTTTACATGCTACATATCACATTTTAGCAAAATCAGTACACACTGCTAAGATAGTAAATTATTATTATTTTAAATGTATATTTTTTGGGGGCATTTTGTGCCTTTATTGATAGGAGAGAGACAGTGGATAGGCTTGTGAAAGGGGGAGAGAGAGCAGGGGAAGACACTCTGCAAACTGGTCACAGGCGGGACCCGAACCTGGACCGGCAGAAGCAAGTACATGGGGTGCTAACCACTATGCCAAACCAGCACCCCAAGATAGGAAATTATTTTAAAACCAGCTAGGGTTTCTTTTTGCTCGAGACACCCAAAAGTAAAGCAACATTTACCCTTTAAATAAATAAAAGGATGAATTCTGACTCTAAGAGCTCATATTTTTTTTGTAAGAAAAATCATCTGGTTCTTGATCAATCAGGACATGTCTATTGGATTGTAAGCAGAATTTCAGAAAGAAAATGCTTGAGCGAAGAATATTTATTTCTTCTATGCAAATATATGGAAACAAGAGCTCATGCATGTCATATTGTACCTGTAATGTAATTTCATATACATCTACCAGCCTGGAGCCATCAAACGCAGGTATCTTGTTTACATCTGACCAACAGATAAAACTCAAAAGGCCGCTTTGATGATCTCTCCTTCAGATACCGAGTTCATGGTAGATAAAGAGAACTTGAAATTGAAAGTGCGGCTCAGTCGCCCCCTCGGCTGTTTTGATTTAGGCTGTGTGCGGAGCGTGCCTGCCGGAGATATTTGCTCAGACTTGGCCGAGGATTAAGGGCTTCTCTTCTGGGATCCAGAGAAAACAGAGGTCTGATCCGCTCCATGTCGCTCCGCGGGGCACAAGTGGGTGGCGACCGTGTTGGTGTGCGGATCCCAGTCGGTCAGAGCGTACGTACATGACACGGGCCTGTCTGCATGTATGTATATGTCCAAGTGTGTGCATGCCTTCTGCTTCAAAGCCATCTCTCTGATCCCCTTACTTTATCATTTTACACTCAGTATGATGCTGAGGGCTCTTCACATGCAAGCACACACACTCTCACACTCTCTGAACCTTGTTTTCTAAAGCTGGTGGTTGTTATCGTGCAGCCCACCCATCCCTCGCCGTGCTTCTTGTAACGTCTGCGAGTGCAAAAACAGGCTCAGAGTTGCGTGTAAAGAAAGGGGGGTCTGGATGAGAGGGGCTTTTTGCGGCTTAGTTAGATTTAAAGGGAGGCTGGCTGTGGGTAAATTGTGCGCAGGTGACTTTAGGCAGGTGCTAAACATAGCGCCACATTGATGGAACGAGTAAAAATAGAGGACATTTAAGAAGAAAGAAAAGCCGATGAAAGGGGATTTGCATGGCGACTTGAAATGTCCGTCTTTTTGCAGCGAACCACCCCACCCTAAAGAAAAATACAAGAGCACGCCACATGCGGTCAACTGTTTCTCAGTATATGTTGTCCACAGGTTCGTGCCGTTGATATTGAGCTGAATTCTCTCTGACAGGGGTGGTCTACGCGCCGTGCTGAAGCAGATGTTGCTGCTTCATTCTCTTTCATACTCCACTGAGAGTCAAGCAGAAGGATGAAGAACTGTCTCTGTTTATTACACAGAGGAACCCGCCGCCACCGAGGGCCCCGCTGACCCTCTCGGGGAGGAAAAACAAGCAAATTGAGCAAGTCAACAAATGGACATCGGCTGCTGCTCCCACGTCACTGAGTGGGTTTTAATGTCACAACACTGACGGGCAGTGTGCACGGAGCTCAGAGGCTTTCAACAGGTTTCCATCTGTTAAGTGGCTGTCAGAGCAGCTTCATGTATCAGGGAGACGGCTGCAGGCGGGAGGGAAACGCCACGAGATACTGGAGCGAGGGAAGACAGAGGTCTGAGTATGAGGAAGGAAGACATGGAGATGATGGAAAGATTATTGATTTACTGTAAACACAGACCGCAGCTACTCCAGGGCTGTCAGGTAAATCTTGAACCATAGTCAAGAGTGAGAGGCGGTCGTGTTTTAAGGTTTAATTTTCACACCTCGATCAATAGGAAGAGTTGTTCTGATAGAGTTCCTTGCTTGCCATGGTTAGAGTTTACATTTATATGCACACAGCAGTCAATCCACCATAATAGATGGTTCCTTCTCTTTTGTAATTCACCCTTGGAGCTTGGACTGAACGATTACAGGAAAAGGTCTAATTTGGATTTTTCTGGCAGATATTGGGATTTCAATTCAATTCACGATTTTCTTCAAATCATGATTCAGTGCAATATTCACTAGACAACAGTACGGAAATCAGTGATTATAAGCACACAACACATTATTCATCATCTAAAATTGATGACAATCTGGTTTCCTTATTTAAGGGATATTCCAACTTCTATTCCTAAACAGAGGCTTATATTGTTGACCTACTTACCAGCACTTTTGTAAATGCAAATTGCCCACAGATTTACAAATAGTATGTGTAAATTTGTTGACACAACAGATCCTGGGTCAGTCAGGAGCAATACAAAAAATTACTGCTTTGGCGATCACAAGATTGCGTTGTCTGAAATTGTGATTTCGATCCTTGAGTTATGTTGAGAAAGTAACTTGTTTTAATTGTTGACATCAATTGTGTGACTAAAACAAAAAGGGACTTGAATAATAAGGGATTGATAAGTTTAAATGCTGTCAGATAAACTGGTGAACAGTGGACTGTAGTGAGTCATTGTGTACATGCACTCCTGCATATTTTTAAATTAACTTTAACACCTCTAGAAAAATGCAGTTTTCTGTCAGCTACTACTCCAAACCAATGGTTTAAACTCTACCGTGATAGCATATAAAGCTATTTTTTGGTTATGTAGAGTAGAAGCTTTGTGTCAGTCAATCATCAATGAATTAATTTGTATTTGTTCATAACAGGTGTTATCTCTTTACAGTAGTGCAGGCTGAAGCCATGGACGCCCAGATCATAAATCTGTCCTCATCAGATTTGTCTCTGCTGAATGTAAAGTCAATCAGTCCTTATCTGTTTCGCACCATATTTGTTTAATATAAATGTATCAAGGTAAGTACCTTCAGATGTGGCTTCTCATTTTAAAGAGGAACTTAATGTCCATATGGTTGAAAAAAGATAGTTACCATAGATGTATAATCAGTAGAACCATGAACAAAGAGGTCAATCTAATAATAACCCAACACTAAGTAGTTTTTTTCACGCTAATATAATATTTCTAGAGTCATTGTGATGGTTCATTCCTTACAACAGGTTGAATGACACCTCTGTCATGGTCAGAGGGGGTCTGCATCACCTTCACTGTAACTTTGTAAAAGCTAAACGTTGGGAAAAGGAGAATATAAAGCAGTTTTTGAATTTTTAAGAGATTTATTGAACAGAATTAAGTTTAAAGTAAAAATGCTCTTATTTTCCTAATGGAAAAAGGGACCTCTGGCTCACACTCCTGCACAGTGGGTGGCGGCAATGCTTCTCTGATATTGGATAATACCTGCCATTAAACAAGAAGAAAGCTAAATGTAGAGTTGTTATCATGACGGCAGCAGCAAAAAAAAACTGGAGAAGGGAAAGTTTTATTGAAGGAGATGAAAAACAAAGCTGGAGAGCAACATGTTAAATGCCCAGACAGGTATAAACATTGACCACTGTTCACTGGCTGGTGTGAGCTAAAGATGAGAGATGTCTTATTTAGCCCTGTTATTGTTAGACTTGTAAGTACATGATGATTTATTTGAATAGAAAAATGATCAGACGGTACCGTATCAGTCCACATAATTTGTCTATTGGGACATCCTGTCGATTTCTCCTCCCTCTGTTTGTCAACAAATGCACGTTAGTGTACGACAGAGCAGTTACACTCACTGACCATAGAGGCCACTAAAGAGCTGGAAGCTGGAATATTACTTAGTGCTGCTTTAACATTATCATCTATAATGAATGTAAACTGGAGAGGAATTATGTTGATTGATATAGCAGCATCTAACTGAACAGACTAAAGATAACATTACCAAATCATAAAAAGGTCAAGTCAAAAACCTGCTCTTGTGTCATGCATCACTTTACCTCTCTCCATAACATCTGCTAAGTGATTGTATTCTTACAGCCAGAAGACTCAGAGTTCTATTTTAACTTCCTGACATTTCCACCTGAAAAGCTTTTACCTCTTGGTGTTTGAATCGCCAAGAAGCTGCCAGCAGACCCAGACTAAAGCTTTTAAAATCCTGAATACCTCCTCTGGCACTCTGCCCTGGAGGCTGGGCTGAGATAAGCAGAGACAATATGCAAAAGGTGTAACAGCCAAGATAAAAGGAGGTGCGGTTATGGTTCTGCAGGAGGCTGAGCTTGTCAGACTGTAGGCAGACAGTTTAATAAGTTAAATGCTCTATTTTTAACATTCTTGTATCATATTGTACAGTAACTTTCTGATGTCTGAGTACCTGGTGTTTCAGGTTTTCTGCCTTTCTTTGTAACCCATCACTAACATACTCAGCAGCAACATAAAACTGCCAGACATTAGCTCTACTTGCAATTCGGGCTGCCACAAACGACTATTTTGATGGCAGACTAGTCAACGACTATTTTTGCAATTAGTCACATCATGCATTGGTGGCCCAAATCGCTTACAATGAGCAGACATGGCAACTATGGCGCCTGCGTAGTTGTGCATGCGCCACATGCATGAGTGTGTTTTGTGGGGTGTGTTGGCTTGATTGCTGCGGGTGTGATAACCATGACACGGGGGTGAGGAAAGGACAAACTACCAACCACACTCGTGTCTTGTTTTGTAATAATCAAGTGGGATTCACACAAGTAGAAAAGCAAGTCCAGAGTCACTTTTAATGAGCGGACTTGGCAACACAATAACTGTTGTCTTGGTCTGCGCTCAGCGTGCTCCCTTACGCTTTCTGCTTCCTACACGGCTGTAGTAAAACCTTTGTTCTAGTGGACGCACAATAGTAAAACACTGAAATCTGCCACATTTTCAGGGACAGCTTTAACCGGGCACAAGTCATCCAAAACAGGGACTGTCTCTGGAAATCAGGGACATCTGGTCACCACACTGTTAATGTTAATGTTAGCAGCTAACTAGCCAATTAGCTTATCGAGATGACTGTCCGCCTTTGTTGGAAGTTGAATCAGCCACGACGTACTTGCTTTTCAGATGCATTGCCGTCGTACTGCCATGGAAGGAAAGTTCCGCCTTGCATATTTTGCATTGCACATTCTTTGCTTTTGTTTTGGTAAAATGCTCCCAAACTTCCGAGCTCTGTTGCTGGTCAGCCATGATACTGTTTGGACATTACTCTTCTGGTGACATCACGGCTGATCCAGATTACCATGATTGCGCATGTGTGTCAAGGACAGAAAGGCAGAAAAGACATACAGTTTTGAGAGAAAACAACACTTAAAAAAAACAAAACGACGCGTTGACTATTGAATTAGTTGTCGACCATTTTGATCGTAAACTAATCGTAAACTTGCAATCCGACTCAAAAAGATGAAAACAGACGAACGCACATAAAGTCTACAGAGATAAAATATTTACACACAATATCTTTTATTCAAGGAGTGCCTTAAAAATCCCCCAAACTTTAAGAAGTCAGAACAGCACAATCAGATCCACAACGTTATCCTCTACCATAGAAATCTACAGTGTGTTTGATTCTTCTCTGATTCTTAAAACACACACGTGATTCTGTCTTCTGAGGCACATCTGCTTTTATAAAGTGGAAACAAGAAGACACAAAGTTGGACCACAGCTCAGCCATCGTCTCATGCTCTCCAGGATTAAAAACACACTTAAACACACACACCAACACACACACACACACACACACACACACTCTGCCTCGAGGCAAAGAAGGCCGGTGACATCAAGTGTATTCGATTCACAAAGAGGCATGTTGAGGATATTTGAGTCACAGTTTTGGGAAGGCCCTTTGGAGATCTCTGTCCTCCTACACGGTCGCTTTCTTTCATAACAGTGAGTGCTATTTTTGATTTAAAGTTCATTATCTGAACACAAGGAGTCAACCATCAGAAAAACAAACCCAACATATAGAGAAAATACATGTTCAACCTGAAGATGAAATGAGGATAACATGCCCAAACATGTTTGAAGTGTTAAACATAAAATAATAAGCCTCTAAAGGCATGCACAGAATAAAAAAGGAGTTATTTAAAATACATACATACTGCTTTTGTACTTCTTGAATAAATATTTGAAAATACGTATATTTTTTATCTTTTAATATTCTTTCTCTAAAAAAAAGTTAGAATTTCAAAGCAGCTATGTATGGTACAAATATGGCATTTAATCACTCAACTTTTTTCGGAGACCCTGGATGATTTCACTCATCTTCTTTAAGAAACGCTGTACATATCTGTTACCTTAAAATGACAAAAAAGAAAAACGGTTTCTTAAGATAGTGCCAGGACATCTTACACAACTCCTACAGAAACATATCTCCATGATTGTGGGTTAGAGGCAGTAAATATAATGAAATAACAGTGAAATATTGCATATCTGAACAGATTCCTCTCCTTTTGCGGCTGTATATTGCTATAGGTTTGCTGCTGAGGACGGAGTATTAGGAGCACATTTTTGGGAAAACATAATGAAAAGTAAAACATGGAAATTACATGTTTAGAAAGGAAAAAACTTTGTACATGGCAATGTTTAAGTTTGTGAGTAAAATAGCAGATTTCTAAATTTTGACCATAGGAGCAAAATAAAAATACACAAAACAAGAGTCTCCTCATTAAACCAAGGGGTTATAAGGCATTTAGTTTAGATCTATGTACGAAAATCATATTAGTCATAATTTTAAATTACAAAAATGTATAAAACAGCAAAAAAAAAACATATACCAAATTGGAAGTGCCTCTTGTTGTGTCAAATTATTTTGATAGATGGGGACACTACATATCTTGTACAAATGTAACAAAGATTTTAACCTGCAAACATATTTTTACAAAGCATATTCAGATCTCTTAATTTGACATTACATCATTTCCCTAAATTCAACATTATCATTTTTCCACAAATCAGTTTGGTGAGGAGGGCTTGTGTACTACAATCAACAGACGTCTGTCATTGTGACTCTTTAAAAGCTGGACAACTTTTCCACCTTCATTTACCCTGACAACCACTTTTGATTCACTTCTTCTTTAAATTTTAGACAAAAAGCCTTAGTCTGCACAGTAGTGCAGCAGGCGGTGTTGCATGCCTTGCAGCAAGAAAAGTGCTGGTTTCCTCCTCCAATGGACCAAAAACATGCTTGTTAGGTTAATTGGTGACTCTAAATTGCCCTTAGGCATGAGTGTGAGCATGAATGGTTGTCTGTCTCTCTTTGTGGCCCTGTGATTGGCTGGTGACTGGCTCAGAGTGTCCCCAGATGGAATAGGCTCAAGCCTCTCACGCCCCCAAAAGTGATATGTGGTATAGATGATGATGAATGGATAGCATAAAGCCTAGCTTCTATTTCTACACACCCTGCAAAGTTAACTCCCCCTTTAGTTATGTTTTTAAATTTGCACCTTCACACTACACAATGTGGGCATGAAAGCTGAGCTGCATGGCTTTGTAGACAGGATCATACATCACATGTCACAGGTACATTTCCTTACAACTGTGCATCATTATACTTGACCCCAGAGGTAAAAAAAAATCAGATTACGATAACATAAGTCTCTGGAAACACTCGTTTGAGTCATGACTTCATTTCCAAGGTCTGTAGATAGAGGGTCTTCTGCGACCCTGATTTAGCAGCTTGTAACTGAACTTCTACAAGCCTGTTGGCAAATGACTTTGAACATTTGAACACTTATAAACATACTAGGCTGGTTGTAGTGATGATTGAACTCACAGCCAGAGCATAGCTGTCAAGTCTCCCGTTTTGGCCGGGAAACTACCGTATTTTACCCCTCTTTCCCGCTGTCCTCCCATATTACCATTTTCCCGTAATTCGCCCGTATTAAAAAAAAAACATTCCTCTGCCTCTGCTCCTAACTGAACACTGTCACTAGCCTCGCGAGAAATGCCACCTGCAGTACCCTGGGTGGCAGTTGTCGCGAGGTTAGTGCCGACAGCTGGAACAAACCTGGGACAACAGAGGAGAGAGATGGATGGATGTGAGGAGGGAAAAGGCATTCCTGCCAAAAAAACAAAGAAGTCCTGTAAATATCTCGAAAAATGGGACAGCAAATTTACTTTCCTAATGTAGGCGTGTTCACAGCATTTCAATGTCAATAAAGGTAGGCCTATCAGATTCTGATCACCTAACTAATAAGTAAGCTGTTGACAAGTTGTTTTTAGATATCTTGTACTCCTGTCTTAAAATGTAAAGGATACTGGAGCTTGGTTGGGCGGCGGGACAGCTCACAGCAAGCGCTGGAAAATTTCCCTTATTTTCAAATCCAAAACTTGACAGGTATGAGCCAGAGATGCACCGATTATGAAAACTAGGGCCATTTTAGCCAACTGTCATTACAGTATAATTTGGTTTAATCCTATCACAATGCTAGCATGACCTCATGATTCAGGAGGAAATGAAATCTAAAAGGTCACTTCCTTTACCCAAAAAAACAAAACAAGCTATTCTGAAATTCCATAGACCTTTGACCTTTGTAAGTGCTAAACTGTGAACTCACTTCCTTGTTTTGGGACTCATTCCTGCCTCACTCTTTAAAAAGCATTATTCAGAATATAATATTAATGCGTATTGCAAGTTGAACTGATACAATACCGCTCCATACAGCTGATCAGTCGTCTCCTTGTGGTGAAATAAGACGACTTCCTGGCAGATAGATAAAGCGATGTGAATTGTTTGATGTATTCGTTCACTTCAACCTTGACTTTCAGCTTGACTTTTCCAGAACAAACTACTTTTTTTTTCTTAAAGAGGCCATGCCCTTATTACTGAAAAGTATCTCACGTAATCCCCACTTTAAATATATCAACCTGTCATTTAAAATAACTTGATTAACAAAGTGAATAATGTTCCCTCTCTATAGTGCTCCTAATACTCCTTTGCAGTTTATTTCTGCCTGTCCTCAGTGTCAGACAAAAACACATTCAGTCATCCCAGCCAAAGAACCGTCCCGTCATCTGGTAGAACTTCATGTTAAAGGGTCTGTAAAAGTCCCGTAGCCTCTGCACCACCTCGGGGTCTATGTTTGGGTGGGTCCGCCCTTTGGTTTTGCCCAGGCAGTGAGGCTTGCTGCTGCCCTCGGCCTTCTTGAGGCACGGGAAACCCTTGGTCTGGTTGAAGTAAAAGTGTTTGTCTGTGATGATCCTCTTGAGTCCAAGGAAGTCCTGCACGCGGCCCAGCTCTCCAGCCGGGTCGCTGATTAACCGCTCTCCGCTTACAAACAGGATCTGGTCCATGGGGAAGTACTGAAGCCAGTTGTCCAGGTGCTTGGCGTAGATGCCGATCTGGATGGCGCTCCATGAGGTGTCGATGAGCCCTGTAGTCCTGTTTTTGAAGGTGAGGCTCTCAAAAGAGGGAATGTCGGGCTTCTTGGACAAAGTCTGAGTGTAGTCTGAAATCGCCCTGGTGACCGGGTCCCTCACCACCACGATCACTTTGGTGGCTCGTGACATGGCGGAGATCCTGGCTGGAGCCTCCCTCGTCACGAAGTAGCTGGGGGTTTTCTCCATGGTGATCTGGCCCTCCAGGGTCTTGGGCATCAGGTCCCTGAGAAAAGAGAAATAGACAAAAAGTGGGATATTTGTTTGACATGCTCTCCTTACTCAAACACTCTTGTTCTTCCATCTCTCTTGGTACAATAAACATCTCATTCAGACAGACTCAGGCTAAGTCTTTGGACATTTTTTCTCCAATCAATCAAGAAACACCGGAAACCTTTACTCCTCCGACAAGTTTATTTGATTCCTATCAGCCCTCTTTCCTTCACACTTCAGAGGTGTGACCAAATGTTGATTTTCAATGTTGACTTGGCGCTGCGCTCTGGATGTAAAGACATTCTTGAGCTGATAGTATGCAGATGCTGCCTCCCTTGAAGCATGTTCCTTAATGTAGCCTGAGGGCTTCTGAAATCGAGAAGGGGGCTCCCAAGGGTCCACTTGAAAGAGGGTATTCTTCAGTCTCTTATGGCGTGAAAAGAACGTCAATCTCTATACTCATACCAGGGTAGTGCTGGTTATAAAATATTGATATTTGAACCTCTCAGCAGCATAATTGATCATCTTATTTTTCAATTGTTACATTTAGCGGTAGAAGACCAGGCAATATGTAAGAAAATCTTACTGAGGTAGGTGTAGTGTAGGTTTTGGTACAGGCATAATCACCTAATGTCTGATCGGATCATTTTCACTAAAGGAACTGGAGCCTATAGGAAAACAACAAGGTGTCCTAAATCTGTTCATCTGTTCCAGTCAAACCCGTGTTGAAAATGAACCCATGACTCCGATCACAAATGTTTACTCAAGCAAAGTTCAACCTCCACCAACCTGGGCATCGGTATTTATTTTGGAAAATGTTGCCTGTGTGCTCGAGCTCTCTCTGCCAGGAAGTCCTAAAAAGGGATGTGAAACAAGCTAATCCATTCATCCGTGCCACCCTCTCCTCTTCACTGCGATCCTCCTCCTCAACTCTCCTTCTGCCCAGCTGCCTTCAGGACAGTGACCTTAAGCAAAGCGGGTAAAAGCAGCCCATGAATGATTAACGGGCCTTCCCTCTGCCATTTAGAGCCTCTGCAGAATACAGCTTTAAAATTCACCAAAGTACAGAATGCAGGCGTCAATTATTCATCTGCTTGGCTGCTGCTGCTTAAAGCGAGGACTGGCGCTGACAAAGTGGCCCAGGCTGCTCCCGGGGTAGATGCAGTCGCTGCCCGTGACAGAACTACTGAGACGGTTAAAGAGGGGAAGACTCCTCTGAAATTCCTGAAGACTGAAGAGCGCTCAACACTTCACTCTGTTGTTTTTGTGTAGGGCCGTCTAAGCTTTAGCATGTGTGATCAAAGTACAGGCTCATCCAAGTGAAGACCGTCTTTTTCTGATGTGATGGGTGCAGTTTTTTTCTGCCTGACAGAAGCTGGTAAACAATCATGCTCCGTTTAGCTTACACGGGGTGAAATGAGACAGGGGGCTCTGAGAGCTTTGTCGTAGAACAGCTTTACATTTCTGCTTTTATGATGATTCCCTTAATACTAAGTTAAAAAACGACGACAAATACATTCTTAAGCTTTTTTGTTTCTTATAAAAACCTCTTGTTGTAGTTCTTTTCTTCATTTTAAATGATCCTGCTCTGGCAGCCGCTCAGGCCGGGTGCATTATTTTTTAAAGTTGTCCATCCAACTGTTCTGGTCTTTGTATTGTGAAGATGATTTCTCAGAAAATCTTGAAAGATTTTCTTTAATCAGTGATCACACATCAGCCTCCATTCAAGGATGAACTGATGAGATGTTCAGGGTAAGAGCTCAAAGTTTAATGTCATGCCGTGGTGATATGATATCTTAAGAACAACTGAAGGAATTTCCAGTTGCCGTTGCATGAATCTCACTTGTGTCTTGGGCCAAGTTTACACGGAGACACTGACCTAAACAGAAAGGTTTTTCCTTTGTGTATTCAAAGTTGATCTGTGTTCAGACGGAGACGCTGGAAACAAATGAAACTGCTGTAGTGTGCATGACAGTCCAGTAGATGCCGATGTAGGTTTGCAGAGAAACAGCGCTGCTACAATACAGATACGAAGATTAAAAAATTTCACAAAAAACAAAGGCGAGTGGACGCACGAAGACAGTCTGGAAAACAAATCTGTCTGGATAGTTTTGTCTGGAAAGCAAACCGAGCATGGTAAGCAGCACACATGTTACTCGGTAGACGGCTGAAGCTGTTGTTGTTCCTGGTATGCGCTTGCAGCCTTCATGTGAAAGAGTACCGCACATGCGTTGACGTTAGCGTTTCACCCTGAAACGCCATGACTCTGGTTTACAAGGAGCTGTATGGAGGAGTGTTTGAAAACTCTCCACCCTGGACCCTGGTTTCAAAACTTTGCAGTTTCAAGCACTCCCTATATTGTTCCCGTGTAAACAGGAGGCCAAAACGCAATGAAAACAGATCAGATTTGACCGTATTCGGCCTCGTGTAAACAGGCCCTGAAGGATGGACTGATTGTTTACTGAGGTCATTTTGTCATGAGAGGATTTTTATCAACCCAAACTCACAATAATGCTTTGACGGATTTTCTAATCAGACTAAAAAGACTTTGAAGGTCAGAGATCTAATGTCAAACACATGAAGTCAAGAATGCTGCGAGGTTTTCATCAAACTTTGAATAAATATCCATTCTGTCCAGAAAGTCAACTGATTGGACTTTTTAGGTCAGAGCTCAAAGATCAATTTAATAACTCTTATCGTTGTGTGCAGCTCTATCAGCTATTTTGTGTCAGCATGGAATAACAACATGAGTCTGAAGTTAATCATTTTGTCAGATATTAAAGGTTTTGCTGGTAGTTACGACTGAGGCATCAGCTTTGGCTGAAATATTGGAAGAATGTATGAATGTAACAAAGGCCTCACCCATTTTCAATGAATAACTTCATTCAAGATTTATTCATTAGAGAATCAATTATTTTTTTCTTGTTTCACGTCGAGTTCCCACACAAATCATCTGCCACAGTAAAAGGACCAGGTCAGTCTAAGTAATGTGGTTGGTGCCTACTTACATCAAAGAAATGTCAGTATCAGTACAAGTTAAAATACAATTTATATACAGTATATCCACATGTGGGCATGTCTGCAAGAAAGTGCATCCCTGATAGCTGAATTTGTTTAGCCTTTTCTTTGCAGAAAAAATAATAAATTGTATATAGTCACAAAAAAACATGTTTTAGCTCTTTTCTCACAGCCCTTCTTATGATTGACTATTAAAACTGATGCCATGCAGTAAGGTCACAGCACAGAGAGTTGGTATTAATCTCTGTCAAACTGATTTTGGGCAGCTTCTGGAGGGCAGAACTGTTTTTCATTTTCTGTGGGTCTACTACCAATGTGTCCATTCATTTTCTGGAGTGAGAGTTCGTGTCCTCATTGTTTCTTAAATAAAATTCAACCTGTGGCTCCTGTTATACTTCTCAATCCACTGCCAAAAAAAAAGAATAATAATAATAATTTTCATCTTAAAAGCGGACTGGACAAAAAAAGACATTTGTTCTCTTTGAGAATGTCATCAAATAGCAGGAGCTTCTGCTTCCGTGAAGTTGAGCCAAAGTATTTCCCTTAAAAAAAACTTTTTTTGACACTTCTGCAGTCTTTTGTAGAATGAAAATCATGAAAAAAAAATCATTTAAAAATATTAAGGGATAAAATTCTGGAGGAGGATTCCCAAAGGTTAAGAGCCACCGTGGTGTCGGTGACAGCTCACCTGCTCTCCAGGCTCTAAAACAGCTGCTGCGTGGTCACGGTGCACGAGCTGAAATGGATCTAAAAGCCATGAATCAATACCCTCAGGCCAGTGTAACAACATATCCCTGCTCTGTGGGTGAATCTCCTGAGTGTTCTTCCTCTGTGAGGAATAGATCACCAGGTCAGCACTGGGGGACGAGCAGGAAGTGGAAACAGCGGCGGCAGCGCAGATGGACTGATGTCTGGACATGAGCCCGCGACATTGACCGTCGCCTGACCTCCAGAGTCCTCTCGGTGTCTCTACGCTGTAAGGAGGAACAAGGACATGGCTCCTTTCCTCTCACATTAGATCTGCCCCGTCGCCCCGAGTGTCCAGAGTAAGACGGTATAATGGTGCCTTAAAACAACCGGGCTCCACGGGGGACTGCAGGGGCTACCGAGCTGACAAGCCAATAACACAGAACATGGAGACTAATTATTGATTAATGGAGGGTTTCAGGCACGCAGGTCGTCTTCCTGTGCAGCTTCCCGGCTTCAGTGGCGACATGCTGATTTGGAAACAACCAGACAACAGCCCTTATAGAAGAAGCAAGACCTCATGATGCAAAAGAGAGCATTTCTGTTTATGAAAAAGAAATGAAGCCGTACTAAAGAAGGCATTCATATTTGATGGCGTGCGTCAAGCTTGTTCTGTAGTCTGTGCACTCACAGCAGGAGTGGGTTTGCGTGAAGGGGCTCGGGGGCTCTGGGGGTGTTTACAGGGTCAGTGAGGTGCAGAGTGGAGTTTGGTGAACAGCGAGAAGGCAGACATGTTTGAAAGTCAGAGAGTGGAGGATGATAAGCATTTGTGTGTTCAGATTGATGTAGAATAGGACTGTTTTTCTGTTTATTTGTGTTATTTATTGGTATGTAACAGATAATTTGGTCACATATTCAGTCAAGAAGCTTTTGCTGACAATGATTACAGTTGTTTCCAATTGCTAACACATTAAAATGACATGCATAGCACAATTATGTTAACGGCTACAGAGAAGGCAAAGCCTGTTCTCAAGTCTCCAAAACTTTAAACACATTTTCTGCTGTACATACATTTGCAGTTCAGAATGGCACTTTTTAAAAGCACTGAACATGGTTCTCTACATAAAACAAAACAATCTGACTTGGAGGCCACGAGCCATTTTTAAACACGCCTAATTATTTTTCTTAGGTCAGATTGGATTAGATTAAATAGAACTTTATTAATCCCCTTGGTAAAACTTCCTCAGCAGTTCAGTATTACAGATTAAAAAGACTTATTGATACAAAAGTACAAATATAAATAAAATTAAAGGTGCTATGAGAAGAACCTCTTTCCAGCGACAAAGACTCTGCTAGCCATGAGCACGCCCGGTGACTGTCGTAAAGACGTGACCCAAGCCAAAGCATGCATTTGTTGTGATGCTAATGAATGCAGCTCGGACCTTCGTCGTTTTGTAGCCGGTTATATATCGCTACTTACAGCCTGGCGTTCTAAGATGTGTCTGAATAATATAAATTTGCTCTAGTTTTAATTGTCTTGTTCCCGAAGTTGAGTATCCAGGCCAGTCCAGCCCTGTCCGACCCGACCATGAAGCTAAGGAATAGCATTTATAGATAACCTATTTTGATGCTATAAAACTCATCTTAAATTGTGTATTTCGATCAGGCATTTATCTAAAAAAGACTTTTTTGTAATTACTTAGAAACTCCTCATAGCATCTTTAAAATTACAATATATATAACTGGCTTCTTGTCTCTTGTCTTGCTATTTTTTTCTGCAGTTTTCTCTCCCAGTTTACTGTTTTTTGTTAACATATTTTTCTTCACTCCAATGTAAATATATCTGCAGTGCATATGTTGCAGTGACTTGTTTGGTGAAAAATAGAGAAATAAATGTTCCAACAGCATGAGTTAGTGTCTGCACATATTTCTATGCATGTAAACAGTCTGAAAGGTCTATATATGCATTGTTTTGGTTTCAGTGCTTCATTTTGCAGGGTTTATGAGATATTTTGCAGGTTTGGTGTGTGTTTGCATAGCTTGCAAAATTTTGTTTAAGCATTTCAAAAGAAGAGTAATTATGATGTGTTTTCAGTGGGATGTGAGAGAGGGGAATGGTATTGATTTAAGATTTAAGGGTTGGAGTTAAAAGCCAGGGCTGCCATCTTTAAAGGCCCACATCCTACAAAATCAGTTTTCCATGCTTCAGAAAAACATGACAACTTTTACGAAACTCTCAGCCTCTATAAAGAAAATACATTTAAATGCCTCTTTTTACTTACTGGGGTTTATGATGTAACAGCCATACAGCCTCCACCTCATCTCCAATATTCAAAAACAAGCATTAAAATAAATTATGCATATTGCTCTGTGGTCTAGAGCCAAATGCCTGGTAATGTCCACTACCCGGTGTTTGGGGACCTCTGGAATACAGTATTCGCTCGTTACCATATCAGTGTAAAAGAAAACAGGTCCAATACTCAGTTTTAAGGCACATAATCGAATGTGTATTTAAGCCTTTACATGCAGCAGTTGAGTTCCCTGCTCTCTGTGTGCACATAAGCTCTGTAATAATGTCTCATCCCATCCCTACATCATCCAGTCCAGAGTCTGATGCTGCTGAACTCCGATTTAGCTTCAGTAGCCGTGGCACTCTTTTGTTGTGTTTTGCCTCTTGTACTGCATTTGTATTAACACAGACCCTGAAACAGAGGTATGTGCCCACCTAGGTTTTACACCTCTAATGTCAAATGCAGGCTGGTTTCATAAAAGACTAGTTTTTAACCGTAAGACTTGATCCTTAAATCAGTTAGCCGATGAATAAAGTGAGTCATGCACTTACTGTATGAAATACAAGTGAATAACGTGAATGCTCAACTTTTAGTCTTCAGTCCTGCACCGGGGCCAGAAGCACTGGCTTTTACAGTAAGTGAACCACAGTGGGGTTTTTCTTTCCATCCAACAGCAGAAGCACGCTGTGCCTTCAAATGAAACTTTATTGGCAGTGTAGGTGATGTAACAGATGACAAAACGTCCAGGCTCTTAATATTTACTGCTGTTCCACATTCAGCTTTGATGTCTTCATCGTGCTGCTAAAATACAACTCCCTCGACACAGTGATGCATGAAACGCAGGCGGCCGCTTTTACTCATGAAAGGCGACTCAGACTTGAACTGCAATGAGAAACACGGTACATGAACTCCAGCTTTGCCTTAAATCAAATTGACTGCCCTGGCATGCATTTTAAGAGCTGAGGAAAGGATGGGGAGGATGTGTAGGAGGACTAACAAGTGAAGAACTAAACAAAACAGCTTGTGTACATGACAGAACATGACACATGGTGTAAATGTACGTCACCCTGCTCATATGGAACCAACTAGCTGGAAAGGGACGCAAAATTCATCCAGGCATATTATTATTATTTTGAATGAACAGCTAAATCCAATGTAAACACTAACATGCAGTATGTCATTCAGTGAGTCCTTCATAGACTTGACCACAAAACGTTCAGTTTCAGCAAGATAAAACAACTATGTGGCTTAGGTTGATTTACAGGAGGATGTAAGACCTAATGCTCTGTGAAAATAAAAGTGTTTACAGTTGCCGACTAGTCAGGGGGATTTTTTCCCCCCTAAATTACCTGATAGGTCATATTATTACTTTGTGATGTCAGTAGTATATAAATAATTCCGCAACATAATACTCATTATTATTTTTATTGTTGACTTTTTCCATGCAGGACTTCTTTTAAAGGGAAAACATGACCAAAAATATAACTTGAGTTAAAGATAAACATGATACATCTATTCATTTAAAAAGGGATTCAGTTGTTTTAAGATGTGCTTTTGACAAGAATCTACATTCACATCAGTTTATGTTTGTGGAGTGAGTGTGCCTGTGGATCTGTACCAAACCCCTGTACATAGCTAAGCATGTTGAAATCTGTAAGATAAATTTGCTCTTTAAATTAAAGGAACTGCATTGTGATATTAGTGAGAATTAGTCCATGCTTGTGACACTGGTGAAGGCTCCATACTCTCCTGAAGTGTGTTGTGAAAGCTGACAAGTTAATATGCCAGACTTCTTACTGTATGGTGTTTTTTTCATCCTCACTTAAAATGAATAGTTGTCTCCCTAATTTCGCAAAAAATAAGACCGAACAAAATTTTCAAAAATAAAGCTAGAAAAGCGCTCGGACAGTGCAGACCTCCGCCAGCACCACAGTTCTCAGTCATATTGTGATTTTCACCATAAATATTAGTCCTACCTTTATTTCATCAAAATATCTAGATTCCTTGACCATGAAAACATACCATTAGCAACTAGATTCATCATGATGTCTAATTTAGTTCAGTAGTTATTCACGAAAATCGCATATTTCTTCATTGTGGATCCAGACGGTGATCATTTCTTCCTTTTCCCATGCTGAACATTTCCTAGAATTTCATCCAAATCCATCCCTAACATTTTGAGTTATTTTGTTCACAGACGGACAGACAGACAGACAGACAAACAATCTCTCCCGAAAACATAACCTCCTTGGTGGAGGTAAAAATTAAGGGTATTGTGTGTTTTTTTACACACCTGACACCAAATGGAAACAATAATTTTGACCACATACATATGGCTGAGACACCTCAAGGCTCTGAGCCAGGCCCCTACAGTGTGTTTTGAAGAGTTTTCAGGGGCAGACTTTGTGTTTTCTGTGCTGAGTTTTAGCCAGTGCTCTATTTCTTTTGGTTAAGGAGATGGCTGGACAGAGTTCCTGGGCTTTTTAGATCTTAAGTCATTAAAATACTGGTGATTGATCATTCTGAAACACATTGTTTATGGGTATTGAAAACTTTGACAACCTCAGTATGGACCATCATTACCAATGATTATGTGCAATTAAGTCTAAGTGTAGGAGTTCATCGGCACGCCTTGATCACTTTAATGAAAACTTCCCTCACATTGATGGTCCAAGACTTCTGTTTAACAAAGATCATCACTATGAGAATATTACCTAGATCATATCAAAATGTTAAGTATCGTGACGACCATTTGATCTTTTCTAAAAGAAAAATATCCCAAAACGTTTGGTTTATTGACACTGACCTCATAATATACTGAGATAAACGGCCTGGCCAAAAAAAGGTCACACACTCTAATTCACTGTGACATTGTTTTGATACACTTCTGCAGTGTCACAAGATTTATGTCATCAAGTGTTGCATTCATTTTTCTCCAAGATTTTGTATGATGGGGAAGTCTGACCCTTGAGTTGTTGTTTTTCTTCGATTGGATTTGGCCAAAAGTTTAAGTGATCACCAAGCACAATCATTAAGGATTTTTTTTTACATTTCCTCCTCATAGACGATGGTTCCCCACTATCCTTTTAGTTTTTAATAATGCACTGGCCAGTTCTTAGCCCAATTTAATAGTTTCTTCAATCTCCTTCGATGTTTTCTCTGCTTGATGCATGCCAATGCTTTGACCTTTTCTAAAAAGACTGACATCTTTTCCATGACCACAGGATGTGTCTTTCCACATGGTTGTTTAAAACATGAGAAGCTACTCGTTGCATCATCTGGGGTTAAATAGCTTGTTGCCAGCTGATGATAATCGTCCATGCAGTAATAATCTAATAGGAGGCTTGCACCTATTTGCTTGGTTAAATCCAAGTAGTAACTTTTTTTTTTTTTTGGCCTGGCAGTGTATTTCTGGTTGTTGTTCCCCGGCCCTAGCCTGACACATTGCTGCCATTGTTTCCTTAATGAACAATTTTACTCACAAACCAGCTCAACTCTGCCCTTCTATATAAGCAGTGACTCATGTCTGCCTGTTCTATAAACGCCAGAAAACTCTGACTGTAACATAAGGTCTTATTTACTGTGAACCGAGTGCACACATAATATGACAGCTTGACATATGAATTAGGGAGGAGTGAAAAACAAGCAGCTCAGAAAGGCCCTCTCCCGGTGATATTCTCGCAGAAAGCTGCTTGGACCGGGGCCAATGTCTGTCAACTGCAGGAGTTGTAAAGACACAGAGGCAAAGTGGGCGAGTGAGAGCCGTGCACTCCCCCCCCCCCAGCCTTTGATTCATTTTTCCTCCTGCAGCAGGGAGCCCTGGCAGACAGAACTACACTCCCACAGTGTTCCCCCGCCACTCGCACTAGATAATCATCTTGTAATTGGCTCAATATTTCTGCTGTTTGCAGGCAAAGCAAAGGCCAGCGCCGCTCTTGGTGGCTTGGACTCGCCTGATATTTTCCAGGTCAGTGGATGTTAGCAGAGGTCAGAGAGAGAGGAAGGAGGGGGACGTAGAGTAATGGTTGTTGTGCAGTGAGGGGAAAGCCCACTCCTCTGAGCTTGGGGCTTTGCTGCTCTGCCAACCTGGTGCAACAACAGCCTTTAACCTGCCCCACGGGCTGCAAACGCCAACGACACACAGAGGAATACCATGTGATAAAGGATGGTTTCATCTACAGCCCTAGGTCCACGTGGAACAAATGAAGGACAGATCCACCTATTTGCATTTCCACCTATTTCTCTGTATTAATCAGTTTTTTAGGGCTTTTTTTCAAGATCAAACCGACCATTGTTCTCAGTCTACAGGTGTGAGCTCAGAGCTGCAGACAGTCCAGATCGAGATAATCGTCTGTTTTTACGACCGTGGCAGCCGCAGTCCTCCAGGATCAGCCCACCTGACCTTTCCTTCATGCACTGTGTCACCTTTGCCTGCACACCTGCACTTTACAGCTCTAAATCCTCCCCCTCATGGACTGTTAAGTACTCCTCTAACACAGCTACTCGGGATCACTGCCGTCTACATTTCACAGCCTCCATGGCAGGATAAAACTTGCAGTAACAAAGGAGTTTGTTTCTGATAATGAATTCTGCCTTTAATGATTTTTACTCCTCATTGTGGGGGTCGAATTCACCTATTACATCTCATCAGTGTTAACAAACACCTGCTGTTACCTCCACCAAGGAGGTTGTGTTTTTGCCGGCATGTGTTTGTCAGTCTGTTTGTTTCTTGGCAACATTACACAAAATCTACTGGATGGATTCTGCTGAAATTTTCAGGAGATGTTGTTATGGCCCAACTTTATGTGTAAATTTGTCCAGATGCCCAACATTCCCAACATTTCAAGAAATCCCATAAGTTAGCATTGTGTGAAATTAAAAAAAAAAGACATCTCTGCTACTTTTTCACAGATTTGCTTCCAGTGTTACAGGATAAAAAAGGGTCCATGTCTTTATCATCAAGGTAAATGTCTTCTGGATCGGATCCAGATTGACATCACAAAAAATACTGAACTTTTTAACTGGAAATCCCATTGACCAAATTCAATTATTCATATAAAATCAAAATGTTAAGCGATGTTCCCAGAACTTGTTTTATCCATACAGGATAACAATCTCCATATGCTGAGCAGCTTGGCAAAGGTCTGCAGTCTCTGGGTGATTTTCTAGTTTACTCTGCTTTATCTTTGAGTGGGAGACAAAGTGATCCCCCCTCTGTGCCATTTTTAGTGGTAGAAAAATGAGCATTATGAGGTAAGACAGTCAGCAGATCCGGCAGGGCAGTGTGTGCATGTGTGACTGTGACTGTATGAGGATGACCTGCTGTGCCATGCTCGCTCATTCTTCTGCAACACGCTGCCAAACATGAGGCTGCACAGTGGTGCAGTCAGTAGCACTGTTGCCTCATAGCAATAGGGTTTCTGGTTTTGAATCTTGGTTTGGCAATCCTGTATGAAGTTTGAATGTTCTCTGTGTGCATGCCTAGGTTTTCTCTCTTCCCACAAACAAAAACAAGCTCATTAAATTCACTGATGATAGGTGTGATTGTGAGTGTGCCTGGTTGTTTTGTCTCTGTATGCCAACCCTATAATTGGCAAACAAGCAACACAGGATGGACCCCACCTTCGCCCAATGGCATCAATTTTTATGTGGGAAAGGGAAGTTCGGTTATTCTGCCAACCGTGGCAGAAAGCTTCAAAGTGTTGCTGATGACTTCACTGAGTGAGGTCAGACTTCCTGTTTTTTTCTGTGTCGGGTTAGGGGAGAACAGAGACAGAAAACTGCTGTGACTTGGGCAACAAGCCTGACAGACAACCCGGCTTACAGCGACTGCACATAAGCAGAAGAGACACCTATAGCTGATGAATGATGAGTTAGATTGATGCTAAATGGTAGCAGTCATTGTCAGAGGTTGTTTTTCTTCAATTTTGATCTTTTCACATTATTGTTCTTTTACAACACAACAAAAAGTAAGAGGTGTTTTCAGAGCCTGACAAGCGTTTCCTCTGTCTCATAGTTCCATGTCCAGGTAACAATCCTGAGTTGTCTACATCCATAACTGCTGTGCTTGCAGAGCGCTTTGTGTTCTAACTGGTGAGAGTTACTAATGTGACAAAACAAACTGCAGGAGGTGGGACAAAAATCAAACATGCCATACTTTCTCTTGGTGGAGTCGTGAGATTTCGGAATGCCGTTCACTTTTATCCACTTCGCTGCATGAAACAGATTTTCATGGCCTTCAGCTCCTGGATCCTTTGATTGAGCTTTTATGGTGCATAAAGCTTTTAGCCTAATCTCCACATATGTCAGTATACAGTATCATAACATGGACATCATCTTTTCACTTTTATCACCAATTTTTAAAACTTGCTCTGCTATGCAATAACCTTAAAAGACAAACGGACAGTTCTATACATCCGTCACAGAAATATTTCACTAGTCCATCTGGGAAAGAGCCGTTCGAAAATGTTTTCAGAGAAAAACAACAGCAGGTTGGGACTGGACGATAATTCAGCTCATCACACTCACCACAGACCAATCCATATCAAACAACGCTGCTACTTCTGACGTAGCTCGTGTTGTTGTTAACCTGATGTTTTCACATCTGCAGCTCCTGCCTCTCTTCTCTGACTGGACTGTTAAGCATTTAGCCGAGTGAAGTCGTTGGACAATGGAGGTTGGCAAGACGGACATGAAGGATTTCAGACAGTTTATCAGGCAGGTCAGTCTGCTCTGCAAGGCTGGCTATGCAGTACAGGTAAAAGAAAATTAAGAAAATATCCCTGTGGTACACTTCAGTGTCTTGTTGTTGCTCAACTTGCTCTTCATCCATGTTTACTCGCTTACGGGAGTGCCAGGAACAAAGAGAGCAATGGGATGTTGGGGTAAAAATGGCACTTTGGGTTGCATTGTTAGGACACTCAAAGAGGAAACCATGAAAACAAAAGCTAATTTGGACGGAGCAGGAACCCCCAGGATTATAAGGCAGCCTATGTGGAAGTGCAAAGTATTACAGCTCAAGTGTCTACGTGTCGCTGGCTGCAGATGCATAATAGCTTATTTACAGCTCACATTTTAAAATCTGTTTTTGAGAGCAGAAATAAACAATTTTACAGCCTGATCTTAATTTTTTTTTTGTTCAGAATAGTTTTGAGTGTTTGTGGAAACACAATTTAGGAAAGTTATTTTGACAAACTGTTTTTTGTTGTAAGATTGATGCTAGTTTTGCCTTATTTGTCAGGATGCTTGAAACCTGACTGACCCCCCCCCCCGTCTGCTTTATGGGTTGTTTGGAAGTTTGTGTGAGATTTTGTTTTTAAATGGAATCTGCCACCAATTTGCTTCAAGTAGCCAAATGCATGCTGTCATTCAGTCTTTGTCAGACATTTATACAACATAAACTCGCCTATTTTTCACTTCTGACAAATTTCTGGCTTTAATTTACTTAATAACAACCATTTATACAACTAATTTCATATGTATCCAACTTAAAACAAACCCACAAGCTAAGCAGTCAATCTGAATATGAGGGTAGATCTTTCTGTTCTATACTTTATTCAATTAATTTACTTTTGAGTTTCAAGGCAGTTAAAGGGCAGATTATTGACGTTTGTAATTTTATTAACACGGACCGAAAAGAATTGCCTCAGTCATGCTTTATTAAGAATGCAGAGCATAATCATTTTACTAATGAAGCGAAAGCTAATTCAGAAACATTTTGCACTTTGAGTTAAGTAGAAATTATCCAAGGTTGATTCTTGGTGGAGTGAAATCAGTGTGGTGCATGGGAACAGCGGGTGGTAGGAAGCAATTTTGAGAGTCGTACAATTACAAGATAAGAGAGTCGTCTATTCTTGGAAAACAACATGGGAGCCGAGGGTGTTCTGTTTTCCTCTGGGAAATGACAAGGTTTTGATAAAGAGCGAGAAGGAGAGGAAAAGAAACCCTGCATGACGCTGGGGACACGTAAGATAACAGTGTCAGAGTGGATGAAAAACGGACACATGTAAAAATAACAGGAAATTCGCTGTCAGATTGATGATTTTGTGTGTTTCAAATTAGACTAAAGGATGTGAAAAGGCTACAAAAGCTTGCTGTGGTTCTGTTTGGGAGGAGAGCAGGAAATTAAGCTGAAAATGGAAAAACACACAAAGTTATAACCAAAGTTTCATTAATAAAACAAATTGTTCAAAAGTGATGTTTAAGAGAGGGAAAGTCTGCAAAGGATAAAGGATGCTGAACTCCCTCAAGTCTGCATGGAAGGAAAAACAATAAAGCAAAACTGATCAACCAGAACAACCACATGATGGATATGTTCCTCTGCAAAGTTCAGAAGTTACAGACAACAGAGGTACAACAGTGGGCTGGAGCTTTATTTGGTTGTGTGAATGTAGAAACATAATAGGCATGAAATAGACATGAGACCCACTGATCTTCAACTTCAAACTCCATTCAGTTTATTCTTGAGTCAAAGTAAACTTTTGTGTAAGTCCAGATTAGTAGCTGTTGTGTTCCACAGGCCTCAAATGTTATCAGTGTCTTTAAAAATCAGAATAAAATTTGCAAAAATTTTGAGGGAAAAAACCCTTTAAGAATACTTGATACATCACACAAATGACTATTATGAAACTCCATGACTTTTGACATTGATCAATCAAAATTGTGATGGTTCAGCGTGAACATTCTGGCAGAGGTAGATATAAATATCTCTAATTCAAGGCTATTCAATTAGAAATTCAGTCAGGCCAGATTTTCAGACTTAAGACATAAGCTGGGCCAGACATTTTTGGCAGACAATGAGGAAAGGTTATCACTTAAAAGAGACATAAATAGATAACAGACACGCTGGATGTTTAGTAATTAATTGCCACATCCATAAGGGCATAGACTCAGTAAAGAGCAGTACTTAAACTAAACTTCTGCTGACGTACTGTTTCTTTAAATTTTACACTTCAGATAACCTCAACACATTTTGACAGGTAAATACAAGCACCTATTAAGGTGTGTATGAACATAAAAAGGGCAGATTAAAAACACCATCTTTTGGTCACATTTGAAAGTGCACTAAAAGTAACATGCTTAACAGCAATCTTTCAGAACGTGTTGCATTCAATGTCTGTAATAATGTTGGAATTTTTTGCAAGGCCTTATCAGTGTTTGTAAAAGTTTTTTCTGTTTTTCTTGCTGGGCCTAAGTTCCAATCACTTTGATTTTGGGCCACTCGAGGGTTGCTTTCGGGCTGCATGTGGCCCGCGGACCGCTTATTGAATAGGGCTGCTCTAATTAGTCTTGAGTAACTGGAAACACAATCAAGGGGTCCACATTAAACCCACAACCCGAGTTATGACCCAAGAAATTAAAAAACTTTTGACCCTGTCAGAAAAAAAAGTCTGACGTGTTGGGAGATATTTCCATGAAGCTGTTTTGAGACATTGAGCTCATGAGCAAAGGATGAACATGATGTTCTATGACTTTGACCTTTATCGCAACACTCAGAATACAAACAGCTGAGACTTAAATCAAGATGGATATTTGTGCAAAACAATCCTGAGATATCACTTTTACATGAAAGGATAAATATGGGGCTTCATGGCCTTTGCTCTGAGCTGTGATCTCTAAAAAGAGTTACGTTATTGTTGAATCAAAGTTGGCTTTTAATGTGATGTCACATTATTTGGCATGAGGTAATAGTGGCTCAGTCGGTCAGGGCTCGAGCTGGGGACCAGGGGGTGGCTGGTTTAAGTCCAGATTGAACCATGCTCGGAGGCTGGATTGTGGAGATGCAGGGTGACTTCCTGGGGCACTGTTGCAGCTGAAGGGATAAAGCTGCACATGAAGTAGGATTTATGTTGTTGGGGGTGCAGAAAAGTCATCATAAGTGATGCATGGTGAAGCGCATCACTTACGATGACTTTCCAGCAGTTGCTCCTAAACCCGACCTTACCCGATGAACATGAGCCTTTGATTTCATAAATTTAATCAGGCCAACTATGATTCTGATTGGACATTAATGCCAAGTTTGGACCAAATCCCTTTGAGTGTTATTAAGATACTCAGTTCAAAAGCAAGGGATGACTGAGTCCTGGTGGCTTTTGACCATGTGCCTCAAAAGATAATCAGTTCTTCTGTGAGTCAGAAAAATGTAAAGATTTCAGGAAAGCTTTCAAGCATTCTTGAGGTGTTGTGCTCACAAGCTAGGAAGGAACATGAGGATCAATGACCTCAAACTCTGGGTTGTGACCTCTAAAATTTGATTAGTTTCTCATTGACCACAAGAGACGAGCTGTGCAAAGTTTGAATCAAATCCTCTTCAGTTTCTTGGGGTGATTCAGAGGAATGGCCTGAACAGATGCACAGATGGACCCACTACCCCAGAACACAGTCCCTTCAGCCTTTGAAGCATAATAAGTGATGTGAGACAGAAAGTGGGAAAATGTTTGGAGGATAAAAGATCATTATCCCTGAGGTCTACATGGAGGGGAAAAACAATAAAGCAAAGTTAATCAACAACATAGAGAATAATGAGGGAAAGAAAGCGTGGAAATGGACCAAAGCGGCACAAAGTTGTGTTGTCTTTTCTCATTCATCTTAGGATTCGGTCCAATTGGCTATTAGCTAGTGAAAGCATTGAAACGCAATTTTCTATCCTCATAACACAAGGTTTGAGAAATAGTGCTAGCCGGTTGCAATTTATCTCTGTTGAAATGTTTGGCTACACTTGGAAAATTTCTATTTTTTTCATGCACACTCAAACGTAAGAGAGCTCATAAATAATGTCTGGAAAGAAAAAATAATCCCACTCATGCGATTTGTTACAGCAGGAACTTGATTATAAATGGGTTACAAGAATAAAACTGTATCATACCCTGCAGTAAAAACATTTTTTCCCGTAAAATGTAAAGCATAAATAAATCTCCCTGTTGGACATCTGCCTTACCAAAAGAGAGCAGAGTTTTCCCTCTCTTTCTTCTCTCCATACAACAACCATTAAGCTTGATTTGGTGAAAAATTTATAGCGTTAGCTTTGCTGTGTGTTCTTATAAATTTATCAGCAGTGTTTTTAACAGAATCCTTCTTTTTTTTCTTCTCCAAGCGGAGTGTAGGTCCCCGGTTTATTGCGTAAGGGGAAAAAATAAGCTTTATCTTTATGGGAACTTGCTTGTGAATTATTCACCCTCTCTAACTGTGGTGGATGAAAAAAAAAGAGACTGAAGGATGCATTCAAGCCATCTGAAGTCTTTTACACAGCAACTAACAGAGGCCGCTCGTTTCAAGATCAGGGAGGGCAGAGGGGAGGGGTGTGGAGAGATGGGCGAGAGTGATGAGAGACAGAGAGAGATCAGAAAAAGACAGAAAACAGATGGACTGAAAATATCCCATTTACAAGCAGCATTTTTTACCCTCCAGTACCAGTCTGAGCGGAGTCAGGAGTCTTTTAGGACTGACTAGTACAAACCAGGACCATAAAAAACCAGGCCTTTTTTAGTGGGAATCTTATAAATAATCAATAGGATGGATTCAAAAGTGGTGAGCGGAAGCAGAAGTTCTTCATCTGATGAGTTAAAGTGAACTGGTGAAGTGCAAATCCCAGTTGCACTTCACCAGTTGCAGTTGCTTTGAAGGGTTCAGTTGATTCGGGTTGGTGGGAAAGATAACAGGAATTCTGGTGTGGATCAAAAATCATATTCTGGTCAGGGGGTCTCTGTTTGATTTTCCCAGCAAAAAGGGCCCGTTTTAAGAGGAGTTTTGTTCCATCTGCTCTTGCTATACTGAACAATCTACCTCCTTGACTTAACCTACTTGCCAGACAATGTTAAGTGCTGTCTTGCTCTGTATTGTTTGTGATTGTCCATTGTTGTGTTTGTGTTCTGTGTGATGGTGTGCTTTGGCAACATGATATGGAAGGCTGTGGAAACAAATATCCCTTTTCTGGGACAATAGGTTCATCTATCTATCTATCTATCTATCTGTCTATCTGTCTATCTGTCTGTCTGTCTGTCTGTCTGTCTGTCTGTCTGTCTGTCTGTCTGTCTGTCTCTCTCTCTCTCTCTCTATCTATCTATCAGATATCTATCTCTGTATCTCTCTCTCTCTATCTATCTATCTATCTATCTATCTATCTATCTATCTATCTATCTATCTATCTATCTATCTATCTATCTATCTATCTATCTATCTATCTATCTATCTATCTATCTATCTATCTATCTATCTATCTATCTATCTATCTATCTATCTATCTGTCTGTCTGTCTGTCTGTCTGTCTGTCTGTCTGTCTATCTATCTATCTATCTATCTATCTATCTATCTATCTATCTATCTATCTATCTATCTATCTATCTATCTATCTATTGGGGCTTGACTTTGGCCGAATAATAACAATAAGCAAGCTAACGTTCACTGACAGTATTAAGCATAATATGGCTGTCGATAGCATTGCTAGCACCCTAAGCCTCTGGTTTTCTCCACAGGTTACATCACAATTCTGTGCAAAATACAGATACTAAATATCTGAACAGCCTAAGTACAATGCTATCATTATCTATCTATCTATCTATCTAAAATCTACGGTCAGGCTGATTCAAGCTATCTATCTATCTATCTATCTATCTATCTATCTATCTATCTATCTATCTATAGGTCATAGTGCAATGATGGGCCAGATGGTAAGAACAAAGAATGCAGCCCCAACAAGTGGCGAGTGGCTATATTACGCAGTATTTGACAGGTGTTGGTCTACTTGACAAAGTGTAGTGTGAAAGAAAATAAAAAAATGAATCAATGTGGCAACTTCATCCCAATAGTTGACAAAATGTGTGAAACATTTAAACGACTGACACATAATACTCGTTGGGAAGCTCCTCTGCCCTGTACTTTGGAGTTAGCCAGGAGATTCGGAGCTCTCTACCAACTTATCTGGCATCTCAGGCGCCCACTTCAACTTGTTTGCATTGTTAATAAGGGGAGGGGGGAAGAGGAAGTGAATCCATCTATTAGTGCCCTCTACATTTTCTAGATCTATCTTCTTTTCTATCTGTTAAAATTGCTGGCCATACCATCATTTCAGATTATTATAGAAATATGCACATGGCCTGGAAAAATAGTTCTGTATTTCACCTCTCCATGGTCGTTGGAGTAAGTGAATTTAAAGGTCCACAGTGTTGCTTTTGTGCATTGACACCTGGATTTTTGAGGGGAAAATTGACGTGTGAGATGCAATTTAACGGCAGGTGTAAAATGTGAAGAGTTTGCGAAATAAAAGCCCGAGAGTCTGACTTAGCTGAGATGTGGGGCCGCTTCTTATTATTGCCTGGATGTCTGGAAAAGCCACACAAACGGCACAGGCCGGCAGAGATGAGGCTATAATATGAGGCTATATTTTGGTGCTCCATGTTCCATTAAAGTAAATTACTATAAGAGCTAACCACTAAATATAACCCAAGCTGTAGCCCTGCATTGTATCTCATGTCATCGCGGTGGTGTATGTATCTGTGAGAGGATTCTTCGACACAGCGCTCACATTACTTTTTCATATTTCTCTGACCCACTTGTTCAGAGATACAGGGTGTTTTGAGACGGAGCATGCGGAGACGACATTTCAGTGGGATCGGCTTTAATAACAGCTCGACGCTTTTTCTTCTTTCTGCCAAGTCAGTTTTTAGGGTCTCAACAGCTTGTGGGAGATAAGACACTTAAACTTTGGATTTAATACCAAGCTCATTTTCAAGGTTTTGTGATTCTTGAATGATCACTCCTATGCTGAAGGTGGCCTCATTAGCGAACTTCAACTATCCATTCTATAGCACTTTAATCTGTCCTCTATAGTCTAAGTCGTGAAATAATCAGAAGGAAAAAAAAGTCGCCTATTGCTGTAATTGAGACTATTTCACTGGTAATTTAAATTCTACATTTTAGTCTAGTTTGAATCCAAGAAAAAAAAAAAAGCTCTGTGTCAAATGCATGAGAGCAAAATGAAATGTGAATTTGTTCAGAGCCAAATGGCAGGCTTTAAGGGGACTGCTCTGCGATAATTACCCATGACAAAAGGCGAGGGCTTTTGTCTTTGGGACCATTACCATGGTGATTTTCAAGCTGCTGAAATGTTCAATATAAACATTTCATTCGCCTGGATATGCCACATAGGCTGCCTCTGGAAAGATATCAGCTATGAGCCACGTTTCTGCTGGCACAGATCCCACATACAGGCCTCTGCTGCTGCTCAAAGACACAAATATTAGAGCTCAGTGAAAGACGAGAAGCTTGTGATTAAAAAAAAAATTGAAGGCCAAAGAGTGATAAGTAAAACCTCGATTCAGATCCTTCCATGAACACAAAATGATGGGCTGGAAAAAAGGACAGGTCCTTTGACTTTTCCCTTTGTCTGGACTAGCACTCTTCAGCATTTAGCTATGTACAGTTTCATTTGTCTAATTTACTTAAACCCATGCACTTTTTTAATACTGTAAATGGAGATTCTCAAATGCTGGGGTGGAACACTGGATTACCTTGAGGCATGTCGATGGTTGATGTAAGTTGTTTAGTCATAACGTACTAAACAGCTTAATAACTTACAATAAATGACTTATAAATTGACTCTAAGTAGAAATGTTGGAGTACTTTGTGATACATATTCATTAGTAAACCTGTTTTGTCTCGTATTCTGTCAGTAGCCTTTCACCACACTTTTCCAAATAAGAAAAATTAGCCATCTTGAACACACCATATGCTAAGGGTTAAATCCACCTCCAACTCTGCAGTCATCTTCGGGAAAATGTTGCCTCTGTCTAAATAGGACTCAATGCTAAACTAGTGAAATCCAAAAACACCAATTCTTATAATTTTAATAATTCTCTTTCTGAGGGAATCGAATACCAACTAGAAAGCACTCGGAGAGTGCAAACCTTCACCAAGGTAGCTCACATATTGCTGTTACATCTATAATCAATAGTTTCATGATAAAGTAACCATCATGATATGATTTCTTGACCTCAAAAACCCTCGGAATCAAGTAGATATCATTATTAGTTAGACAGTTATTGAGCAAAAATGATTGTTCACTGATTGCAGTTTTCAGGATCACCACCAAATCTGATCATTTCGAAGTTATTATTGACATTTCCTGAAATTTACGGCAAAATCTGTCCAGTGGTTTTCGCATAATCTTGCTAACAAATAAACAGACATAACTGGCATAAACATAACCTCCTTGGCAGTGGTAAAGACACTTGAAAATTAATAATGACTCTCTCAAAGAATCAATAAGTTTTTTTGCTTTATGCTTTGCTAATTAAGAATGTCCCACTCTCATCAGAGGTAGACATTATAACAAATAGGGATGGGAATCGAAAACCAATTCCAGTTGAGAATCGTTAACAGCTCCATCATCCATCCATCCATCCATCCATCCATCCATCCATCCATCCATCCATCCGTCAGTCCATCCGTCCATCCATCCATCCATCCATTCATCCATTCATCCATCCATCCATCCATCCATCCATCCACCTTAAGTGAGTGGAAACACCAGCGACTTGCAGAAGCAGTTATCTATACTGTGATGTATGTTTGGCATTGTTGACACTGAAAATCAGACCATTTGCCCACATGCAAAATTTGCTGGAATCCATAAGGGAATCGTTAAAGAATTGGATTGATTAGCAGGATCGTTAACAGCATTGGTATTGATAAAATCTTATCAATTCCCATCCCTAATAACAAAGAATTAAGAAATGGTGACAGACATGATGAAGTGGTCAAAATTGAGGATTAATTATTGCCAAAAAGAAACCTACAGCACATTTCAGAAGCATGTGTCTATGCAGCACAGCACTCAATACTAGCATTGCCATGTGTTTGACATTGTTGACACTGAAAACCCAATATAGGCCATGTTTTTCTATAAAGAAAATCCACAGGAAACAAAACAGGAATCATTAAAAATTCAACTACAGTACACTTAAGAGTTGTTGAGAAAAACTATACTTTGATCAGGAGAACGGTTCCATTTCTGTGTGCCTTCAAAATCAATTCATCTGAAAATAAATAGTATTTGTGAAGCTACGTATTTGCAGTTGCAGTTCATACTTCATGAATCATACCCCGAAATCAAGAGAAACTGTCGTCCAATCCCTGGTGCAGTATGAGGACACACTACCACCAGAAAACTCTGATTTTTCTGACAGAAATTCCCAAATGATCTCCGTATTTTTTTCCTCATTTGTCCTCTGTGTATTAAATCAGGTATAAGCTTCATGAGGACATTCTGATGTGTTTTTTAGAGCTTCTTTTCCTTTCCTTTTCCTTTGTTTGTTCTCCACCATACTCCCCAGGCCTTTATCTGCACTCTTATCCCTGGAGGTGGCTTTTTGAAAACAGGCTTGTAATATTACAGATGAAGCCTTCATTATCAGTGTAAGGAAATGTGAGCAGATTCATTAGGACATGTACTAGTCTTATGAAAATAGGCATTAGACTCTTGGGAACATTCTTAAATGCTGCTTTTCTTACCAAGATGCGGTGTGTAAAAAGTGTAAAATGCATCCAGTGTGACACAATGCAATATTAATCATGCAGCAACATGCGTGTCCGTTATCATCTCAAACTTAAACCTGTATTATTCATTTTGTCAGCTTATCAGGCTGTGCTCCATTAAGCAGTCCTGCTGTAAACACCCTGAGACAGAGGGGGCAATGATAGATTATAGCTTATTTCAAACTTAAATGAATATTCAACAATTCTGACGCCCCCTGCACCCCAAGCAGCTCCATTGTTAGCATGCATCTGTTTCACATTTACACTGTGAGAGGTGCAGCAGTGGACCTGGCTGTTTGTCTTGTGTTTCAGCAGAGCAGTGGATGGGCATACAGCAGGGAGCTCCGGTAAAAATGACTGAGTTTGTGTCATGGTTACCTGAAAGGACAAGCATTGAGAAGTGTTCCCTCTTGGGTCAAATTTACAGTAAAGAGAAGGCTGCAAATATTCTGTGTCCTTCTCTGCAAATCCCAAAATAACAACATGAGAGCCCATCACTCACATCGAGCTGTAATGCTGATCCTCAACCTTTCTGGCTCCCGCTGAGGACCTGAATCTTTATGAAGTCTTCACAAACTGTCTGTCTGAAAATATACACACTGGAAATGTACAGTGTTTATATGATGTCAGGGCTCCAGGCTAACTTTTTGCATTGGTTGCAACGGTGCACCTAAATTTTTTTAAGGTGCACCAGCACAAAAATTAGGTGCACCCAAATTTTTCAGTGTCACCTTTAACGCCATAAGGTTTTTTTTTTATCACTCTCCATAACTTTGATATAATGTAAATGCTTTTTAAACAAGAGTAAGATGGAAAGAAATACTTTTCTTTTTTTCAAGCAAAATTATGTATTAAAATAAAAACAGCATTTAAAAAGCTTCACTGAATAAAATTTACAAATTCAAACTTAAACATTAAGCAAAATAAAACATTTCCAAAAAAAAGTGTATTGTGCTTAAAAGGTGCTTTACTGGGCTGAAATGTAACATTTCAAACTGAAACATCTTAAGTAAAATAAAATATTTCAAAATAAAAAGAGATGCACTTGCAACGGAAGTCAATGTTTTCACCTGGGGAGCACTAGGTGCACCAGTGCACCCAACAAAAAATGTTAAGTGCAATTTCTCAAACTTTGGGCGCATGTGCGACTAAAATGGTTGCACTCTGGAGCCCTGAATGGTAAGCCCTGTCGGTATGTTGGTAATGGTCCAACTTGAAAATGGTAAGATTTTGATAAGATCCAAATGACAGCCATGAGGGAATAATCGTCTTTGCTCCATAGCCGTCTAACTAATAATGATATAAACATGATTCTGAGTGCTAGGTTTGGGATTTCAGGGTCAAGCAATCATATGATGGTACCTTTATCATGGATCTGCTGTTTAAAGATGTAACAGCACTATGTGAGCTACCTTGGTGGACGTTTCCAGTGCTTTTTTAGTTATTTAATGAAGATCAAACACTAAGAAGACAAATCCATTTTACTATTATGTGAAAATAGTGCAGCCTTCAGTGTAAATGTAGCCTACCTATGTTTGGGCTAGGGGTGTGCGATATGACGATATTAAATTGTTAAGGATTATAACGTGGGGATGATCTCATGAAACAGAAAAATCGTCAGATCGTCTGTGTGGGCGCAGAGATTTTGACGCGCACCCGACTAGCCAATCGTAGCACATTACGTGCAGTGCATGGTGGGATATCCTGTTTGGTTATGTAGCATGAAGCCATGGCGGAAAGAGAAAAGGAGATAAAAGCTTGAAGATGTCTGAACAAAAATCTGTTCTAAAGCAGCTGTATTATTCACTCAGATTATAGATATTGCAGTTAGATAACATTTGTTTTAAATTGTTGCACTTTAAGAGATAATGTTGATATTGTTGTTTTATTACCTTTTATGTTTACATTTATTGCACATTTTTATAAAAACTGTACTATTTAAATTAAAACCTGTTCAGAATGTTTCTTTGGCTTTAATTGTCTTTTTTTTCTTTTAGGGTTTTGCCCGTTTTAATATGTTAAACATAGGGAAAAAATTGTCAAACATGCAAATTAGTCTAGAAAAATCAACGTAAAAAAGAATCATGATAAAATTGTGATCGTGATTTTATTTTAAAAAAATCGTGATATGATATTTTTGCCAAATCGCCCACTCCTAGTTCAGGCTACATCATGAAAATTTGACAAAATACTTCCAATATGCGGGCGGCACGGTGGGGCAGCTGGTAGAGCAAGTGCCACACAGTTCAATTCCCGGGTCGTACAGGGGCCTTTCTGTGTGAAGTTTGCATGTCCTTCCTGTGCATGTGTGGGTTTTCTCCGGGCACTCCGGCTTCCTCCAAAACACCAAAAAAATGCTCATTAGGTTAATTGGTGACTTTAAATTGCCCTTAGGTATGAGTGTGAGTTTAAATGGTTGTCTGTCTCTCTATGTTGCCCAGTGATTGACTGGCGACCGATTCAGGGTAGAGATAACTGGGTAGAGAATGAATGAATGAATTTAAATATGCACTCTAAGGTTAAGAGGGAGATTCAGGGGTGCTGGTTGCAACAAGTGGTAAGCAACAAGGTACAACCCATATCCATGCTTCTGATACCCATGCTCCAAACTATGACCAGTTTGTAGACTGTCCCCTACTCTCTCTCACCCTCTTTCAGACCATATCTCCCAGCCCTAACATCTGATTCAACAGCAACAGCATGCATTATTTAAAGCATCTCTGGCCATATTTAATCTGAGATACAGCATATGGAGTTTTAATCCAGTTTGAGTGAGAAAGAAGGACATAAATGGGGCAAATGAAGAGGAGATGGGTGTGTAGCATGTGTGCCTGTGATTTTACTGCTACATTCAAAATCCAAATAATTTTAACCACACTGCTCATGTCTACACGATTAGAGCTTGAATATACATTTTCATAAGCACTGTCAAAACCACAATCAACAAAACATCTGCTTTAATGTTCAACAACATGTCTGCCTCGTATCCACGGCACAAACAGGAATATAAATGCACTGATAGTAACAAACAGAACTGAACTCAGAGCCGTACTGTACAGTTTGACAGGTTGAAAGCCTGATTCTGAGCCGTCTGGCACACTTCTGAAAGCTATGACTGTAAACCGCCTGGGATTTTCTAAAATAGAACAACTTCTGAAAAGAAGTCATTGTCCTGTTCAAAATGCATATAGAGGAGCCAAAATTAGTCAGGTAGTGTCTCAGCCAGCAGAGCCCGAGTAGATGTGCTGGCAGTTTTTCTCTCTGTGAACTCAGAACATCATTGTACTTTCCTCTCAGCCGCTGCGGACTACCTCAGCAGAGAGCTGCACGTATCGGTTTCAGCCTCCATCATACACTTTTTACTTTCTTACAAAGCTTTGTCTCAGGGCTGAGAGACTGTTAAACATCACATCCACATGAAATCCTATAGCTGTAACGCAGTGGAAGCCAAATATTTGGCAGTTGACTTAAACCAGTTTTCTGGGTACGTGGAATCTGAGCTAATGGAGCCGAACAAAAAGTTAACAAGATAAAGAAAATACTGCACCTATTATAGAAACCATGGAGCTCGAGTTTCTGCTGAAAGCTGAGGTCAATTTGGCCTCGAACAGCAAAAATGCAGACATGATATTAAAGTTGAAAGTTTAACAAAGCATACTCAAAACTGTAGGTGGAGCAAAATGTCCAATCTGATGGAAATTGAAGTTTTAAAAACTGCTTATTTGACCCGTTTGGACCTCCGTCTTCAGTCTGTATGAGTGAACAGGTCACACTGTACATGGCACACAGTAAACAATGAAACATTGTCCCCTTTTTCAAGTCAGCAAGAAAATAACGAGCAAGTTCAGCCAATTATTATTATGAAACTAAATGGGAGCTAATCACAGTGCGGGGCGGGGGCGGGGGGTGTTGGTCAGACTCTGGTGATGTGATACATATTGTGATGAAAAAAAGGCCTATATTTTTGTCCCTATGTATCAATTAATGGCCATTACCAGGAGTTATTTTCAGCCCTTAGTCTGTGCAGAGATACAAAGTGTCCAAAGTGTCCCCCAGCATTCAATAAACCTTGCAATGTAGCTGAATCCACCTGGTTTAATGTATGGAATTGTGTGGATCCATCTTGCCACGCTCCAATCGACAAAGATCGTGCTTGGTCCATAGAGGCACAACTGAATAAGCGTCCTTTAAGTCAGGAGGAGGAAGTTACAATCATGGTGACAGCAGGAAGAGATTAGCATAGATGCTACAAGCTTCATTAGCCTTTTGTTCTGGACATTTCTTCTTACCATGACAAACAAATAACACTGACAGCATTTCTCAATTGAAAGGGTACTTTTCATTCCACTTCCGAAATGTTTTGGCAAAAGCTCGTTCTATGAAATGTGGGCCAATCAGACAATGAAATAGTAGCACCCGCCTACTTCATTGGCTGATTGGTTCATAATGAATGTGATTGATAGAACAACCATCCAATCACCTGTCGGAAATGCTGTTCAAAGGTTCCACCCTCCCCAAACACTTCCTATGGGCTGTTGCCCTGATGAACTATAGAGATATGTTCTGCACAGTTTATATTTAACTCCTATATCTATCATATCTGGTGTGTTGGGTTAGTTAGACAGTTATTGAGGTGTGTTGTTGGCTGCACTGTATAAAAACAAAAGGCTTTTTACTGATTACACAAATAAGTTGAAACATAATTTCTGCTGTAATTACTGCTTAGTTTTACCCTACAAGTTATGATGAAAGTTGAGTCTCTGCACTGCAACTGAGTGAAGGTAAAACTTAAGTTAGAACTTCACTAGTTTCAATGCAGTGTTTACACCATCAAGCTTTCAAGTAACTAGTTTTTGGTAATTCAAGGCGCAGTTCTTGTCTGTGTCCTCAAGAGAGCAACACGCCTGACCACTCCTCATTTCTTAGATCAAAACACCCCCACACAAACTAAAACACATGCTGTGCTATTTAAACAATGTCATTAATTGGTGGAAATATACTTCTGCATCAGGAGGAAAGTGGAAAGACACCCGCGCTGCACACAAAAGCATGAGTTGTGTTGGGCATAAGACAGGGCCTATAGATTTTAGATCAAACTAATCTGTAATCCTTCAAGATACCTTCTCTACAGCGCATAAGGCTCTGTATGATATAGAAAGAAAAGCATTGTGGATTTAGCTTCCCAGAAGGTTTTATAGGAGAAAGTCAGCGAGTGAGATACGAGTAGTGGGGGGGTGCAGAGAAAGCTGGGGATAAGAGTCAAGTGTCAGGCGGACGGCGGTATCTGTGAGGGTAAAAGTGATTACACTGTCTCCATGCTCTCTTCCTCTCTGTCTACCACCTCTTCCTATTTCATTTTCTCCCCCCTCCTCCCCTCCTCACCTTCTCTCCCTCCATCCTTCTTCTCCCAGGCTCAGAATACAAAGCACCTGGCACCATCACATTGCTTTCCCCATCTTTGTGCCAAGCCAGAGCTCACCATCGAGCTTGCACCTTCTGCCACCGCAGAAGAAGACGAAGCAGAGAGAGGGGGGCAGAGATTAGCATGTATGAATGCTCCCTCTTATCGCTTCTTTTTGACATAAACTCATTACACACAGACTTCGGGTTTTTTCTCCCGTTGATTGTAGCGACAGAGAGACACAGACAGAGGAAGGTGAAGATTATCTCCCTCTCCTCACATCTAGGAGCTTTAAATATTTGATAGAATTCATTTTTGCTCCTTCTTAAACCTCCTAGGGAATAAATGATTAGCTAACAAGTTCCTAAAATGATTTACGCTCACCAGGGATGAGTCTGAATGCAGTGCAGGAAAGGAGCGAAGGTTAAAGGTATGGCCGAATGGGTGATTTCCATTTTGCATTCCTTGCGTTATCTCTCAAATAAATATCCTGGGGAAAATGGAACTCAGTGCAGCTCTTTTCTGTTGAGGCAGCAGCACCGTGCATAAGGAGCAGGTAATGTTAAGGTGTGTGACATCGCGGCGCTATCAGCACCGGTTGCTCACAGTGATTGTTAGGAGTGCCAGCAAGGTGGAGAACAGGTTGACGCTGAGAGAAAAAGGTGAAAAATGACTTGCAGTGGAATGTCACAGGGCCTAAAAACGACACTGAATGGCTAAAGCAGGGCACAGCCGTTGCCTGGGGCCGGGCTGTGACCCAGAATTCAACAGACCCCCAGTGAGAAGGGCCCCATCATGCCGGAGCTAAACTGGCGGCACAACAGGAAAACACCTCCTCTTCCTCCCCAAAGTGCAGAGAGGTAACTCCATCTGGGAAGTTGGATTGATAATATGGAGTGTAACCGAGAGCTGTGGCGTCTAAAGGAGCCGCTGACAACGTGCTAATGTTTTAGGCTGTCAGCTCTGTGAGAGCGGAGACGGATGGTTTTAGAAATAGAACGTAATTACAGGGCAGAACCTCTTTGTCGGGGTTAGGACAATGCTCATAGTGTAGTGGAGTTTTTTTCCTCTCAACTAAAAAAGACTTACAGCTGGAGCAGAGGAGAAGTGACTCAAACCACCAACACAAACTTTTTAAACAATTTAAAACAGAAGATTTGGCTATTTGACCCTTTACACTTTTCTGTATTGCAGTTTTAAGACTGGGTTGAGCCCTAGATCTGGAGACTATGTTTTCATAGACCTTATATGTTTTCCAGTTTTCCTCTCGATGGCTGGTACATTTCTAGTGCTGTGATTAATAGGAATGTTCAAAATAAAATAAAGTTCAATGTACTTCAATGTTAATATTTCCATTCAAATAAAGGTTGAATTAAACTGATCAAACTCATATCCATTAGCCTCTTTATGCCCTTATTCGTAGGACAGCTGAGGTCACGTGCATCATCTTTTGGTTATCTCTTCATTAGTGTATGTGTACTTGTTAAGATGGTCGAAACTGTAAAGACAATTTCTTCATCAATTCCCTTTTCTCTTAAAGGTTCACACTCATGGGGGCTGGAAGTTCGAGCTCTGTCAAGACAATTTCTACTCCAAGACATTTGAGTAACAGTAAGACAATTTCTCCATCAGTGCTTTCAAGTCTTTCGTGAATTTTCTTTAGATTTTGAGTTCAGGAACATTTGGATTAAAGGATGAACTGGAACGTTTTTGGGTGTCAAGGTAGCTAAGTGCTGAACAATGTTTGAGTACTAGCTGACACATTAAGACTTTCAGAATAAAAGCACTGATTAAAAATGTTGTTTAGTGTACTTGGGTCGAAGAAAGAGCCCTCTAAAAGCCAGAGCCAGAAAATCTGTTCACATAAAAAATACAATTCATGCAACCACACCACATTATGATCTGGCCTCTTGTAAATTTTTTAACCTTTTTTAAGATGGACTGTTCGGTATATCTCACTAGTCTGAACAAGAGCTCAAAGAAAGTGTTTGGGAATGAGCAGAACCTTTAAAAAGCATATCCGACAGGTGATTGGAGGATCATTCCATCAATCACATTCACTAAGTGCCAATCAGATTATGTAGTGGGTAATGGCCAAACATGAGCCCATTGGTTAAACAAACTCACTAAAACATGGCAGAAGAGGAGCAAAAATATCCTCTATAATGGAGTAATACGAATTCTAATTCTCACACTCTTGGTCTGAAAAATGAGCCACCAGCCGGCACACATGTTAGCAGGTGCCATGGCGACAGTTAATGGGGCGTTGAAGGGGGAGGGGGCTGGGTTTTGATGATTCATGTTATCAGTCAATGGGATATTTTTCAATATTTCACGTTGATGTAATCGTCCTAAAAACACATTAACATTGAGGGAGTACTCCACAGAGAGATAATGGCTGGGTGTTTGTGCTGTTATTGAGTCAAACTCTGCCAGTCTTGAATGACGGATGTGCCGCACACACAAAGGGGGGGCATGGCGTGAATAAGTACGGACGTCCAAACCACAATTAGAAACTAAATAAATAGGTGTAAAGACAATGATGAGGAGGGGCTGGGTGTGCATGATCCTTCAAGTGACACATTCGGAGGGGAAAGAAGCAAACCAAAACGAAATGCATATTAGTGCCATTCATATTCATGACAGTGTAATAGAGGCCATTATGAAGCACTCTCAATCACATTTGCATTTACATTACTGCTGCAATGGCAAAGTAAACCTATAGAGAAAATAGTGCTGGAGTAAAAGCAAAGTGTGAGTATCAGGGGATAAACCAGAGGCAGGGTTTTATCTGACAAGGTGTGAATTATATTCTCATTTTCTTAGTTCAGGGCAACACCAGATCCTGGTCTCTGCAGTTTAAGTCTTTTGCATTTACTGAAAGGTTTTTAAATGTAATGATTGCTGGCAGGTGACCCACTGATTAAAACATTTACAGAGGACTGTCTTTGTATTTACACTTTAACATGAAAAGCTGCTTTATCCAGAAAGAGAGGGAAAAATGAAGGAGCAAAAAAAAAGACATTTTTTAGATAAATGACCCAGATGGGGATTTTAAATCTGGGTAAGCACAAGTAAAAATGAAATAGTCACAGTAATCTTGTGCAGGGCTGTAAAATTAACATTTTGGTCTATTTGCTTCTGAGGCAGGTAGATATGTAACTCTAACAGACTCTAATCTTCTTACCAGACTTTTACATTTGTCTGAATAATGTTATGCTGTGTAATGTTATGATAAGGACTTATAGGATTAAAGTAGTTTTGTTTTGTTCAAAGGATAGTGTCCATAAACAGAAAAAAATGTTAATTGTAGTGATGTCAGTTTATTACTTCAAGGATGGTTGGAGTCTCTATCACAGACAACCAAGGCTAGGATTTATTGTTAAAAAAATCTATAAAACAATATTAAATGCAGGAAGTCATTGCCATCAATAAGGTTTTACTGTGCAGATTATAAGTTGTAGCTTGTTTTTATTTTGCTATCTTTTCTACCTTCAACTATGGCTGGTAGACTGACAGAATTTACCTGCTTCTGCACAAGATCACCACCAGCTGGTGACTGATGCTTATGTCTAACCTTATTTAATGGTTAAATCAGACAAATGGTAATACTTAGCACAGGTTCACAGCTTTATAGTGTTAACTATGTGAAATTTGTAAGCAGAAAGACGTGTGGTCAGTTCAGTTAAATGTCCATATTTCTGTGCTTGTTGCTGTTCATTGCTGCTTTAAGCCCCGTCCACATGCAGATGAAAATATTTTAGTTTTAAAATGTCTTATTTTAACACAAACATGGCACTGTTGCAGTGACTGTGTCCGTCCTATTGAATGCTGAACACTGTAGTATATATGCCAGGCCTGTAAGTGGCGCTGTAACGCTGCCACAGACATACAAAACCAGAGAAGAAGACGTGGAGGATGCAGATTCATCATGAGAGGTGTAAACAAACACGAGTGTATGCTGTTCAACATGTCCTCATGTAGCTCACAGTGGTCGTGGAGGAGCAGAAGATTTTGCTATAAAAGCCAAAACAAGCTCTGTAGCTTCTGCAGCACAAATGCAACGCTGTGTTTCCCCATTGTTTCTGTTACGTCTGTTAGCATGTGCAGTTTATGTGTGTATTCGTTGTACACACACACACACATGCAAGGGCAGCATTTTGACATGTATTCAAGTTAGAACTCGTTTTCATAAATGTGCGTTTCCAAGCTACCAAATAGCCGCATGAGTGTGGATGTTATGCCTTTACGTTTAAATCTTATATGGATACACTTAAACTGTCTCCGTGTGGATGCCCCCAAATTTTCTTGGAGGTTACTGCTCGATCACACTGGTTGGCCTGTTTGGGGGTATAGAGCTGTTTAAATAAGCTACTGGTATTGTAAAGAATGGGAGAAGGACAAGTCCTTATTCCATGGACTTTATGTCATGTGCCTGAAAGTGCACCATCACCTGGAGATGATGGTTAAACACACTAAAGGGCATATAAAACTCAAAATAATACAATATGTCTCCTTTAAAACCCTTTCCAGCTATTCTGTACAATACAGCACCCCCTTCCAAAACAGACACAAAAACAATACATACTGCAGTGCTCCTTACAGGGATTTTAAATAAAAACCTTAGCTTTGATTCTTAGCATCTTGCAATGTTCTCTCTGATCAGTTGTGACAAAATACATCGAACAAGTTTTCGGTGTTTGCAGTTTTGTGTGAGTGTCGTAATTTAAGCTCAAACCATGTGTATGTTGCCTTATGTGTGTCTCCATGTGCATGTTTGTACGTTAACTTCAAGGCTGTAAAGAGCTCTTCTAAAGAGATGCTTTTTGCTGTAATGTTCATCCAAGAGTTCATCAGGGAGAGTTAGAAAACGCACACTGGCACTCAATTGCAGAAGTAAAGGCTTTGTGGGTGAGGGGGGAAATCCCTGCTGCTGGATTTACGCCTTGCCAGAGCGCCGACCCTGTTTTAAAAGCCAAGTTGGATGTAAGAAAGAGAGGAGAAACATAAGAGTGAAAAACAGGGTGGTGAAAGAGAATATTCACTGCTGCTACTGCTGGGCCAAGTGGAAAATAATATGATGTAATAAACGTGTATGTCAGAAACAGGCCGGCCCAGCACCGCCACTCAGTCTGTGTGCATATATGTGCGTATGTTTGTGTGAAAAGACACGTGAATAACACAATCAAAGGTGCCTGAGAAAACCTGATGGCTGATTAAATATAAAAAATCTTTTGTGTTCCAAATCCAACTGTTTAAAACTTGACAAACTAAGGGTCGGTTTACAGGGGGCAACGTTGTCACCCGGAACTTTAAGTTTTTTTCTTTGCGTTTATGTGCTCTGTGTTCACACGGATATTTGGGCTGGGACGATTCACTTTTCTCCCGATTCGATTTATTGCGATTTTTTAGGTGCCGATTCGATTTAAATTGCGATTCTACGATATTGCCAATTTTTGCTGTCTTTAGTTAGCTTTTTTAACACCAGCGAAAAAGATGAACAGTGATGATGCCTCCAGACTATATCAGGAAAAATACACGTCATATGTGAGTCTGTTTTTAGGATTTATTCAGCAATATATTTTAACCAGCTGTTTATACTCTTTCTTTTCAAAAGCCTAGATTGCATTTAAAAGTGGCTTATTAACCCTTCAGGCAACAGTTTTTTCAAGAAAATATTCAATTTTGCTATCAAGATTTAAAAAGGCTATAGTTTCTAAGTGGTTAGTTTTCCCAGCCATCATCATCACTGTAATTTACTGGCCGAGCATGAACGCCTCTGCTGCCTTCACTGTGCTTTTTACCCCCGGCTTCTCCCTCGTCTGACCAGAGCTCCACGGTCTTTCTCATTCCCGCTAACACAGTCACATTTCGAGGTGTTTTGAGCTTCCCTGCACCCCCGACCACATCCCCTCCTCGGCACTCGCCGGCCATGGAGAGGCAAAGCATCAGCCGCGGTATGTGCTGCGTGGGGACTGTCATGGCGCGTGGACCTGCTCCCACTGCGCCGCCAGTTTCGTCCTCACTGGACAACTGACCGTCATCCTCAGAGAGTAAATATTCCTCAGATTCAGAGTCAGCCAGTACTTGGCAAAGTACTCTCAGCATCGTGAGTACTCTTACTCTATCACTCTGTGCGTCTCTCTTTTCCTCTCTCTCTCTCTGCTCCGCTCTACAGCCATTACAGCCACACTCGCATCCCTCGGTCTGGTGTGTCCGTTTCAAAATAAATATAAGCCAAAACTTTGAATAGAAATCTCTCACTTGTCCACTATCTGTCGAACAAAAAAAAAATCGATTTAAAAATCGGCAGACAAAAAATCACGATACTTATGTGAATCGATTTTTTCTCCCACTCCTAACGGATATGGTGTGAAAATGAGGTTTACGTGGTTGTGAAACTGAAAACACGGTTAGCGTGCATAACAGGCCAGTAGTTGGTGATGTAGGTTTGTAGTGAAACAGCAGTGTTACAACACATGTCCGCTTTCTGGTGAAGACAAACTGTTACAAACGCAGAAGTATTACTGTCTGAACAACAAATCTGTCTGGATATTTTTGTCGGGGATACATGAATACAAACCAGGCACAGTAATCAGCATGCATGTTCCTCGACAGTTGGCCATAGCTGCTGTTGTTTCTTGGTGCGTATGCAACCTCATCTGAAAAAGTTTTCAGTTGACAATGCTGATTCCTGTTTATATGGAGACAGATGCCAAAAGGTTTTCCAAACTTTTTACACTGGTTTTAAAAGTTTGCGGATTCAGGCACTCCAGGCACTGACCTTGTGTAAATGAAAGGTGCAAATGCAACAAAATTCTTTGTTTCTGGCTGTTATCATTGGTGGCCTGCTCTGAGCTCAGTTCACAAAGCTGCAACCGTCCCCTGCAATGTCCTAAAATGGTTATATTTCATTGTGAGTCTTTGGTCTGTTTTAGGCCCCAAAGTGCATTTAAATGCGTGTGTGTGTGTTTTTTCGCCCGTCCATTAGCACACGCACTACATTTGAGCAAACAAAGCACAGAATCATTGACGGGCTCTTCAGCTGAGGCGATAGTGGGGCGAACCCTTGACTATATGAGCCTAATTACACACAGTAGTCCCAGAAGGCCCATAAATCAATGCTCGTGGTGAATCCTCAACAACAAAATCAATACTGTTGCGTCTCAATGGCCATAATGAGAATCTGGTTGAAGGCAGGGGTTTTAAATCAGCCACATATTTGCTCATTCAAGAGAGCTATAGCCCATTAAGGTGTGAAATGCATGTTAAATTAAAGGACAATGATTAAAACAACAGCAGGAAGTCTGGCAGTGAATATGTGGGCAGGTTTGTAATCAAAGTAAAACAGAAAAACAACACTTCATTGTGATTAATAGAGTAGTAATTAGAATCCTTTTCTTGTTTCTGTCTATTTTGTAAGGGAGGAGATATTAATGACTGATCTTAACACAGAGTCGATGTGTAGAGAGGAATGTGTAGGAGCACCATGTGAACCTGTGGGGGCCCTGAACTCTCATTTGTGTTCATCAAACTTCTCTAAATTGTTTGTGTAATGAAATTATGGCTGCCAGGGAGGCCTGGGGGACATCAATTAAGCAGATAAGTAAATGAAAATAAATCACTCTTTATCGAAATGTGCGGCCGCCCGCCCGCCCGTGTGTCCGGTAAACACAGGAAAAACAGGAAGTGATTTTGTTCAGAGATTTGAGGGTCCATAAATCCCAGTGACAAGCAATCAGGAGGAGCGCTGCGTTCAGAGAGCGGTGGGAAACAGAGGGAGGACAGCAGACACATGACTTCCTCTGCAGAGATAAAGATGGAGGGCTGAATGTCTTTTCGATTTTTATCTCGGGCTAATGACACTGTTTTTAATTGTGTGTATTCTCATTGAGGTCTGACTTCAGTTTGGGTCAATTTTGGCCTTTACAACGAGTCAATGTCTTATTTAATCAACAGAAATGAAAGGTAGTTTTCCTTTTAGTCACTTAATTTTTCTCCTAGTGGTGTGGTTTATCTGTAGGGGTTAAGTTTTTACTTGTGCTTTATCAATACTATTAACTTGACATTGGTAACCAAACGATTCCTGAACAGATACTTTTACGAGAGAAAAAGAGCTTTAACAATGTTTACTCTCGCTATAGTCCATGTGACTGCCTCTTCTAACTGCAGTGTCCATTACTTCAATTGGAAGATAATATTGGATGGCTCACTGAGCATGCTAAGAGATGTCAGCATCTTTGGTTAAGGAATTAAGCAAACAGTTACAAGATGCTGCATCAAATCTGTAACTTGGGCGTTTTAGGACTAGCATCTAGGCCTGGACAAAAAATCGATAACATTTAAAAATCAAGTTGTCAAGTCAAATCGATTTGTTTTTCCTGAAACTCGAGTGTAACGATGATTTTAAAAATTCAACCTGTTCATTTCACATTCCCACTTTGAGGCTCTTTTCTCATTACTTTGTACACTTTTACATTTTTTACAACAAGAGTTGAGTTTTCTATTAAGATTTGTATTTTTTCACAACAAGCGTTACCTCAGGCATTTTGTTATCGTCATAATTAATTCAAACAAGTGTATAAAACTAAAGTGCACAGGCACTTTGTGTCGATTTCTGTGTTGATGTTTTGACCTGGAGGCACTTTAAATGTATATTTTAAGTATAAATACATGAATATTTTGGAAATAAATTTACAGTGAGTAGCTATTTCATTTTTAAATTTTAAAATTGAAGATTTTTTGGGGGTGGGGGTGGGGAATCACCCAGCTGTACTAGCACCACATCTGCAGTGGGCTTTTACACGTTGTTCATGACAATGTTCTTGACCATTAATAGTTGTGCTGTCTATTTGCAAATCAGCAAGAAGATTAGAAGTCATACCACCTTTCTTAACTGGTCTCATACATGACTACAATCACAACTAGAAAAGCACTCGGAGAGTGCAGACTCCGCCAGCGCCACAGTCCTCACCCATACTGTGATTTTCACCATAAATGTTAGTCCTACCTTTATTTCATGTAAATATTTAGATTCCTTGACCATGAAAACATGCCATTAGCAATTGGATTCATAACGATATCTATTTTAGTTCAGTAGTTATTCACAAAAATCACATTTTTCATCATGGCGGCCAGACGCTGATCTGGATCAACACCAAAATCGAATCAGTTCTTCCTTTTCCCATGCTGAACATTTCCTGAAAATTCCATCCATAACTTTTTGAGTTATTTTGTTCACAGACGGATGGACGGACGGCCAAACAAACTCTCCCGAAAACATAACCTCCCTGGCGGAGGTAATAAACAAAAAAACAGTGACCCTCTGTTGCCTTTGGATTTTTGTTAGCATGAGGCCACTGGCCTAAAAGTCTAAAATTATTTATTTAAACAATCATGCCTTGATTATTCTTACATCTTTAGCTTTGTATTTACCTGCAGCTGTATACACATAAATGTGTGTATATTTATATATCCACAAATGCTTTCTGTGGGTTTTATATATATATATAAAGTATGGCTAAGAAAAAAAAATCTGAGTTTACGTTTGGAAAAACATTTCCAGTGAGTTTGAAGGTATCTCAACCATAGAGAAGGATTTCATCATGAAAAAGTAAAAATGAAAAAAGCAGAACTTTATAAATATGCTGGAAACATTTTTTTGTGGTCAAAAATGCAGTGGGTCTGTGGGTTGTGAGTGCCGCCTGGGATGGCCACAATGAGGCAAGGCGGTGCCGTTAATGGATGTGATCACAGCTTCCTGGTGAATAATGCAGCCCTGCTAATTGGCTGAATTAATAATTGATGGCGCCGTGTTTAGGGAGGTGGCGGTGGGAGCTGAAGTGGATAAAGAACAGACGGGCATCTTATCCAAGAAGACTTTGACTGTTATATCTTGTGCATCCGTCTATGCTGGGGGTAGGCTCTAAATAAGCAGCTTCCTCCTCCTATTGAAGATACCACAGAAGGGAAGGATGTGACATTGTGGGACGAAGATGTCAGAATAAACAACCGTTCTGACAGCATAATGACATAATGAGTCCCGGCCCCACCACATGTTTGACGGCTGAAATGACTTGGGCTTATGTCAGGTCCCACAGGCTTGACAGTGTTGTTACACCCTCAGTCCAAACTGGCCGTAGATGACCCAGAACTAGCCAGCTGTGAAAATAAAACAACTGTAATAATATGGAAAGTAACAGAGGGTATTGATACAACATATTTAGGTTTTACATTTGCACTAAGTCTGAAGCCTTTTGATCCAGCTTCAACTCAGTGACAGTTCAAATGGGGGCAGGATGGGAGTGAATATGTGTAAGACAAGAGCAAACAAAGGGCAAGAAAAATAGATTTTACTGTAAACATGATTTATCCACTGTTCTCAAGGTGTCCAATTTCCAGAAGACGCATAAAAGCAGCCCATGAAGAACTGCTGTCTTTCTGTTTCTTCAGGTTGACACCTCCAAACCGCTGTAGCTTTACAGGAAACAATAGGATCAATATCTAGGGTGTGTTCAAAGGATTTCAAACCACCAAAATGTTTTGTTGAGGGCTTTCATGGATGCAGAACAAAAGAACAGAAAAACAATGACATGGGTCGATCACTAAAGTCATTGAAGACGACACCTGTTTTCTGGTTGCGATGAAGCAGTGTAGAAATGCTGAGATCAGAAAGTGCTTGTGTGATATCTGCCGTTAGTGTTTTATTCCAAAGAGAAAGGTTTAAGTTTGATCACTTCATGAAGTCAAATTGAAGTATGGAGCCTTTAGACAAATATTGATTGCACCTAAAAACGGGTCAAGTCACTTTCATGGCTCAAATCATCCGAAATGTAATTTTCGTAATATTGTCTCTGAGTTAAAGAATTTAACATGTCCTGTCTTGGTCTGCCCCCGGCTTGAATGTATAGATCCGCGTTCCTGTTTGTTCTCACTATCCGTCTCTTCCTTTGGCTATCTTCAAAGATGTTTTCAGTGTTTGCTAACAGCCACAGTATCAAACAACAGTATGAACATAATCATAACACCCATTCAGTAATATTCAATCAATCAGTCTGTATTTGTATAGGACCACATGTTATCTCACTTCATTTTATTACCTCCGCCAAGGAGGTTATGTTTTCAGGAGAGTTTGTTTGTCTGTCTGTCCGTCTGTCCATCTGTGAACAAAATAACTCAAAAAGTAATTGATGGATTTTGATGAAATTTTCAGGAAATGTTCAGCATGGAAAAAGGAAGAACTGATTCGATTTTGGTATTGATCTGGATCAGCGTCTGGCCGCCATGGCGAAAAATGTGATTTCTGTGAATAACTACTGAACTAAAATAGATATCATTATTAATCCAATTGCTAATGGTATGTATTCATGGTCAAGGAATCTAAATATTTACATGAAATAAAGGTAGGACTAATATTTATGGTCAAAATCACAATATAGCTGAGGACTGTGGCGCTGGCAGAGGTCTGCGCTCTCCGAGTGCTTTTCTAGTTTATTTATGTTTTAGAGGTTTGCTATTAGTCAAAATCCCTCCCTGGCTTTTCCATTGTCATTTTAAGCGTGGGGTACGCTTAAACTTGCTTGTCAACTGATAGAAACATCAGAAAACTGCTCCTCTTCTAAATGTTGTTTGTAAAAAGTTATTGTGTCAACCTTGTAAGGTTTGCAGGCTAAGTGAATCATTATGGATGGTCTTGAGCCAACTGCTGCAAAGCTGCAAAATAAAAAAATGGATCATCTATCTATCTATCTATCTATCTATCTATCTATCTATCTATCTATCTATCTATCTATCTATCCATCCATCCATCCATCCATCCATCCATCCATCCATCCATCCATCCATCCATCCATCCATCCATCCATCCATCCATCCATCCATCCATCCATCCATCCATCTATCTATCCATCTATCTATCTATCTATCTATCTATCTATCTATCTATCTATCTATCTATCTATCTATCTATCTATCTATCTATCTATCTATCTATCTATCTATCTATCTATCTATCTATCTATCTATCTATCTATCTATCTATCTGTCTATCTATCTGTCTGTCTACGGATTTGCTGTAAAGGGTATCACACTGTAGGCAGCCTCAGATGGAGTCCTGAATCTCAAAGAGATGGAGGTTATTTGGAGTTATTGTTAGTTGAGGCAGGCCAAGCACAGAGGAGCTAATACGGGCAAAAATGGGCTTAAAATGATCAAGTGTGTAGCCACTCTGGGTTGTTGGATTCAAATTTGTGTCACCAAATCCTTGTGTCTACCTCTATAAGGAAGCTTGAATATTAACGAGTCAGTAGCTGTGAAAGGAAACTACAGAGACAGTACTTTTGACCTGCATACAACTGGACTGCTTTTTCAACCAATTGAGTTGGTTTATCTCACTTTAATACAGGCCTTACTTTTTAGACTCTGACTCTTTTTACCTATAATCTGTTTTTTGAACCAGCAACTTCTCACTTGTAATATTCTCGACCTTTACGCCACGCTGTAAGGCCAGAGAATGGTCCATAATGTTAAACTAAGATAACTTGCTTTTGACTTAACATTTAAGTGGCAGCTACAGGAGTTGTGTGGACTTTTTCATCCTCTTAATGGCAAGAAAAGAAAATCAGAGTATTTCACCAAATGTAGGACTTCTAAATCACATGTGACATTTTCTTTGCAGATGATTGCATAACTTGATTGTGAGAATGTCTTCTAAAAGCTTCTCAGAGATTATGCATCCATAATGTCCCTGCCTTGATTCGGCTCTGACTTCTCCCATGCTGGTCCACACATGACGAAAATCTCTTCCTGTCTCTTCTCATTAACATGCAAATCCTCATCCATAGGATAATAACGTGAAAAAGGGAAGCTCCAGAGCACACAGAGGATGTTCCTTCCTACCTCTATTAACTGGACATGTTCCTGTGACAGCAATCTTCCTTCTGTCTAATGTACAGTCGGGCCCAGTTACAGTAGCAATTACAAGTGTTCAGGTTAAGATTAATTGAATTACTGGGTGGCTTCCTTGCACTGCGCTGTGGGCTTATCAATCACAGCCTGTGAGCTACACGGACCCTTTATCACCCTCTTCCATCTTTATGTAAAAAGACGCAGGCTGTGCTGTTGCACTCCATCTATCAATAAACGGGTCCGGGGTGGCAAACTCATTTTCTAACACATTCCTCTCTTTAATCAAGCAGCCTGGCATTTGGTGGTAGTTAGTAAAACATGTCAACCATGTTTTCAAGGAATGAGCTGTAAGAGGAAATTAAAACAGAGCAGATGGGATTTTCAGGAGCTTTAGGATGTAAGTCTGGGCAATATAGTATCTAATATAGTAGATAGTATCATTTCATTCAATTCTTTGCGAGTTGCGTGAATAAGTAACAGGTCCCAGGGAGAATGGTTGGTAAAGAGATTGCTGACAGTAAGGTGCTTATTAACAACAAGCTAATCTATTCGAAATATAAAGGCAAGGGAGACGTTGTGTTTTCAGGTTCATGCTATACCTCAAAAATATTTTGAGATATTTCCTCTAAACTTTGCACAAGAATTCACTTTGTCTTCAGAATAATCTGATTTGAGTTTGGAGGTTATAAATCCAAGGTGAGAAGTGCTTGGTAATGACCTAGATTATCACAGTTATTTTAATAGGTACAGAGATCATAATTACGAAACACTCACTGATTTTAAAACATGCCCCACATGCTTTTATTCATTCATTCATTCATTCATTCATTTTCTATACCCGGCTATCCCTTTCGGGGTTGTGGGGGGCTGAGCCTATCCCAGCTATCATCGGTCGCAGGGCCACGTAGAGAGACAGACAACCATTCACACTCACATCTAAGGGCAATTTAGAGTCACCAATTAACCTAATGAGCATGTTTTTGGTCTGTGGGAGGAAGCCGGAGTGCCCGGAGAGAACCCACGCATGCACGGGAAGAACATGCAAACTTCACTTTTGTCATTCAGTTTTCAACATTAAAGGACAGGCAATACATGTAAATATTTTTATAGAAATAGAAATACATAGAGGTGTTGTCAAAAAGAAAACTTGAATACCAAAAGTTTAGCATCTTTTAATCGTAATGCCCTAATTTCCATAATTGTTGAATGCAGTTATTGTAATCTTGATTAAAATTGATTAATTGCCTAGCTCTATCAAAGGTAAAGGTCATGGTCATTTCTTCTCTTGCTTGAGAACCAATATCTGAAATACAAAATTAGAAAAGCACTGGGAGAGCGCAGTCCTCATCCATAATGTGATTTTCACCATAAATATTATCCGTATGTTAATTTCATCTGAATATTTAAATTCCTTAACCATGAAAACAAACCATTAATAACTGGATTTATCACGATATCTACCTTAGTTAAGTAGTTTTTTACGACAATCACATTTTTCGTCATGGCGGATCCAGACGGTGATCTGAATCAGTCCCAGAATCTAATCATATGTTCCTTGTCCCAATCTGGACATTACCTGAAAATTTCAGAGAAATCTTTCCATAACTTTTTGAGTTATCTTGCTAACAGAGAAACAAACAAACTAACAAACACACTAACTAACTGACAGTCAATCAAACTTTTTCATATAGCTAACAAACAAAAAAACAAACAGACGCCAGCAATACCATAACCTCCTGGCGGAGGAAATAAGGGATTTCCTTTAAACTTTGCATTTTATCCCCTTTTGACTCCAGGGTTAATGTACAGTATGTGAGCTAAAGGTCAGGACTCTCATGTCCAACACTTGCTTGTGAACTTGAAACTCAGGAACTCCTGAAAAGATTCCCCTTGTCCTTTGCATGATTGCTCGGGGCGACTTAGGGATGAAATGAGCAGGTTTTGAAGGTCACAGAACCTCATGCACCGTCTTTGCATGAGAGCTTAATATCTCATGGATGCTTCTTAAAGAAGAATTGAGTCAATTTGGAACTCATAAGTAGACTTTGGAAATATACTCTGTTCCTACTCAAAAATAGACTTAACTGTTTATGTCAGTTGTAAACCTTTATCATTAGTACAACCAGCGTTACATGTGTTTAACCCTGTGAGCTAAATCAAGTTGAATTCATATGGACGGAAAATCTTTTATTTAATAATTTTTTCTGAAATCTTCACTTTTCTTTTATTCTACAAAATCAAATGGAGCTAACTTTTTGCTTTGACACATACAAGTGTTTTTGATTCAGTTTACTGATGTCAGAATAATAAACACAAAGCCACTTTATGGTCAGACAGTTTATTTGGCTTCGTAGCAAAGCCAAAGTCATGGAGCCCCGTGTTCATAACTTATGAGAGCAATATCACAAACACTTCTGGGAGGTCTTCTGTGTACTCTGCTGTGGGATGAAATGATTTGATTTTCAAGGCCATAGGTCAAGGTCATTGGTACCCGTGATGTAGGGATGGGAACTGATAAGATTTTATTGACACTAGGGCTGAACGATTTGAGCAAATAATGTAATTGTGATATTTTTCACAATATTGCGATTTACTCTGCGATTGTTTTAATGTTCCTCATCTTGTGTATTTTTAAACAAACATAAGCAGTAGATCTTTTTATAGTAAAACCAATATGACATTAAATTAATCCAAGGATAAAAGATTTGAGAAAAAGTGGAGAAGTGAAGAACAGAAGCAAAATAGGTATGAAATTGTAAAAACTGAGGAAAAAAAATGGTATGAAAGCGGAAAAAAAGTTAATAGGTGCAAAATAGGTATGAAATTGAAAAAAAGGTGAAAAAATTCAAAAGTGACGAAGGAAAATTGATTATAGCAGCAAAATTGGGATTAAATTTAAAAAAACATGTGAAAATTCTAAAAATGGTCTGACAGTGGCCAAAAAAAAAAGAAAGATGAAAGGGAGCAAGATAGGCATAAAGTTGTAAAAACTGGGTTAAAAAAGGTTAAAAAAGGTTAAAATAGGCATGAAATTGCAAGAAACTACATCACAATGCTAAAATGTTCAACACATTTTGGGTTAAAAATATTGCACTGTCTGCGATTTGAAAATTGCAACAAGCCATATTGCAATTTAATCTAATTTGCAATTAATTGTTCAGCCCTAATTGATACCAGTGCTATTAACAATCCTACCCATCGATACAGTTCTTTAATGATCCCCTTGTTAATTCCTGCAGATTTTGTTGGCCTGTAGATTTTCAGTGTCAACAATGTCAAACACACGTCACAGCACAGATAACTGCTTCTGCAAGCTGCTGATGTTTCCACTCACTTAAGGCTGTACAGTCGGTGCCTTTTGTAAAAAATTAAGCCACAATTCTGACGCTTCTGAACCCTGTCAGTGGAAGGAATTGATAAGGGAATTGATTTCAAAAAGACTCATGTTATCGATTCTTTGATGGAGCTGTTAACGATTCTCAACTGGAATTGGTTTTCATTTCCCATCCCTAGCCTCATGCCCATCTCTGGTTGGGAAAATGATAAAATGCGTTGAAGGATTTTCTTCATCCTTTGCTCATGTGTCCACAGTGATTCAAGGGTGAGCTTTTTTTCATGCCTGAACAGTTTCTCTTGACCCAGGACTTCCACTGTTCAGCACGTGTAAAATTCAGAGACCTTCAATGTCCATGTAGTGGTGTTTTTCATTTTTCATAGATGTATTGACACATTGCTGATGGCTTTGAAAATAAGTCCTTGAATAACATTGGGCTTGTGTATATTGCTGTTAGAAAGTGGCTTTTGATATATGATTATTACTCCATTATACTTAGCCTTAGATGTTATAGGACATAAAAGGTAAACCTGCCCTCAGTGGGGCCATGGGATTTTTCTGATTCATCTTAACTGATCATTTTAAAGAGAAATCCTGCTTTAAAAAGCTTTGACTGGCTCCTTTGTTCTGTGCTACCTTTCAAATTGAAACTACAATTGACTTTATTTGAAGCATTTGTTTGAACAGCTGGACTTGCACTTGAGGAAACAGGTAGCTCTAAAGCTGCTCGTGCAATACATCTGCTCTGCTGCTGTTTGAATAAAAAAGCTCTCAGGGCGGATTAAATGCCCCTCTGTCATTCCCTCTCTGTTCAACACCTCCATTATTAGTTATTTTGTGAAATTGCTCTGGATTTCTGGTCACGGTCTTTGGTGCTGCCAAACCCTAATCTTCAACATGTTTAATTTCCCTCACTGCTAACGTGCGACTCTTTGTTCACAATCTAGCAGGACTACACACAATTTGCTGGAGGTAGAAGTGCTGAAAGCTGGAAAATAACATCTGAGGAAAAAACGTGTTGGCTCCTTTGTCAGCCTTGCCAAAAAAATGCCAGTCCCTTCATTTCAGATGGACTTCCAAGAGCAGCACGTACACACTCGCGACTGGAGCTAAGCTGCAGTTTAATTCGATGTTGTGTACAGAGACAGAGGTTGGGCAGTCACACAGAGGTTGTGCCTGAGGTGCCGTCTGGCATCGCCTCTGCCCACGTCTGTCGTTCAGAGTCTGCCAAGGTGCCTGGCACAGACCAAGCCCCGATGGAGCAAGACAAAAAGGACGATTGGTGCCATTGGCCCAAAAAAAAAAAAAAAGATGAATAGAGCAAGATAGACATAAAATTGTAAAAATCCCATGTTTGGCCTGTAAGCCTAAAAACGACCCTCCAAAAGAGTTTCCAGCCGAGTGCTGCAAAGATGAAGCTCCAACTTTCTGGAGTAGTAAACACTGTGACTGGCACCCTTCAGTTGTAAATAGCAGATGATAAATGGACTTGAATTTATGAAGTGTTCTCCTAGTCTGACAGCTCAAGCAGCTTTATACTGCAGGTCACATCACCCATTCACTCTCACATTTACTCACTGATGGTTGGAGTTTCTATGGCAGTACTTCATCAGTATTTTACTGACACATTCACGCCCTTTCATATGAGGTTATGTGTCTTGCCCAAGGACACATCACCATGTGACAGCTAGAGCTGGGCTAAAACCTGCAACCTTCCAGTCACCGGCATTGAGCACTATCAGACTTAGGGCTGGGTATTTCCAGCAACCCCACGATACCATACGTATCCTGATACTGAGGCCACGATATGATATGTATCCTGATACACATAAATTAAGAACACTGACTATTCTTTCAACAGAATTCCCAGCAACTTTTGTTTTTATTACAAGAAGGAAAGGAACAAGCATGAGTTTTAAATAATTACTCTTAATAACTTAAATTGAGGTCCCAAAAGATGTTAGACCTAAGTTTAAATTTGGAACATGAGTTTAATCAAGTAGCTTGGCTTCTACTTTGAACTGTGCCATTGTTAACATTACCAAAGTGTATTTACAACAACTGTCCAAACATTGAGGCCGTGTCGATTCTGTAGAATCTGTATCTATACACGTATCCCCAAGAGGTGCATTACGATATTTTGCCATATTGATATTTTGAGCACAGGCCTAATCAGACTGCACCACAGACGCCACAGTTGTTGGTTGCATAGTTGCTGAGATTATGTTGGTTAAATGACTGTGTGTAAAACTTTTATTTGAAAGAAAAATCAAATTGTATATTTTCAAGAAAGGGGAAAACCTGATGTATCATATTATAGTCTGAAAAACAGCACTGACTGAGATTAAAACCATCCAGACATGTACGTTCTTTCATCTCAGATTTATTTTAGGGATAGATATAAAATAAAAACCTATCATTGTGGTACTGGTGCGAGCAAAGCAAAAACTCTATTAGTACAGTTTTGAGTGTTTACTGATACTGAACCATTTTAGCCTGTTCTGCTCAGCCAACTGTCATTATGTTCAGCAAAATAAATCAGCAGTGTAGGTAAAGAAATCAGGATTACATAACCATTATTACAGATTTCTTTCTTTTAAAAGTACTGGTTCAGGAACCGTCAAGGTATGGGCCCAATTTTAATATTTCTTTTGCAGCAATACAGGTGAAAAAAAACCTTTTCAATAATCAATGAGTAACAATACAAACAAAAAAAAAAAAGCAATTCAGCATAGCCAATCTGTCTATTTTTTTGCCCACCATTTGAGCCAGCAGTCTTCTGATTATCTGGACTCACTGCAGAGGTAATAAGCCCACTGTGCCACCCAGCTCCACTGCTCACTTGTAGTGCTAAACTAAGGAGTCTTGATAACAGAAACTGCACTTTATAAGGTATTTTCCACTGATTGTGTTTTTGCTTTTTCTACATGCCCCTTAAAAACAGCCCTGCAAAGAGTTTCTTGCTGCAAGTAAGAAAGCACAACTGACAAGATGAACCTGTAACTTCCTAGTAAACACTTAACATTTTCTTAATGCAGGAAAATATAACACAGGAAAGAAAGTAAATGAAAAATGTCGCTTTAGTATTTTAAAGAAAACATAATGGTTGGAAAAGAAAATAGAGGACCAAGGAGGAGAGCTCTTCCGTTTCTTTATTAGTTCCCAGGCTTTCCACAGCTTTCTTCCCTTCGTCTCTCCCTGTCTGTCTCTGTCTTTTTCTCTCCGGTGGAAAAATGGAGCGCTCCCTGTCCTGTGATAAAGCTGTTGCTTGCGAGATGGGAAAGAGAGATCCATCAAGCTGAGGCGTTGGTTTACTCTGCCAATCCACACCACTGAGGGCTGTTACGCGTACATGCTCCATCCATACATCATCCACCAAGCCCTTCTGTGCCCAAATAATGTGGGTTTGGCTGCACGTTTCCCAAATCCTAAAGCGCTCTGGCAAATCCTCTGAAAGTCTTGATATGCATGAATTCTGGAGGTTGTCTTTTGTGGTTTGTTTAGCTCACTTCTACAAAAGCAAGCTGGAAGAGTGTGGAGCGAGCCCCCTTTACTCTGCAGTGCCAAATGATAGGGTTACAGTCTCTCTTTGTTTGTAGAAGGATAACACTTAACTACCATCAACCTTGAGTTGCCAAGAAGAAAAAAAACAAAAACACTGAGGAGCAGAAATACTCTGCAGGAAGAAAATTGCAAACATGATTCTTTCTTTTTTCATTTCAGTCATACTGCTTGTAAAACGCCTGGAGGCAGAGCCCTGTGATGTTAAAAAACATTACTTGGCAAGTTTCCATGGAGGTCATGGCAAATAAACATTGCTGACAATCATGGACATTGCTTGAAAACCACAGAAGATGAAAAGGACTTCAGGTATATCAAGCAGCAGACCTGAGACTGCATGTTTTCTAAAGGTCGAACATTTCTGCTTCAGGGAAGAGAACACGACGGAGGTGACTGTAGTGCAACAAACCTGAACCTGTCCTGGGTAAAAGTGTTTCCTTCTAAGGCGGTTGCACACTAAGGGTGATGCAAATCAAACAGCATGAAACTGCAACTATTTAAGAGGCAAACTTTGATGCGCCTTTCTGTTTAAATGATAAAGGATGTATTTTTTAGTATAAATGCACCACATCTGCTCACAAAACAGATGCAACTAGAAAAGCACTCAAAGAGCGCAGACCTCCGCCAAGCAGCACAGTTCCCAGACAGTGATCCGGATCAACACCAAAATTGAATCACTTCTTCCTTTTCCCATGCTGAACACTTCCTGAAAATTTCCTCAAAATCCATCCATAACTTTTTGAGTTATTTTGTTCACAGACAGACAAACAAACTCTCCCGAAAACATAACCTCCTTGGCGGATGTAATAATTCTTAATGAATTATCGGGCTGTTTGAAATAACATTCACAATTCAATAACACATTTGAATTTGAATTGATTTTGAGTACCATCAGCGGTTTCCATATTTGCTCTGATGTATGTCTGTCCACAACTCCCTAAAGGAATCAATATCATTAGTCTTTTTTATTTTTTTAAACAATTCCCATATCACGTCCCTCTGCATTGCTCTGCATGCCTGACAAATATTGGGCGTGATGTTCTCAAAGGCAGTCTGCAGAAATCAAAACAAAGTAAAGAAAATCATCGCAGACAGAGAGCAGAAGTGATCAAAATGATGGCTTAATTACTGCATAACATTCTGTAAAAGGAGACACCGGCAACTTGCAGAAGCATTTCTCTGTGCAGAGAGTCATAGAATAGCATGAGTATCATGTGTTTGACTTTGAACCTGACTTTTATTCTAACACAGGAGAGCAATGCGGATTGATAAGCCACAATTAAATAGTTGAATTGATAAGCAGAATAGTCATGGCATTGGTATCTATAAAATACATCAATTCCAATCCTTAGCTGAGCGTAGAAATGCACTCAAGTTGGGCCAAGACATCACACTGTTCCTCTGAGAGGAGAAATATGCACCCACCTCACTCTTCTGATTTGTGGTCAGAGGGGAAAAACTTGAGTCTTTGCCAAACCTGAAATCAGTAACTCCTGAGCATATCAGTACAGCAGGAGCCTCATTGGCCCTGTTACATACTGTCATTTTTTAAACCACTGATGAAACAACATCCATCAGCTTCTGCAGGCGGAATTTGAACTTTAAGCACATCAGCACAGTGCATCTAAGTAGGCAGAACACGTCCTGCCTGAAAAAAAAAACTCTTGTAACTTGACATCAGACTCATAACACACTGTCCTCTGATCTTGGAAATATGACAACTAGACAAGTGAGTAAAATTTCATAATGCTGTGTTGAATTTGAAATAAAAAAAGATAATGAAGTTTTTGTCTAATAACTTGATAATTACAGATGTTTGGTGGTCAAATTTGTTTGTCTCTCCTGCATTATAAAAATTTGATATAATAGACATTTTCTTTGGACAATGAAGTGAAACTTTTTTTTTTAATGAAAACAAACTGTAGCATTATAAATGCACTAAGGATGTTGATAGAACTGTATTCTTTGCTTAAAAGTAAAATAGAGAAATTAAGGAATTTAAAATATGTATATATTTGTCCTTGATAACCCCTTGCCATTCTTAATTTTAAAAACAAAAAGATTTAAATGGCCAAGTTGTCAAAACTGAACCACACCAAAAACTGAGTAAAAGACTGAGGTACGTAGAGAACCATGGGCTTAAGTGTGCTGTTGCATCCCTTCTTCACAACAGTGTCAGTATTGTTAAACAACAGCTACAATGCTATATTCCTTCACAAATTATTTTTAAAGTCATTGTCCTTGTCAATTATCCGCCTTTTGAAAAATAAGGAATACTGTGAAATAAAAAGCAAATAAGCTGTCAGCCATGTTTTCTCCGAGACAAATGTGCCAATGACGAATGCTTCAGAAAAATCCTCTGCGGTCTAAAAAATAAAGGATTCGCTTTCCCACTGTGAAATGACATCTTTAGTAAGCTTGTGTTGACTAGAACAAGATTGGAGAAAAAATATGAGCAAACTGTTTTGAGTGCAGTGGCCTTTAGATGCTCCTCTTCTGTGTTTTAAGGTAATAACCAAACTCTGAAAACTGATTTTGTAGAAAGTGCATCTAGACTGTAAAAACCTTAAACTGATGTTTGGCATTGCCTCTGTAGGCCTTACAGTGCTTGGTGCTTTGTGATACCTGATCCAGCAGTTTTCATCAGAGGCATGCCTAACCATTGTTTCCTTATCAGAGCATCGCTCTTGTACAGTCAAGGGCATTCAAAAATCTCCAGCTCTCTTTTAGACATAAGAATCCCTGAATAAATGTTCCATAATGTACGCGCTAATGCCTCATAAAAAAGAGCAACAGCTGCTGAGCCCACTGAGTCCCAGACACGATGAGGTCAAACAGGTTTCCCACTAATGTACACACAAACTCAAAAGTGAACAAACAACTGAATCCCAGAAACAATGTAACCTGATCTTAAAGTTACAGTACCATCTGCTGGCATTGTGAACTCAGAGGGTGGCAGAATGTTTGGCAGCCCGGTGGGTGACCCTCCTGACCACCATCAATCATTCTCTCTTTCTGCACATGCTCATCAAAGCTTCTGGAGTTTGTGATCCCTGAGGCCCCAAATATTTGTATGAAGTAAACCTTTTAGCTTCTTCATCACTGAGCTTCAAGCAGCCAACAAACAGCTCTTTTTTTAGCTGTGACAGGTGAATTCTAGGGTTGGGAAATATGGACCACAAATAATGTCTCCAGTTTTAGCTAAATGCCGATATTTGATGTATACCTTAGTTTTTATTTCTTTTATACAGAAATCAAGGGTGACTACAACACCAGAACTTTAACATTTCATAAGAGTTTAGTAAAAACAAACAAAAAAGTAACATGTTAATATCAAGCAACAAGTATGCCCTATATATTTGGAAAATCAGACCAGGCCATCAGACTGTGCAACTCCTCACTGGGGGTGGAGGAGGGAGGACAGGAAGACAGAGGACAGGAAGGAGCAGTAGCCAGCCAGTAGCCATATTTTATTTTTTTTATTCTATTTATATTTATTTTACATTTTTTTCTATCCATCATTGTTATACATTTTTCTTTCTACTTTTCTACTGCTATTGATTAGTAAAGTTGTACCCAATGTAGTCTAATCTTAAAGATGCAGACATTATTTGATCCAAGTTTCTAGAATTTAATTACCCTTAATTTAAAATCTGGAAGCTCTCTTTAACATGTTTCAAAACGATAAAACCCATCCACTACTTTGAGAGAGACCGGATACACCCTTGTAGGGCTGTAGCGATACACTTATTTTCCGATGCGATACGATACACGATATTCAGCTCACGATACGATAATATCACGATATATCACGATATCACAATATTGTGGTATATTGCAATATTCTACATTAAACTAGGAAAAACCTAGAGACAGTGAATATGTAACCTTTCCATTTTATTGTAATTGAAATATGTCAAATGCAGCGTTACATACATACACTTAACACAGAGTGAATCAAGTCAATTAAACAAACGTTGCAAACAATTTGTTCTTGTTTTCCCTTTAACAAAGTGTTGAAATCATCCTAACCTGTAGTCCAGCTCAAACTGTAATCAAACCCATGAGAAACAAAGTGCTTTGAGTTACTGACATAACAACAGTAAGTTAAAAAAAAAGTCACATATTTCTCTTGTCACTGTCTGAACTGGATAGTGCATGAAAAAAAAACATGTGCATATATCTTTATAAGTTGTATTTTATTCCCAACTCTGATAAAATATGAGTTTTTATTTTGACCAAAAATATCGATACTAAGATTTGAGATATCGGTATTATATTGGGAGTCAAAATATCGATATATATTGCAATATCGATATTTTTCTACACCTCTACACCCTTGACTAATCCCCAGCCAATCAAAGGGCCCACACACAGTGATGCATGGACATTTTCACCAAAGGAGCTGCACGCTAAAATTCTTATAAATAGGATGTTAGCCTATATTTTTTGCGAGCTGTTGGCATTTCAGGCAGCAAAAGGAAAAACAGAGAGACATTATTTATCTTGATCCAGTCAGTGGCACTAAAATATGTCACAGAAAAGAAATAAACCATTCATTAACCCTTTCTGCCTGAGACTGGAAATGCTCTTGTTTCTGTAGGATGTTTTCATTCACACGTCAGTTATTCAGTGTGGGAGATTTACTGTGGTAAACTTTCAATAGAAGCTCAAAATTGAGGTGACGTGGAGCTTTGACAACAAGGAGATGCAGCAACAAAGGAGTGCTCTTAAATTACAATGCAACTAACAACTATTCCTATCGTCAACGACACATTGGGTTGATTAGAGACCATTTTTTGTGTTTGTTTTTTTGGCCCCAACAATTCCCTAATGGGTATTAATATAGCAATATCAATGTTGTTTTCCTGAAGCTCTGTGCAGGCTTATTGATGCTTCTAAAAAGATAGGAAAGAAGTAAGATGATGGAGTCCACTGAATATTTTGCTCCAGAAAAAAATTGTATGTCCGCACTTTACACTAAAACACGCGATGTTGTAACAATGAAATGGTAATCGACCATTTATGTCGTTGAATTTTCATTTCCTCTTTAGTCTTTAGCTTAAGTCTGCATGCATGTCAGCCACTTGCATCTAGTGTGAACCAGGCACAAGAGCAATTTAGAGCCACCTGTAACTTCAAATGCATGATTTTGGTTTGAAGAAGGAAACCAAAGCCTCTGGAGAAAACCCATGAAAACTCCACACAGTAAAATCCTGCTAGACGTTCAACCAGCAACCTCCATGCAGTGAGGGAACAGTACCTGCTGCACCACTGTCTCCGTCAGTAATGTCAGATACATTCACTATGACCCATCCACCTGAAATCTGCAACCCAACCTGCACAACGTGAGTAAGCATGAGCCAACACAAACCCTTGAATGCACAAGTGTCACAATGAAGCTCCATCTTCATTAAACCGGAAACATTCACATTAATCCTACACGGTGTAGTATCTGAGTCCACCAGCAGTGCATTACAGCTTTAGACGTGCACAACAAGAAACAGCATGTGCACACAAAGGCAGAGACACACACTCACAGTGCTTTTGTCTGTAGCTTACCTGTATACACCTCTGTCGAAGGCCCTTAGACCAACTGTCTGTTCATCATCATCAACATGCACCGCATCATTATAGATATATAAAATGTCATCTACCTATAAAACTCAAAATATTTCCCAACCCTAGTCAATCCATCAGGTGTGAGTGCCTGGTGGAGATCCAGGTGGTGTCCGTGGATCGCCCTGCACCTGCTGCCTGTCCTCACTCACCCATCGGGGGGCAGATTCCCAAGATGCCAGAGGGCAGCTGCTGACAGCCCCGTCCCCTTTGCCTCTATCTGCCCCGCTGTCATGGGGCCTCCGAGGGTCAGCTGCTGAGGGTACGCAAAGACGTAGGTGGGGGTGGCGGAGGTCAAGGAGTTGGTATGGAGCAGGGGGGACTACAGTCATGGGTGGTGTTGCATGCCTACGTCAGGAGGTGAGGGTCCTGGTTTTACAATTATACTCGCTGATAATCACTTTCACGATCCAAAGGCAGCTCGGGGCTCATGCTCGGGATGGTGATCATGTTACGTCTGCTTGTGTGTGTGTGTGTGTGTGTGTGTGTGTGTGCCCCCTGCAACCCCAAACGTGACCCTTACACCCACCTCCCTCAACCCACACAACTACACCTGCCATCCACAAACCTGTTTTCAGAGGGTGCGGATGTGGTTGAGCTCCGGAAAAAACACATACTAAATAGACCATTAGTAAAAATGCTTGTTTTTCTCATTACGTTAGCATTTAAGCTTTTTCTCTTAGTTATCACACCTCTCTTGAGATGCCCAGGCATTTTTTGGCGAAGGTACCGATAAAAAAGTTCTTGAATATTGGAGAGTAGTTTTATTTTGAACAGCACGTCCTTCAGTAGTTGAAAGCCCGCTGGCAGATTTGATATAATGTGGATCTCTTCTCAGTTTTTAAACGCTTGCTCTTTGGAAAAAAACAGTAAAAGTTTTTTTTCTTTTTTGAAGATGACTCATCTCCTCTAGCTTCCACAACCATTTCTAGGACGTTTTATGAGTGTTTCTGTTCAGCTTTGTTTTCCACAGACGTGTCAAAATGGCAAAAACATCCGGGGACAAGCAAGGTAAAATCTGTTTTAAAAATCTTCCATAAGCCTCGGGGAAAAACTAAAACAAATGGCTCCTTTCAGAAAGTAACTCAAGAGACCACAGGGATGTTTCAGGGATGCACACAGGGACGGTGATTTGGAATGAAAGTACATAAGTTTGGTGCAGTGCTTCAGAGTTAATAAACAGTCATGTGGACCAAAATGAGGGAAGAGAAACTAAAGGTCAGACAGCATGATTTGTCTACAGCCTGACTGACAGTCGTAGGTTTCAGAACCAATCAAACACAGATTTGTCTTATCTTTTCAGTCTGTCATGACTCCATCACAGAAAGTCTCACAAAATCACATTTTTGTCCTGCCTCCAGTTATTTCCTCCCTCATGACAGAGACACCGACCAATGAGAGCACAGAGAGTCCTGCATGTGCGACAGTCTTGGATGCAAACAGACTGAAGTTGATTCTTTGAGAGCTACAGGACAAAAAGTTATGTAAAGCTCTAAACCAGCATCCCAGCCTTTGAGGTTTGCTGTAGAGCAGCCACCACCAGACAGCAGAAGTAGAAATGTTGGAGAAAAACAGCAGAGGCACCTTAGTGATGCATTATTTTATCTGCACAGTATCAGCAGAAAATTGCCTAAAAGTCAATCAGCTGCATCTGGTGATATGAACATTTTTGCCACTTATTGGCCATTTACATCCCTGTAATCGCTGTCATTTTGAAATATACAAAAACGTCATAATTGTACTGTTTGGAAACAGTACTCAAAATACACAGTGTGTGTGTTTGGCAGTTTACATGTTTATATGCAGACAGTCTTAATGGCATAGTCCAGGGTGGTTCAAACTATGACCCCGGGGGTCAAATGCAGCCCTTGGTCCACTTTCAGTTAGCCTGCAGTCCAAAAGTTGGCTCACATTAAATGTTTGAGGTTTTGTTTGTTTAAAAGTTGGATCATGGCAGCAAATTTCTGAGTTCATGTTTATTTCTTTATTTCAGAGCTACATTTCCCAACTAAATCAGTAAACTTTATCCAACAAATATCATAACAAACTCTCTACCCTGAAACCTCTGTGTAATATCTAACAGCCTTCCCAATTCTCTTTTTATCCATTTCTAAGAGAATTTGGCAGCTTCATGAAGTTTGCTTTGTTTTTGTCTGGCTGTTATGTTGAGCTGTCAAGGCCATTCTTCTTTATCTTACTGTCCCAAATTTCTAAACTTTTTTACACTTAAAGGTGTAGTCAGCGATGTGGGAGAAAACGAGTGCAGAGGATGTTGATAAACGAGTTTAGACCCGCCTCTCCCTTCATACCTCACCCCTGGCTCCACCCCCGAAAGCTGATGGACGTGCATCGTCATGGAAACGGCCGTAGAAACTGCGTAGCTGACCAACGTAGCTAAGGTAACCCTGACTCGTCAGACAACTCGACTTCCATTATTGATAACATCACAACAACAGTACATTTTGACAGATTAGACAATAAGATGAATGCCCGACGATGTTACTGTTATGTGAAGCACCACAAAGCTAATGTTGCTTACCTATCCAGCAGAAAGACAGCGACATCTGCGTCCGTTTTCAGGTCTTTTAGTTCGCGGAGTTCCCTCCACTGTCACTTTTCTCTCCTCTGACCTTTTTCTTTTGGGCTGTTTTTCAGCCATTCCTACTGCACCTATTGTATCTCTCTCTTACGCTAACCGCGCACGCTACGCAACCTACTACTCCCCCTCCCCCGTCTGTCTGATCTGCGCAAGAGTATGATCGCCCCCTGGATGTGGGGGGTTGTACTCTGTTTTGGCGACCCGGCCTGAGCCACAGTATTTACCTGCTGAAATTCAGAGCCAAGGCTGTGTATTGAAACCTGACTTTTTTCAACATGCTGTCAGTGGGGACATCTTGTGGATGGAGAGGAGAAATACAGTAATTTTGACAAAGAGTGCATTAGATTAGAAGATTAGAAGATCGCTGACTACACCTTTAAGTTGATGTGTAATGTGGCTCGGTTGTCCTTGTACTTTTCTGAATGAGGCCCTCCATTAAAAAAGATTGGATGCTCCTGGTGTTGTCGGTCTGTCATGCTTGTGTGACAAGTCTTAGCACGATACTGTCACCTGATCTGACACAGTGACTAACAGACAAAATACCATATAGGCATCATGTTTTTTTCACAGCAACAAAAGGCTGTATATTTCTAAAATGAGGATTCTTTAGGCTGTTTAAACCGAGAAAATACTTTGAAAGTGTTTAGTTGTAGATAGAAATACAGAGTACTTTAGTCCTTCAATAGTTAATTGAGATCTTGTGTAATTCCACAAAGTGCCCCTAAAATATCCAAATGTTATGACCAATAAAGATGACATTGCCTTAGTCTTCAGAGTATAACCTGAATTCAACACCAGGGCTGTCATGGTTGAAGAATGTCTGATTCCTCTTCAATCTTTGTGTTGCATCACGTCATCCTTATATTTCAGGCCAAAGAATATCCAAGGGCATGCAGCGAGCACTAAAAGCACAGCGGAGGTGCTTACAGTTTGCATGTTCACATAAATATGGACACACAGCACACACCCATATACACAGGGGTCACTGTTAAATCCGGTATCTTGCTGGTATGTGCTTTTGCCATGACAACCTGCACCACACAATAAACAATGTACACATGTTGTTATAAATTGTTTAGCATGTTGTGAAGGGGAATGCAACAACACTTTTACAACCCTGTAAGATATACAACCAAAGAAGTGTTGTGTTATTTCTTCCTGAGTAAAAAAGACCTCTCCCTTTTAGAGCTTGTGTCAGGGTTTCCACTGCTCCTCAAGCTCTTCACACTCACAGTGACAAGTGACATGTCAAAACTGGGAAACAAGGCCAGGGTGTAAAGCACCGCCGCCAAATAAACGAATAAACATCCACACCAGACGCTGCCAAGACATCAGGGAACTTGGAAGTCAGGACTCAGTTCAAGTCCTGTAATTTCAACAGCTTTTTACCATCAAGACTTGACAACCTGGACTTTTATGAAACATTTCTCCTTTTTCAATTTTGTGGGAAACCCAACCTTGAATCCGGGAAAAAAGTGCTGATTAATCAAGCTTTCCACTAACATTTATAAACTGCAATGATATTAAGGTCCCAAACTAACAGCCATATCGCCATAATTTGTGCAAGTTCTTCTAAGCGCACTTTAATTGAGTAACTGTAGCAGGGCTGCAGCTGGTTACTACTCACTGTGGCACCAGTCTGCTCAAACAGTGATGGAAGATAAAGACAACGCTACTCCTTTGAGTTTCTAATTTCACATTAAACCATCAGAGACTGTTTAGTGAACCAGTCAAAAGTGAAATAGACTTTGCAATATCAAACAGTTCTACTCCTTCGTGTTCCTTTAAGCATATTTTCTTTGCTTTCCTTGGCAGAAGTTTTTCACTCTAGGGTTTCTTCTGATCTACATTTCAAAATGACAGCAGATTGTTTCCGAAAAAAGATACCCATAGCTTAAGACTGCACAAATGTAGAGTCGATAGGGGGAACACCTCGGCCCTGCTAATTACTAATTCAAAAAATGGCATTTATAGATGTAAAAAGATTATTTTGACATCTAGAGCTGCTTCATTGTGGCAAAATCATTGTCAATTTTTTTGATTGATAATGTAATGATGATTATTGAATAAATTTGCTGTATGTATTTATTGAACTTAAAGAGTCACAACAACCAAATATCTTGTCACTTAAAAAACATGCAACAAACCAGAAAAGCACTCAGAGATCGCAGACCTCCGCCAGCACCACAGTCCTCTCCCAAATTGTGATTTTGACCCTAAATATTAGTCCTATCTTTATTTCATGTAAATATTTAGATCAATATATTTAGACCATGAAAAACATACCATTAGCAGTTGGTTTAATAATATCTATTTTAGTTTAGTAGTTATTCACGTAAATCACATTTTTCGTCATTGCGGATCCAGACGGCGATCCGTATCAACACCAAAATCGAATCAATTCTTCCTTTTCCCATGCTGAACATTTCCTGAAAATTTCATCAAAATCCATCCATTACTTTTGGAGTTATTTTGTTCACAGACAGACGGACAGACAGACTCTCCCGAAAACATAACCTCCTTGGCGGAGGTAATTAAGGGCAGAAAGTATTAAAAATAAGAACATGGCATTAAATACAGGATAATCTGTCACTAGGGCTTTGTGAATTATATAAAGATTAAATTGATTAATTCATTTTTTCTGTTTTTCTTTTTTTAAGAAATTTAGAACATGTATTTTTTTTGCGCCTGCCTAACTCTATTACCTGGACTCCCCAGAGTTAAAAACCCTTCCCCATGTTTCCTTCCTTCAAAGTGGTAGACCCTGATCTTTAGTTTGCAGAGGCACAATGTTAGGCTTGTATTTTTGTATTACACTGACCTTGAACTGACCTTGTACCATGACAATGTTTTCAGTTATCTCGTTCACAAACTAAAAAAATGAAAGCTGACAAAAACAAAACCTCCTTGACGGACTTGGTAAGAGAATTTCATGTCACTTAATAGTGAAAGGAAAGAAAGTTCAGGTGTCAAAGTTGCCATGTGCTTCGATCCACTCTACATCATTATCTTTAATAACTAATAATCTGAATGCATGTTAATTCTAAAAGAAAAATTCAGTTCAGTTTTTGGACATTTTTAAAAATATTCATACACATCATTTCTGTGTCATATGGAGGATTTCTTCTGTGAGAGGAAATATATTTGATTAAAATTGGACAAAGAGTTTCGTTGGACATTTTTTAGGCCATATCACCAGCCCTATTCTTCACTCTGAGCACAGCACAGCATAATAATCCTCACAGCATTGTTTGACTTCCAAATTCAAGTCAACTCCAAACTTTTTTCCATGCCTGTTTGAAATGTTGATTTGTGTTTAAATGATCAGAAGTAAACGTCTCTTTGCTTTCTGTGTGTTCACATTTACAGCAGCCTTTCCTCACAGACCACACAGCTCACAGGAATCAGTCAGATCGACTCTAAACCCCAAAGTGCTCCTTCATGATTCAGACCCCTTTTTAACAGCGTTACTAAATGGCCCTTCAAATGCAGCCAGTTTTGTGAGGGGGGAAGCCCCTGATTCAGTGTGACTTTATTTTTTTCGGCATGCTCTTTTCATTTGCGTCTTGTGGCTTTTAGTTTTGCTCTGATGGATAAAAACACTTTTTAGGAGAATCTGGACTTTTGTGAAGTTTACTCAGAAGATTTAGTGACTCACAGGCTCCCTAGAAGTTTTATTCTGATTTTCTAACATGTTTTTCAAAGTGGTGGTTTGTTTCAGATGTTTAAAGCAGAGAGGACTTTGGAGAACATAAAAACTCTGTATTTCTCTGAACTCAGATTTGTTTATCCCTGCACTTCATACGACCCTGTTTGTCTTTAAGGAAGGGCTTTAAAATATGAAAATGTAAAATCCTGTTTCCACTTATTTTAGCATTTCAAATAGATTATCCAACGATCAGAAAAGCCATTAACGTGAATGATTCTTACGGGAATAAACTGATCATTGAGCACAGGGATGCACCTCTCTACCTGTCTTTAAGTCACAGCTCATAACCCATCTGTTGAAAATGGCATATGCTCCAGAACTTCTCTGTTCTATTTTAACTTTATGACACTCTATTCTGGTGTTTTTATTTATTTTAATTGTGTTTTTGATTACTCTGTAAGGTGTCCTTGAGTGTTCAGAAAGGAGCTTTTAAATAAAATATCATTGCTATATCAATGTCAGCAGATAATTGCTTCAAAAGCTAAATATTGTGTCAGCATATATGAAAATTACAGCAGACATTTACTGCTATTTTAGCCTCATATATTTGCATTGAGATTAGCAATTTTTGCAGGTTTATTTTAATTTGTAAGTAAAAGCTGCCGAAAAAGGTGATTTTATGTAAACCGAGCAGTGAATCATCTGTTTAAAGATATATTTAGGTAAAAATATGTATTAAAAAAAACTACATTTGGTTATTTCTATTTACTGGTATCCATGCTGCCCCTTAAAATTATGAAATATCCTGAATTTGATATCAGCAAAAATCCAATATTGTGCATTCCTAGTTGAGAACCACGCCTGGAATCTTTCTTTTTTTTTTTTTTTTAATAAGTCGTTGAGCATTGCTGCACCAGTGTTCAGATGAAGACAAAGAAAGCCTTTTTCTACTCTATATCTGTCTGAAATATGCATTTCTACATCTGAAAAACTTAACACGCTGCCCAGGCCTTGAGCAGATAAATATGTGTATGTGTTGGTGGCACGTTGCCCTCGTATTTAACAGGTCAGACAAGTTTTTATGGTGGATAATTAACCCATTAAGGGATCTGGTGAAGGCTAATCCAACCGGTCTGCAGACTTCAAACATTAACTGCAGCTCTGGGCTCGGTCTAGACAGGTGAAAGCCGGGCGTCCAGTAACCCAAGTCGACCAAAAAACATAATACAGCCTGCTCTGTGGCATGGACCTCTGCTTTGGTTCACGGTGTTTGTGCTTGACCTCCTTGTTCAGTCTGAGTGTCCATTTCCACAACAAAAGCCTAATAGGTTGTCTGTGATTATACGGGTACACTGCTGAGAAATGTGGAGTGAAATGTAACACTGGCCGAGCGAGCGATTGTGTCGGGTGTTGGTTTCCTGTTTGACAAAAGGCCTTAAAGTCCCCAAACAAAAGGACACAAAGAGGAAGAATTCAAAGAGCTAAATTTGTCCTCAACCTCTCTGACGACTCACAAAATCTAAACGTGTAAAGATGTCATCAAGACTTGAATCGACGCACGCCTCGACAGACTTTTACCCGATCATTTGAAGTCTTTGGACTCATTAAAGTGGAGCTAGAAGTCAAACTGAGTGACAAGCGAGCTGTCATATCAGGGACTTTTATCCTTCCCAGTAAATCAGAGATTTTTGCTTCATAGCTTTGGGTGGTGCAGACGTCAGGGCCGGGTTTGATGGAAATTCCCATAAAAAGACAGAGAAGTCTGATTCTGAGAAAAAGCTGGGAGAAAGGAGAGCTGGAGATGCTGCCACGTCACATTAAGAGCTTAGAGGTGTTAAAGTTTGTTCCACACATTCCCATAGGGACGGAGACGAGTGATTCATACAGGGACACAGACCGGCCTTGACAATAAACAGAAGGTCTCCAGAGACAGAAGCCGCTGGGATTTTAAAAATGCACAGTTGTAAAGGAAGGAGTACCATATTTAAGACTAATTGGACACAATCATCAGACACAGTTTACAGTTTACAGGTCAATTCAAACATCTTTTTTATTCACGTCTCATTTTAAAGGATAGTATTCTTTAGTTTATAGAATGACGGGGACACGTGTGAGGTTTTTGCTCTTCCTTATCTGTAAGACTGTTAAATGCATTCACTGAAATATTCTAACAATCATCTCTGCTTTTCTTTCTTTGATAGTGTTTTTTATTTAAATTTGAGAAGTAGCATGTTTAGACTTCAGATTTTTATCTGGCTTGATTATTATTTAAAAAGAAAATAAATACTTGATAAATGATAATTTATGATTTCATTTTTTTTCAGAACAATTCTAACAGCATGAGCGATAAACTCACCACACCTTGAATCCTTAAAAGTCATAGGCTAGACTATCTGTCTATCTATCTATCTATCTATCTATCTATCTGTCTATCTATCTGTCTATCTATCTATCTATCTATCTATCTATCTATCTATCTATCTATCTATCTATCTATCTATCTATCTATCTATCTATCTATCTATCTGTCTATCTGTCTATCTGTCTGTCTGTCTGTCTGTCTGTCCAGTATTTATTTGTTGTAGTAGGATTATGGTAAGGTAGATGCAAATTATTTGCGCCTCAAGGTATCCTAAGTTGTTGATTTGTTATTCTGGTTGTAAATTTTTGTTTTATAAAAATAAATTATTCCACTTGTGGGTTCAAACCTGCTGACAGACTCCAGTGGCTGCTTGGAACTCAGTGGAAACACAGGCACTTCATGTTATGTCTTGGCCACTCCTACATGGGGCATAACACCCTTCAGGCACTGATCCATTAATAATTTGAGACATCCTGTTGGTAAAAATAAAACTTTTTATGGCCTTGAATGTCAAACATCAAGTTTCAGACCTTTCTTGAGGAGTCACTCTGTCTTCAGCACTGCACCCAGAGCTCACACTACTTAAACAAACTGGACTTTGGGGTCAGACGTGGTTGGGCACAGGATGAATTGCCAAGTGTGAGTGCGTCCTTGAGAGCATTAATCCATAACAGTCCTGGAGGGCACAGAATTGTGCTGATTTCGTCCAACTGAGCAATACAATCAGGCTGATTTCCAAGTTTCAACCATCACTTCTGAAGTGCACAGCAGCACCTCTACAGGACCTCCATCCATCCACCTTCAAGCAAAATTAACTCAATCAAAAGCTTCCTCAGAACACCGTCAACGGCTAAACTCTCCGACGCTGAGGAGAGCGAACAAGATGAACTCCTACAAAGTGGGCCACTCTGTTGTAACACTTATTTATTCCTCTTTTCATTTCAAGGGTCCTTGTGTTCTTTAAATGGACGGCATTAAGGGGGAACCGGCACTAAAAGGTCCGTCCATGGAGGCACGGTCCAAATTCCAGGGAATCTTGGCAACTCCTCGGGATGGATGGGACCCTCATGGATATAAAACCCCACAATGGATGAATAGGTAAACAGAAGGGTGTGAAAGAGTGATGGGGAAAAGAGAGTGTTCGCTCTCAGAGAGGCACAAAGAGGGAGGTGTGTGAGTGGGAGATGGGAGAGAGCCAGAGTGTTTGTGGGGGAGGAGAGCGCGGCGGTGGAAGGGGGGGAAGCGAGAAGGGCACGGAGGGAGGGAGTTGTCGGAGAACAGGAGAGTAAAAGTTTTGTCTGTGGGCTTTTAGAGGCTGCTGTGTGTAGTGTTAACTCAATCAAAAGGTGAATTATACCTCCAGAGACACTCAGGTAACCTTTCATTATGGCCCTAATCCTTCTTAATAACAGAGCTGCGATGTCGGCGATGCCCCATTAGACAGAGAACCACTGAGAGGGAGAGCCATTATTCCCCAGAGGCCTGTGCAAATGTGAACGCACACTCACACTCGTGCACACGCCCGCCCTGACAGATGATATCAATCACAAAATTCAACTTTAAGTGAAGGAAATGCAGCAAAAACCTCCTCCGTGAATAGGTGGTGCAGTAAAGGAGAGTAAATGTGATTTCATGGGGGAGTCTTTCTCAACTTTTTTGGAGTCAGGCATGACCAAACCAGACTCTTTTATCGAGAAAGCATGCTGAAACTTGATATATCCAAGGAATGAGTATGATTTTACTCCCAATTTACCCTGTAGGTTCAAAAATGCACTTTGTCTGAAACTGTATATAAAGTTTTGAGTATCATATCAGGTTTTGGACTTGAATCAAGTTGTTTGGAAATAATGGCTCTGTTGTACTTCATAGGAATCAACAGATGAAAACTCAAAAAGTTGATTATTGTACTGAGTGTGAATGTAAGATTTTTTTTAATCAAGGCCTCTTTATTGAAAGTTTTGAAGTATAGAAAATAAAAAGTATATAGAAAAACAATTATACTGCTTACTATATTATCTGTTCATGTGGCATAATGTATAAACTCATAACACTTCATCTTAAGAGGTGTTAAAAGTATTATGTTTATGTTTTATACAATTACAACAAACCCACTGCAGCAGAAGTTTATACATGTCTTTATAATTTCTTTAATTTCTATTATGATCTAAACTTTTACGTCTGAACTATATCAAATGTGTTAATGTAGTTTCTACACTTCAGAGTAAGGCCTTCTTTTGTTATTTTAATCCTGACATAGGCAGACATAAGCAAAGTCCCAAAATGTTTTTTCTGTTTTCTATGAATTCAATCGAAGGAATGAAAAAAAAAAGTACGTTTTTTTTAATCATCATTCACAATTTTACTCCTTATCTCTGAAGATGTTGAGTGTGTGAACTTTCCCCCTTCTTTAAAAAGCTCACATGCCGACTAAAACATTTCAATGATGTCTGTTCGTGTTTTGGACGTTTTTTTTAAATGACAAAACAACAGCTGACTATATTTTGAATAAAATACAAATAATTGATCCATTCAATCAACAAACACAACTAATTACAAAAAAAATGTTTATCCTTTTGCTTGTAAAATTTATTCAAGAGCAATAAATCAAGTTTTTATCTCAATGACAATTAATGCTCATAACTATGAAATCTGAGGATTTAAGCAGAGCTGTGCCGCATGACATGTTTCACTGTTTCTTTTTTTACATTATAATTATTAGCATTATTTTAAGGTATTAGTTTTATTAGAAGTACTTTTATGCATTGGTCAGAATTATAATGTCAAAGCATAAAGATGTAATAACAGCATGTGATGTGTGTGGTAAAATCAGGGGTGTCTCATAATCATGATCTCTATGTCCATTAAAATAATCATTATGTCTATTTGTTTTTTTTGCCATAATCAAGCAGCCCTGAGGTGATCTCATATTTTCTAGACAAGCTCAGAGAGCAAAGATGAGCCGTTTCTGACATTCTACTCAGAGTTACTCACAAAATCGAGCAAAACTTTCTTTCAAAAAGATCCTGGATCTGCATCTGTTTTCAAATCAGTGTCAAAAAGAATCAGCTCTTCCTTAAACCAGGAGTAACATGTCCTGAAAGTTTCATCAAAATATGTTCAGAACTTTTTTATGTTATCTCGCTCACAGTCAGTCAAACAGCGACAAAAACACACCTCCTCGCACATATCTTTCAAACAATTATTATCTCTGGAATATGAAAAAAAAATCATGGAGGTCCGTCCCTCAATTAAAAGGCAATCAGAAGTTCAGTGATCAAAATTTGACACACTTGTATTTTTGCTTTTTCATAAAATATACCACCAAAAAACACCTTTTTATGTCTGTGAATGTCTTTTTTAATGACACGAACCGTTACGTGTTTTTTATAAACATTTGATGCTTAATTATAAAAAGGTATAAAAATCTAAATTCTGCATTTTCAACAGAACTAGGGAATGCTCCTTTATTTAAAACAAACTATAGCCAACTACGAACTTCAAGTCAAAACAAAAACATAAACTTTATAATGTCATTTGTTTCAACAAGCTGATTTTCTGAATTTATATTAATGTTGACATAAAGTCTCGTGACCCAGACCCTCGTTAGTGCGTCCCTATTTTAAGCATCCTGACTTTTGTTTCAAGGACAATTAACTTAAACTACCTTAAACTATCATGTAGTATTTTTGATATTAAACAGCACAACAGATCTTGTAAGTTAATAAACATGTTTTCAGTCATCAACTCATGAATAAAAGAGTGTTTAAAAATAAAATAAGTGCATTATGTGGCTTATTTACTAAAAGTCTGTCTGATTAAGCACATACGATCAGCGTCAAGGTGAAATATGCCAAAAAAATCACTAAACAATAAAGGTTTTAGCAAGACAGGATATTGGTTCGAGTTGATGTTCAATATACTAATTTGCAGACTGCTTTTAAGTGATATTTACACAACACAATTCTCCTGTTTTTCAGAAAAATTAGGCTTCATCTGCCGTTTTAGTGCTTCAAAAGCAGCTGTAAGCACTTGAGTTCTGCAGTGCACAAACAAAAACCTTTTTATAAAGCTTACCCCTACAGATTAAAATTGAGTTACCCAAAGAACAGGTCTGAAAAATGTCTCCCTGTGACAATCCTGACAAAGTTCTTTAAATGCACCGACAGCTGAGTGGTTTGTCAGCATGCCCCGTGTACGGACATCAGCGGCTGACATGGGTTAGAATCCAGCCTGCACCCTTTGCCCCGTGTCCTCCTTCTCTCTCTCTCACCCCACTTTTGATTATGTCAACTTTCTCTCCGCTCTGTCCAATAAAGCCATGAGAAAGAGCCCGAAATCAACTGGAACAGTACTCAGCGAACGCAGACATCCGCCAAGCAGCTCAGTTTGTGCAGCGACTTTTACACAGCCTTGTAAACGACAAAATTCTGGATCACCAGGTCCGGAATAGAGCCAGGATCTGGACCAAGCACAGCACATACAGGAGTTTATCATCCTGTATGAATACAACAAGTTTTGAGAACATCACAGTATTTCGGTTTTGTGTGAATGTTATCAATTGGATTTCTCATTATTTAGTTCAATATTTTTTATATTAAATCTGGATCAGATCTGGATGAAATTTACCCTGATGACAGAAACATGGACCCTATAGTATCCTGTAAAATTGAAAGCTAATCTGTTAAAAATGACAGAGATATGATTTAAAAAAAATGTGCCCAATGTTAACCTATGGGATTTTTTTTTTACCTATGGGCATTTTTAACATATACCACTATCCGTATCACCACCAAAATTACATGGCTTTTTCTTTGGACTACACCACATCTCTGCTAAAATTTTCATGTAAATCTATCCTGTAGTTTTTATGTGATCTTGCCAACAAACAGACAAACAAACAAACAGCTTACAATAGCATAACCTCCTTGGCGGAGGTCGTGAAGATGAAGAGATGAACGCTTTAGCTAGCAGAGGTTCTGCCTAAAACTCCACAAATCCTAGTTTGAGCATAAAAGATAAAGCAGAATGGCAGGCTGTGTGTACAGCCATACCGAGTTGTAGAAATATCTATAGCTGCATATTTCTTTAGATTAATTTTCTGCAATATTGTGCATCCCTAAAAAGTTCTGAAAACGGCAGTGAAAATGTGCTTACTTCCTGATAACAGTGATCCATTAGGAAGCCTTTTAACTAAATATAATTAAATCTTATTAATGTTTACATACACCCCTGTCTTATTAACCAGCAGCAAAATCAACCAATGAGCTTTTACTGTGCTCTGCTTCAACCAAAACAACTTAAAGCTAGTCAGCCCTAAAATGTGCAACAAAATGAGCTGCGCGATAACATCTAATGAAGTCAGGTTTAATGTAGCGTAATAAATCAACAGGCTGTCTTTACTGCTTCTTCATCCACCAGCAGTTAAGCTGCTCTGTACACGATGAGGAATTAAGCAAAGACTTGAGGGTAATATCAAATATTCTGCAGTGTGGGGAAGCAGCAGGTTGAATAAAAGTTGTATACAAATCAGAGGTGTAACTGGCAGCTTTGGGAACATATACGCCCCCTCACTTATGTCCACACTAACTTATTGTAGCCCAGGTCAATTTCAACACAATATAGGGTTGGAAATAACCTCCCACAACCAGCCAGATTGTGGGTGTTTTTGTTTAGTGTCCGATTATTTACTCAACCTACCAGGCATGGTGGCAGGTAAATAAACACAGCAGTGATTTGTGACAGAATAAAAGATAAACTAAGGCGCTTTTATCAGGTTTTTACCTCCTCAAGTCATCATGTACAGAAATAAATTGTGTTGGCATGTTTTTACCATAATGGTAGCCACGCTGAATTCAAGTTAATTTTGTGATAAAAATGACTTTGACGACGTCTTTATCGGCATAATTGTTGTGAAAGTGCTTTCATTTTGTAGCAGACATACAAGGAAAGGTGTTAAAGCAGAGCAAAGAAGGCACATACATCAGACGTGTAAAATACAGAAGCTCATAAAAAAGTAAAAGTACAATTTTGAATCCACCAGCGAGCATGCCAAGTAGGCAAAAAAGGTCATTTCTAACCCTGTGAAGGGTTTAAACTTGAGTTTACATGAAAGTCTGGAAAAAACTAAATGCAATAGTGCAAAGAAAAAAAAACAGATGAACTTCTATGATATTTGTGATAATTATTGGTATGTTTTTTTCTCCAGGAATTTATTGTAATTATCAGCTGCTTCTGTCAAACTTTTATTAATGTATTAACTTTGTTTATTAATGTATTCATTAAAAATTTAGTTGATACATGTAAAACCTCAGAGCTATGGTTTCCAGGTTGAAGCTTAAATGTTAATCAGTGGTTACAGCAGATATAACCATTTCTGCTGAGAGTAACAGCCAACATATCCACCATATCTTAATAGATTGAACATCAGAAAAATACTTTTTCTTTTTTTTTTTTGGTTAATATTCAAAATATATTTGAACATTTTACACATGGCACCCTTCAAATTTTATTTTCTGAATTTCTAAAAATTGAAAAACAATTCATGTTGACTGACTTACTCTGTTATTCTGATACAGATGAAGTCCTAATTGAGATCAGAAGACACTTTTTTACAGTGAAATAAGTATCTGTTGGCATTATATCTGTACTGGTTAAATTAAATTTAGGAACTCTCAGGAAGATAGGACGGAGGACGCCCGCATAAATCCCATTTTCACACCCCTACCTTGATAATTACATCGGAAAATAGGGGTTAAAATGCTTGGATGTTGTATTTATCTCATTTACTGTAAGCATAACAGGATGCAACAAGAACTCAACCGGTACACTTTGGCAAAATACATTTGAAGGGAAGCAATACGTCTTTCTTGACTTGAATTAGAGGGAATTATAACTGTCTAGTAAAGGAGTATTTTAACAGTTGATAACAATAACCAGAAGAGCCTCTTTGAGATTAAAAATCTCATTTGCAAGAGTGTCCTGGTCAAGACAGGGAGCAATACAATTTTGGCAAAGTCAAGCTTTCTAAAAACAACAGTTGTTTATCCCCTTTTTTAGGGGAACAACCTGTAATTGTAGTTTTATTTATGGCTAATAATAACAAGTAAAAGTAATAAGCAGGATTTAAATGGACAAATATACATCCAAAGCAGCTTTCATTAGTTTTATGGCATTCATTTGGGGTGGATAATGTGTTTTTTATTATAAATGATATGGGAAATCTTATTTTAGCAGACACTGGTTTATTTTATATGCTTTTGTTTTTAGTAACTGTAAAACCAAGCCGTACAAATTAAAAGGTAGGTTTGCAAAACTTTTTCAGTCTTTATAAAAGGCTTTAATATAAGCAATAAATATCAGCCTTCATCTTCATATCTGCCAAAACTTATAATTTAATTTTAAAGCATTATCTGCAAACAGGCTACTGACATTAAAACAGTAATTCTGTGCATCCCTAGCTTAATATAGCCAACATTTAGGCTAGTTGTGTTTTTTAAATATATTTTTAATAAAGCTGGTGGTATCGAAGGAGGCTTACAGGGGGACTTTTAACTCTCTAGTCAGTTTCACATGTTTTAAATAATGTTCAATATTTTTGGAGATAAATGTATGTCTAAAAGTAAATTTGTAACTCCATAAATGGCTGATTCGTCCATTTACCTGTACCACTCCAGTCCGTTGCCGTAGTTACGGTCGAAGAAGTGCGGCTCCGCTCCCACGGCTCTGATGTCCGGGTGAACCCGCAGAAACTCCAGCAGAGCCCGGGTCCCTCCTTTCTTCACCCCGATGATGAGAGCCTGGGGCAGCTTCTTACTCCCCTCCCCGAGTGGACTGAGTTTACCTGCGAACCTGGGCGAAACTTTCCTGCTGCCGGAGGCGACCAAATCCGGGGGCGGCAACATGAGAGACTCCCCGGGCTGCTCCACCGGCGCCTGTACCGCGCGCTCGTCCGTCAGAGCCCGTGAGGAGCGCCTGGAAGCCCCGTAGCCCGTCAGCTCGGAGCCCGCCGTCCACTCGTACACCAGCCGCTTACTTCTTACCGGGTCCTCGAAATGCCGGCTGGAGGGTGACTTTACCGGCGAGGAGGTGCGGCAGGGGTCCGTGAGGCAGTGCAGGAGGAAGAGGGAGGTGAGGAGGGAGCCCAGCATGACCGCCGCTCCCCTGGAGATGCCTCGGGACTGGGGGTCCAGTTTACTGAAAGCCATGACGGTCCCCGGGTGGTCTGTGAAGGAGCCACAGCCATGCTAGGCACACATTACCGGGTCTTCTTGCCATTAATATCCGAAAAATGAGTCTCCGTCCACAGTGTCCTGCTGTGGAATAACACCTGCCTTCTCCCCTCCGACAGAGTCCCAGCTCGATACAGGTAAGGACGCCAAAAGTGGCGGAAACAGCCCAAAGATGCTCCTGTGTCTCAAAGTGTTCACTGATGCTGGCCTCAGGTAATGAACTCTCTTCTCCCGGCTCTGTGCAGGATGCCACCGCGAGCCCTGATGGACCAGCCGCACGTGCATAGAGTTGTAAACTTGTCTCGCACGTCAGGTTCCTTGATCGACACTCTATTGACCAATGAGATGAGGAGAGAGGAAGACATGAGCCAATCAGATTGCAGGTAGGTGGGACACTTTATTTAGCGCATCCTTGGCAAATTTCAGCAGGTTTTGAGGAGAAATCCGTTTAAAGCCAACTTGTGAAGTGGAAAAAAATGTATTTTTTTTAAACACACAACAAAGTTTTCACACATTTTTGATTTCACAGCACACGGATGACAGTTAACAGGGTCTATAAATGTTGATTAATAGGTAAAATAATTAATAAAAAGCACAAAGGATGAGATATTTTTTTAGGCTTGAATATTCTAATTTAATTATGTTAAGGTCATAAGCATAGTAGGAAAGTTACAAAAGACAACAAGATTAGGGATACACCATAAGATATCAGCATTTGCAGATACTGACCCCAGAATATAAATATCTGCATCTTTTGACACAGGTTTTGAAATTGTTGCTGATATTTACAACTAATATATCAACCATACCTATAGAACATGTATATTTCCTTATATTGATACAACAAACATACAATAATGCATGCATTTAAAAATCTTGCTGGAGTTAAACATTGTTTTTCTTGTTTTCCTGTCTCACTGTAAGCAACAAGTTAATTTTCAGGACCTCATGTTGGTTCCTGTGGAATTGATTTCTGAAAAATTATTTTGGCAGAAATCCAATATCATGCATCATAAAGAACATACTTTGACTTTCTGAAAGCTCTCTCCTTGCCTCTCATCCTTCATGCTGGGCTGCACTTCTGATCGAGTTGCAGCACACACATGCCCTTGTGATATCAGCCCACCAGGAGCCCAAAGGAACAACAGTAAAAGGAGCTAAGCTTTACTCTGATTAGAAATTCCGATAATATGACCGTTGTCGAAGCTTTAATCCATTTCTCAACTGACATTGTCACATATCACAAGTAATCAGTAGCTGTGCAACACCGGCTGGTTTATTTGTATTTTATTATTCTTGTTTTATACCCCAGGCAGCATAATGTTGATGAAGTTTATTGTGACATTAAAAGACTACAAAACACAAGTCACAAGATATAATGCAGTGAGGCAGTTGTTGCAAAACCTATTTCAGTTGGGCCGCTCTTTGGCAGGTAACATTAAATTTCTCCACTCCACCTCACTCACACTTTATTACATAAGTAAATGTCAATAAACAATAAACACATAGCTACAGTATAAAGTTATACAGCTATAGTTACATCCTTTGCTAACAGAGCCTGACACTTTATTTATCTCAAACGTCTTTAAAAGTACAGAATAGATCAGCTTGGTCTGTTTGTCTGTCTTCGAGCAAAATGATGCTAAAGTTCTCCATGGATTCTGATGACATTGTCAGGGAAAGGTGGTCTTGGCGCAAAGGAACAACTTAATTAAATGTCAGTAGTGATCTGATACAGGAATTGTTCTAATTATTTGTTAACATTCCAAGATGGGGCAGTTTTTCATATTTTGATAATCACTTAAAAGTTTGTTATTGATTTTGCCTTTATTTTTGAGGACATTGGTCATGTCGCAAAGAAGAACTCATTATATTTGGTAGAAATCCAAACCCAGATGCAGATCTAGGAATTTGTTTAGCGGGTTTGTTGATATTACTTGATAAACCTGTTTCCCACAATTTCGATAATTACAAGGTAAACAGTGTCACAAATGTCATGATGGAGGTTCGTACTCTCTTATGTTGTTGCTGGTGTTTGTTTGTTTGTTGGCAAGATTACGAAAAAACCACTGGACAGATTTTGCTGAAATTTTCAGGAGGTGTTGGTTATGGCCCAACTTAAAAATGATAAGATTTTGGTGGGGATCCAGATTACCGCCATTAGCAAACAATGGTTTTTGCGTAACAATTGTCAAACGAATAATGATATCAACATGACTTAGACCCTGGGTTTTCAGGGTCAAGGAATCATGTTATGATGGTAACTTTATCATGGTGCTATTACTTTTAGATGTAGATGTTGGGCTCTCTGAATGCTTTCTAGTTTTAAGTAGTTATTGTAACATGCTAGTTTCGCAGAATTTGCCAATGATTGCATAGCTATGTTCATAGATTGTTTTTATTTTGCCTTGACTCCCCCCAAATGGCCAAAAACTCCACTTTCGCAACCCCACATTTATAGGGTTAAAGAAACTATTATAAACAAACAAACAAACAAAACAAAAACAAAGTGATAAATCAATTTAAAATGTCAAAAGTGTTCATATTTTGTGAATGTGTATGTTGATAAATGTATCCTTTAAGATATCAAAAGTATTAGCAAAAACAAGACCCGTAAGAGAAAGACAGAGATTAAAATGTTAAATGTGATTTTAAGAGTTCTGCTTTTTTTAAAACCTTCTTCTGTAAATAAAATAAACTAACTAAAAAGCCTGTTGATCCATTTGCATATAATTTTGATGTGTAAATGTGGCTAAAAATGTTGTCAAATATGTGCATTTCTATGAAAAAATACACACATGATCCACCTGAAATTCTACTTAAATTCACAGTAAAGTCAATTTGTGTTTGTGCTTCACTCCTCCCATATCAAACAGGCAGAAGCGATCACGCTTGCAGTGCAGTTGGGTTAATTTAGTTCACCTTCATGGAATTTTCTCTGAAATAGATCAAACCATTCGTCAGGACTTAAAGTCAGCCTCTTTGCTCTGTCACTGCGAGCCTCCACATGCAGCTGAATTCAGGCCACCAAAGTAGACGTCCTCCGGGACACTCATTTTATGACAAGCACAAGAACAAAAAAAGTGAAGGAATGATAAGGGGGCGCATACAAGTGAACAAGAACACAACCAAATGTTTCACATCTGCTCCAGCTTTTTGGGCGATTAGCATGAGAATGATCCGACAGTGCTTCAATGCTGCACAGCTCACTGCTCCAGAAAGAGGATGGAGACCTCGACACTGAGCCGCACCGCTGATGCCAGATGTCCTCCATGTTGTCCAAACAATGCAGAGGGGTGTCCCGCATTTAACACGTCACACCCCGTGTCTTTTCTCTGTCTGTGGGACACTGCAGGGATGATCAGCAGATGACACCCAGCATTCCCTCACTGAAGTCGGATGGCTTCACTCTGCGTCTCATCACACTCGTACTGCTGGAGCAATGAAGCTTGAAACAGACTTTAATGAATACTCAAGCCTCATTTTTTAATTTTATATGCCAAAAGACTATCAAACAGTACTGAAGTCGCCTCTTAACCCGTTTGTCTGACCCCCTCCTGAGGTCACAGCATTATTCTTGTGGGGGCAAACATGATTAATGATTAAGAGAGATTTCAGAATAAATAACTTTCTTTAAACTAAATCTTCTCACTCACTGCTGGTATTTGATTCTTACCGTCAGTGGGAGTTGTGTTCAGGCAGTTTAAAGTGAATATATTGGTCAAAGTCTTGAACTGAAAAGGTTTCATCATGCAGACAGTCCAGTTTCAGTGTTAAACTATGATCTGCCAAAAAGCTCAGAGAAAATTAAGAGACAACTGAACGTCTGTCTTTTCCTGGTTTTTCTTTCTGCCTCTACGATAGGGTAAAAATGAACTTTTACTCTCTTCCTTTATGTACATAATAGTCAGTTTATTAATCCAACTATGGTGCTCTTTTTTAAATGATATAAGAAAACAACTTTAACTTTTCAACAGCAGAAAATGAAGAGTTCAGAAATCAATGGGCAAAACAAGATAAGTTCAAGTTCAGAGCACCATAAACTGTTATAACAAGCAAAATAGCTTTTAGTACATTATCAGCATGAAAGAAAATCCTTCCAGCAAAATTGAGAACTGAAAATATCAGAGTATTTGGTAGCTAATGGTGCAGCAGTTAGTCTGCTTACCATGTACAGAGGCTGCTGTCCCATCGAGTGGACTGCCCAGGTTCAAGTCTAACCTGCTGTGTCACACTCGTGCCCCTAAGTCCCGTCTCTGTCCACCATTTACTTAACATTTATTTAAGAACGAGCTCCATATCATCATAGGCAAGCCCTGAAAATGAAAACAGAACATCAAGTAAGGCAAGTTCCAAAGACTGTCCATCTGACTGCCTGTCTGTTTGTTAATTTGTATTAGACTATTGTTGTGATAGGCTCTAAAATCTACGGGAAATGATCAGGGCCACTAAGAAAAAAAAGGGAGTCCAATTTTTTTTTTAAATAATATTTCTCCAAAGAAAAAAAGGTCAGAATTCTGACTTTTTTCTCAGAATTCTGACTTTTTTCTCAGAATTCTGAGAAAAGTCAGAATTCTGCCTTTTTTTGGACATTTATTTTCTCAGTGGCCCTAATCCTCTTCCATAGAAATCTGCCTTGTAGAGTTTAGAGTGTAGAGTTATTTTTTGTCTTTAATGGAAGTTTTTATGCATTTTGGATTTTTTAAATTTATCTGTTAAGTGCAAAAAAGACAAAAAAAGAAACATTAAATCCAAAACAAACAAAAAATATATTACCAGAAAAACTAAAACAGAAGAAAACACCTACTAAGAAAAAAACAACAACAAAGTAAAAATAAATACACAACTTAAGATGAAAAACACAATTAAAATGCTAAAAACAACGCAGACACACAATAACTAATAAAAATAGAAATCATATAATTTACTCATTTGTTTTATTTATGTTTTTGGTATATGTTTATATTATACATTTGTTAAAGTCATTAGTCTGTTTTTTGTGTGTATATGTAATTACTCTATGAAAAAAAGCTGCTGTTATTACGATATTACAATTTCCCAGTTTGGTATCAATAAAGTCCATCCATCCATCCATCCATCCAAAAATCATTTCGCATTTTTTTTTTTTAAATGAGCTGTTAAGTGCAAAACAAGGCAAAGAAAAAAGTAGCGTAAAATCCAAAACAAAGAAAAACAAATATTACTAGAAAAAATAAAACAGAAGAAAACACCTTCTAAGAAAAAAACAACAACAAAGTAAAAATAAATACACAACTGAAGATGAAAAACACAACAAAAATGCCAAAAACAACACAGAAACACAATAACAAATGAAAACAGAAAATAAAATGAAAAACCATGGAAAATAAGATTCTATCTATCTATCTATCTATCTATCTATCTATCTATCTATCTATCTATCTATCTATCTATCTATCTATCTATCTATCTATCTATCTATCTATCCATCTATCCATCTATCCAACTATCCATCCATCCATCCATCCATCCATCCATCCATCCATCCATCCATCCATGTGTTGTTTTTGGCAATGTGTCATCACTTTTACTTTCACCATTGTAGAATGTTGTAATCTGTAATTAGAATGTTTAAATTAAACATTAAAATATAACTTAGTAAAGGTGTGAATGGACTGTAGAGTATAACAAACGTAACACTGAGTACTTTGTAACTTACAAGGACACTTAGTAAAATGCATGGAGAAACTTTTCAGCACTGATTACTCCACTTAAGGACTCTTGAAATAAATCAGACAGCGATCTGAAAAGTCGTGTAGGCACATTACATTTCCAGTCTGACGTCAGGCTCCTGATCAGACCATCGATTAGTCTAATGGCTGTGTTGTCATCTGTGGCGTCTGGACTCTGGGGTGTGCCTCGCTCTGTGCCCATTTTCAGTCGTGTCTGTGCTGCGACACACTTCCTTCAAAAAAACAAAAAAACAGCATTTAGTGTGTAATTACACTCTCAGACATTGGTGCTTTAAGAAAAATGTGCAAGCAGTCTGGAAGGCATGTAAAAACGCAATTCTGCTTTCATCTTCTCCGTTTATCCAAATTGCAGCACTATGGTGACTCTGACGCAGCCTTTGAGGAATCTTGGATGGAGAGTTCGGGTTTTTCTAGTTAAATTTAAGCAGTTTGCTCTGCTTTGAATACAGTCATGCATTTACTTTGCATATTGACTGAACTCTGCCATGGGAAAGAGATGACGTGCCGGGGTAGAAATCAGACAGAAATGGCTGTATGATTTAAATCTGATTGTTGTTTCGCAGAAATGTATAAACCATACCTCCACTCGTGCATCAGCTCTCTCAAATGCACCATCAACAGTGAGAATAAAGTCATGCATAAGAATGTTTCCATCTCAGCCCTGGCCAAGACTCGTGCGTCTCAGCCGTGCACATAATCTCCAGACAGGTTTATGAAGCGAGTTTTGGGAGCTGTCAGTTAGGAGGAGACATCTTTACTGCCAATATTACGGCTTTACGTTTCTCCAACCTGCGGTGATAAAAATTCTGCCTTTTTTTTTCAACCATATTTACTTTTAGTCGTTCATAGCCACCCTCTGCTGATGGCATATAAATTTATGCATTCAAGTTTGACACTGTGCCAGAAAAAGGTACAATAATCCATAGGGTGAATATGGCTAGGAGCAGATGCAACCATTAAAAATACGATTTACATGTGGAAATGTTTGGGTGATTTATGACAATTTCCATACATTAAATAAGATCAGCGTCACAAATTTCCACACAAGCTGCACAGCTCTCTGGCACCAAAATTCATCTCTTAAAACTGTCTCATTTTAAACTTAATTAAATCTCCAAGGAGCTCAATTATGTACATTAGCAAGAACTTAAGAAAGCTTATACAGTAATCCAATTTAAGCAGACGTTTGGCTTTAAAATGCACATTAATCAAACATATAGGCTGTGTGTGAGATTTCAGGACACCTAGCTAATAAGGTCCTGAAAGAGGGCACAATGGAAAAGGGTGTCACAGTTATATATTTTCTATTTTCTACTTGACTGCAAATGTGCTTTTTTCCTACTTGATAACAAAAATAGAACACAAGTAAACAACAATTAATGAAACACAATAAAAAGGAACAAATCAAGAAGTTGTTTATCACAATAATAAAAGAAAAATAATGTCATAAAAAACACTCCAGTTTAATATTGTACTAAGATTCTTCAGTAAATTGTTGATTTGTTTTTCTGTTGGTTGTTGTTTTAAAATAAATTTCACATTTGATGTTTTTTCTGCTATTGTGCTTTCTCTTGTAGTTGTGCTTTCTCATTTTTTTTATTTGATTTTGTTTCTTGTTTTAATTTCTGTTGTGTTTCTTCATTGTTGTTGTTTCTCCTGTTTTTATGATTATGTTATTTTCATGTTACTTAATTTGTTGTTTGCCAGTTTTGTGTTTTCTCATGGTTATTTGGCGACTTGCTTTAAATTTGCTTTCATATTTTTTGTGTTTTTTTCATTAATCTTGTTTTTTTCTGTTGAGTATACATTTGCGGTTGTGTTCCTGTTGATGTGTTTCATAGTTATTGTGATTACATTATTGCCATTATGACTTCTTGTTGATGTTTTTTTGTTTTTGTTTTTATGCTTCATTTTTGATTGTATTTCCCAATTTGCCGCTACATTTAATCATGTGTTGTTTTCTTTGCATTTTGTTTTGTTGTCCACATGTAGTGTTCTCTCATTTTGTTATTTTTTATTTTTAATTTGCTTTTGTGTTTTTTTATTTATCATATTATTTTTGTGGATGTTTCTTCAATGAGTGTATATACATTGTGGTTGTGTTTTCTTTATTGTTGTTGTTTTTATATATTTTCGGTATGTTGCCATGTCATTCAGTTCCTAGAAGTCTCCTTTTAGCCGTTGCATTTAATAATTAGTAGTTCTGATTTTTCTTGGACTATTCAATTTCCCAATTCATTCTCCAAATGTTTTATCTTATAAACTTATGTTTGTGTTTTCTGAGTTGTTGTTGGTTATTCATCTTATAAATTTTATTTGTACTTGTATTGTCTTCTTTTTTGATATGATGTTGTGATTTGTAATTTGTTGTTGTATTTTGATTTTGTCTGGATGTTTTTTTATTTGTTGCTGTGGTATTTTATATGGAATTAGGTTTTATTTGATGTTGGATTTTTTTCTTTTGGGTCTTGTTTTTTTGTGTTTTTTGCTGTGTATTGCTTTTTGAATTGTTAGATATTTCTATATATTTTGTTTGTTCTTTTATTTTTTTTAATTTGATGTTTCCTTTTTTTCTCATTGTGTGTTTGAGCTGTTGCTTTGACTCATTTTGTGTTTATATTTGTTTTTATTTTCTTTGTTGTTTGTTTTCCACTTTATTGTTCTGTTGTTTGTTTTTCTATTAGTTTTGTTTTTATAATTGTTGTTGTGTTTTTTCCTTTTTTCACTAACATCATGATCTTAGTTTTTTCTTAATTTGTCACTGTGTTCTTTTCCATGTTGTTTTTATTCTATTTTTTTCATTCTAATTTATTGTTGTATAATATTTGTTTCCTTTGTTTTTTGTTTTGCTGTCCAGGGCATGAATGAAAAAAAATCCAAAATGCACAAAAGTTCCATCAAATACAAAAAGTTAGATAATGTTATTACTTTCCAAAAGAAAAAAAAATCATTTCTTAGAGGAGCATTATTTTGACACCATTACAACTAAAAGTGGAAAATTTTGGACCATTTAAAACAAAAGCGGTAAAATAAATAAACAAATAAACAAACAGACGTAAAGGCAGATACATGGCTGAACAGACAGATGTGCAAACATGTGCTCATCCCTTTAGGTGACTGGTGTTCTAAAGGGTTAACACACATAATGATCGAATCCCCTCTGAAGTGCGTTTACTTTATAGCAGAAGACAGTTTTGAACTCCATGTTTACTCATATGTTTATAGTGCGAGAGCAGTGACTCAGCGTTTTACCCAAACAGGCTAAGAGGAGATGTATTCGTTCTGTATACACAGCTGTCGGCCATCCATCCGTCCATCCATCCCTCCGTCTGTCAGTCTGTAGAGTGTAGGCTCGTCCACCTCATTGCAAATCCACACATCAAACAGGAAGAGTTTCTATTGAGCACAGAAAGCCAAATAAATTGCACTTTTTATCAGATTAATGCTCATCTGTAGGGGGATTTTTCTGTAAATGGTCCTGAATGTCAACAGCACGGATGATTAAAATGAAGCAAACAAGCGGTTAGACTTTTCAGCAGAACTTGATGTGAAGACTTTCATTTGAAGAAGATTGACACAAGAACATGAGATGTTCCTCTCTTAATTATTTCTTATAAAGCTTAAACAGGAAACAATATTTTACCCTTGACCACAGTTTCCACTCATCTGTCAACATTTAGATCATGCATTTAAAGTAAACTTGTTTGACTAACGCTCTGAGGTTTATTGTTTCTAGATACAGTACAAGCACTCCATTCTTCACTGTGTTTATTAAATGAATCTTTCTGTAGCCGCCGCATGTTGTGTTGCATTTGTGTCACATTCCTTCCTGCGAGAGGCAGCAGGATGCAGCTGATAATGAGAGAGACAGGCTGAGGAGAGGAGGGAGCTGCTGTGTGAGTCAGAGAGCTGGGCGACTGTGTGTTCATCTCCACAGGACAGTTATCAGGAGACAAGCTGGGCTGGGACAAAAAGGTTAATTGCACATGTGTCTGGCAGTCTTGTATCACAAACATTCATTGCACATGTAGTCTCCAAAATCACCCAGAACAAGTGAGGGGTTATCATGATGAATTGACTTGGGCAGACTTTACATGGTGAATGTCAGATGTAACATTTCTTTGGAAGGTTTTCTAGCATTTAAAGGGATAAACCAGCTTTTTTTTATTTTAGTGTCTTGCCTCACTCCTGCGTACATGACAAGCAGATAGACACCATTCTTTTAACTAAAGGAAGAGACGGCCAAAGCTCACTCATCGCTAATTAGCTTAGCTCAGACACTGTGAGTCAATGGGTAGTTTCAGCCAGCCTCTGCCTACAGTCATCAGATTAACTCTTCAGCAGCTCTGTCAGTCCTGTGTGCTTGTTGCGACTTTTTTTTTTACTGCATTGTATTTCTATCTCCTACTGTCATCATATTATCTTCTTAAGTTTGTAGGCAATTTGAATTTAAGAATGTCTCACAAATGAACAGCTCAATCACAAACATGAATAGGTTTTCATTGTTCTCTGAAAAGAACTGTTCAAAAGATTCAACTTGTTAGTGAACGTAACATCTCTAGGGCTAACTGCTGCTTAAGTAGGTCAACAAAACAGTCTGCTCAGGAGTAGAAGACAATACGAAGATAGTAGAAGATAAAATAACATGGATAAACAAATCACAACAAGCATATGGGGCCGTTTAGAGTTGTTTGAAGAGGCTAACACTTCCCATTGACTCCCAATGTTTGAGCTAAGCTAAGTAGCGGTGGGCAAGCTTTGCCCATCTCTTTCTTGTTTAGTCAAAAAAGTGGTGTCTACCTGCTTGTCGTGAACTTGCGAGTAAGGCAAGATGGGAAAAGGAAAAAAATGTTGGCAAATTTGTTCAAGATTTCAGTACCCTAGTGGTAGGGTAGATGGACTTTTGGTTTGTTAAGCAGATACATTTAATGTGGGATAGAAAGATAGTCAAGTCCTGCTGTACACTTTCAAGGCCATTCACAACCTCGCCCCCCCCTACCTGTCTGATCTCCTCCACATTGCCACCCCCTCTCGCTCCCTCAGGTTGTCCTCCTCCCTCCATCTCTCCGTGCCCTCCGCCCGGCTCAGCACCATGGGTAGCAGAGCTTTCAGCCGCTCTGCTCCCAAACTCTGGAACTCTCTCCCCCCGGACCCCAGAAACATCGACTCCCTTCCCCACTTCAAATCAAAACTCAAAACCCGTCTGTTCCAAACTGCATATTCTCTTTAATTTTCCACCCTCATTTAACTGTGTCACTCTTGGATGTTGTTTTATTTATTTTAATTTGAGATTTTAATGCACTGTGTTTTTTATTATATACTGTAAATGTTTTGTAAAGTGTCCTTGGGTGCTTAGAAAGGCGCTTTTAAATAAGATGTAGTATTATTATTATAAGTATTTTGAAGAGAGACTGTATAAGGCACAAGCTCTTGTAAGAAGATAGCTGATACCAAAGGTAAGACTACACATTGCTTATGTAGATATTGCCATAGATAATACTGGCATGGTGGGCACATCTCTCAGGTCCCCAAAGCCACCCCTTAACCTGTGCTAGACAGATCTGCTCCCCTTTTTTAGATTGCCTACAAAAAGGAAAAAATTCAATTTTCAGCAGCCCTATGACTCTTAACATTCAATGCACAAATGGCAATGAATGAATTGATTTAAATCAATTCGTCGCATCGCTAAAATCAGGCCTATCCTGTCCCAGAGCGATGCTGAAAAGCTAGTCCATGCTTTTGTTACCTCTAGACTGGACTACTGTAATTCTCTGCTTTCAGGCTGTCCCAGCAAGTCACTTAAGACGCTTCAGCTGGTCCAAATGCTGCAGCACGTGTGCTGACTAGAACTAGGAGAAGAGACCACATTACTCCTGTTTTAGCTTCTCTGCATTGGCTTCCCATTAAATATAGAATAGAATTCAAGATTCTTCTCCTCACCTATAAAGCCCTCAGTGGACAGGCACCAGTCTATCTTAAAGAGTTTGTAGTGCCGTACAACCCCTCTAGAACATTACTCCCAAAATGCCGGCCTACTTGTGGTACCATTAATCTGCAAAAGTAGTATGGGAGGTAGAGCCTTCAGTTATCAGGCTCCTCTTCTCTGGAACAATTTACCAACCACAGTTCGGGAGTCTGACACTCTCTCTACCTTTAAGGTTAGACTTAAAACATTCCTCTTTGATAAAGCTTTCAGTTAGGGACCAGCTCATAATTTATAAATAAATAAATTAGTTCTCTCTCTCTCTCTCTCTCTCTCTCTCTCTCTCTCTCTCAGCATTTGCTTTTGCCCCTTTTGTTTGCTCCTGTACTCGTCTCTGGCTCTTGTCTTGTAGGTGGCCTGGGATCCCTGATGGAGACTGCCTGCTGCTGTGGAGCCATGAAGCCTCAAAACTACAGTTATAAACATGACACATAGTTGTCCGTTTTATTAGGAACACTCCATTCCCATTATCATTATAGCTGTTCATGTAGTTATTAGCATGATCTCCATATCCATGATCGTTACATCTACAGTATCTATTTTTTATTACCACATAGTCATGAAGTCCCTCTTGAAAATGGGATGTCACATCTCAAGAGGCCTTTAAGACAGTTATATTTAATGGAGACAAACATGGTTGGGATGCACTTGTGGCCTGGGCACCCATGAGTTCGTCACTACCATAAATTCTTATTTTCAGTAAGAATATCTAAGATTATACTTCTAGAAAATGATCACCACAACCATTCAGACATGAGGACCCTCCTGAAAATGAGATGTAGCATCTCAAGAGGCTACCCTCTAATAAATCAGACGACAGGTCTATGGTACATGAACCTGTCCCTAGCTTTAGTTCTTATTCTAGTCCACTTGTCTCCTCTTACCTCCCTTCCTTTGCCCTCACACCCGACACAGCATCGTGTGTCGTGATTTGCTGTTCATCATGAGACTGGGATCCACATTCAAGATTTCCTGCTGCTTAACAGAAGGTTTTTTCTTGCCGCCATGATGGAGGGATCCATGATTGGCTATTTGGATTCATGTTGGGTGTTGGATGTATATATTTGTAAATATATGTATATGTGTATCTTTATATGTATATATGTATCTATGCATATATGTGTATCCATAAAATGAAGAGCTTTATGCTCTATTGTAAAGTGTCTTGAGATAACACTTGTTATGAATTGGCGCTATACAAATAAAGATTGATTGATTGATTGATTGATTGAAGTCAAAACATCCATTAAACATAGAATAATGGTGCTTTTCTATTCGTGGTACCAGCTCAACTACACTCGCTTTGCTTATCATTACTTTGTATACATAGAAAGACCCCCTCAGTGTAAAGGTTTGGCTAACCTGACGTAGGAGGAAATACAAGCTTTAGTGTTGCTGGCTCTCAGTCTGTGGCTCTTGGTCATAATAATTAGATGGTTGCAAGATGGTTGCAAGAAAAACATACCAGTAAAGCTGGCTTGAATTCTCGCCAGAAATGAATAAAACATACCAGAAAACACAAAACCTTTTAGAATTGAGGCAAGTTGAGCTGATACCCCAACTGTAAGAGCACCGTTAGATCAGGTTGCATGAAGAACTGCAGTCACTAAAATGTCTTTAGTAAGATTTCCTTTTAAAGTCCAGCTCTAACCTTTTTCATATCTTATTTTCACACAGACAATATTTATAAACTGAGGGTCAGCCCTCAGTTTAGCCTCTTGTAGCAGGCATAGAGGAGGAGGTGATGGCATCATCACACAAAGAGACACAAAGTCTAAGAACAAACACACTCTGTTGTCCTTTTGACCCGTCTTTCTGCCTCGGATCCGGCCAAAATGGGAGATGCTTGTGGTTGATATGGGATTGATATTGGCGTCCAAATGACCAGCGCAGATGATGCGTCACATGTGAGACAATTAGAGCCCAGTTGGACAGCGGCGTGCTGTGTTCATTAAAAAGCAATATGTGGAGGTCTGATCTGCCATTTCCTGCTGATAAGAATCGGCTCATACATCCAAAGACGACAGCTCGGACTGTGGGTTTTTATTCAGCCACCGCAGAGCAGAAGAAGCAGGAGCACAGGCCCTCAAACTGTGGGTTTGTATTAGCTCTGATGCTAACTGAGGAGCAAAGAGTTTGACCCTTTAATCTATCCAACATATCTCCATGCTTTTGAATGTGGTAATGTGATGATGGAGCCCAAGCAGAATCGATTACAGAAATCAGATGTTGAATCAGGTGTTTTTCTGCCTGATTGCAATAAAGCTATGACGTCTCAGCGGTGTTACGCTCTGTTGAATTGCCTTTCCTGATATTGTACAGCACATTCAAGCTGCAGCAGTCTTTACCTTGGCAAATGACCATGTTTCATGTCAAATAACTGACAAAATACAGTATCGCAGACCGAACATATGGAAATTATATCAGCTATAGTGCTGAATATGTGACGCTGTGGTTTTAAGGCATGTTGCACAACCACAACCGGGACTCAAATCCCATTTTTGATGATATCATAGAAACTTTCCCGAGTGTGATGTTGCACAGTTAGTCTACATCACGTACCAGCAATATCATGCTGTCATTCTCACCTGTTTTCTTTGAAAGCAATATCAATCCCAGCCGTGACACCTCAAACCCAGCGTCTATAAATGAGCTTTGTGTGGTCGTCAGCGCCCACTTCTGCACTGATGGACATGTGAGAGGCGAGACGTCGTCCAAAACAAACAAAACCCTCGGCCTGTGCGATTATTGTGCACCCTTAGAATAATTCTCCCAAGATGAAGGAGCTGTCCGAGCTGGGGAAACCTGCAGCATGATGTATGGACAGCGGCTGCTTTTTTTGGGGGGGATCCTAGCCCACCCTCCCATTAATGAACTCCCTGAATGGCATATGAGTAGAGATGCAGCGATTAGGAAGAACCACGGGGCTGGATGTGGCGGATATTGCCTTACCTCTGCAGAGGGGCTCGGGGTAATGACAAATGGACGGTTGAAGTGAGGAGAAGAAGATTGATCACCGAACAGACGCTTCATATTTTTTTGCACCATCTATGAGGTGGGCTGTGATAAACTTGAGCCTTTTATTACTGTGAGATCTTTGTTTGTCTGAAGACACCTGAGCGTGGTCTTTGCTGTCGAAGAGGTCATGAGAACGGGGATAACTTATTAAAAAAAGTGTCTGGAAGTTTTTTGGGGTGCATTCTGAAAGGTTATGTTACATCTGGTGTTATCAGAAGACATCATAAGGAGGATATAGAAGATTAATAGACTTAAAGAAGACTTGGTCAGTGCTCAAGAAGTATTTCATGACAAATAGGGTGAGAAAGAGATCTCTGAAAATGTTTCTTTAGAGTTATCCAGTTAAGGATCAGGCAAATATTCACTTTCTGCCCCTTTGTTGAGTTGTCTGTTTATTTTCACGTCTGAACCACTTTATATCTAAAGAATGCTTTGGAGGATTCTGTCCAAACTTTGTACAGATATCTGCTCTTGAGTCAAGAATGGCCTAACTTCATTTCAGAGGTACAAGGTCAAAGTCAGTGAAACCTGCAGTCCTGTGAGCATTGAATCTCAATAATACATTGTGAAAGATTTTCACATTAAATTTGTCCTTGCATTGGCGGAGTGGTTAGCAATCATGCACGTCCTATGTACTTGCTTCTGCCGGTCTGGATTTGAATCCAGCCTGTGGCCAGTTTGCAGAGTGTCTTCCCCTACTCTCTCACCCCCCTTCGCAGGCCTATCCACTGTCTCTCTCCTATCAAGAAAGGCACAAAATGCCCACAAAATACATTAAAAAATGTCCTTGCAGAGAAATTAGTTTGACTTTTAAGGTCAAAGCATACTATATTATGTATAAGCTTGACTCCCGTGCTCTTGAGGTCTCATGTTGTGCTAAAAGCATTTTTTATTTTTTTTCATACAAAGAATGTGTGATCACGGCTCGTCTACACATCCCTCAACATGAGAAAAACATTTTCTCACTCTGTTACTTTCCCCATTTTAATAGAACTTCTGTATAAACAGTTAATTTGAAAATCTCTGCCTGATGATGCAACTTGGAGACAGTCCTTGAGTCAGGTCTTTGTTCAACTCAAAGGAACATTTAGGCAGATCACAGTAAACTTTAGAGCGCAGATTTGTTAAGCCAAAACAATATCATCATACTGAGAAGGGCATGGTCAGATTCAGCTCATGAAGATTTATGGTAAAACAGCCTGTTATTAGCAGGGCTGAGATGAAGGGGTTCATGGGCTCCATTTTCTTGACACATAAGGGGCTGAAAAGATAAGCCAGTGTGGAGGAGGAGAGTCACATAGGTAAGATAGAGGAGCTCTTATCCTGCACATGCTAATTTTGAGTTATTAGTCTAAAAAGTCTTTGGCTGATTGCTCAAACAAAATATTTGTGGCCAAGAAAAGGCTTAAAGGACATGACTACATCGAAATACTTCAAAAGTACTTTCTGCACTTTTACCCAAAAATGCCCGATGCATGAGAATGACAGTGCCACTGCTGATGCTCCCATAATGCCCATAAACATGCCGAATAGTTTTGAAAAGTTGTTTGTTGAAATGTCACAGTAGGACAGTATGGAAGTGGCTAGAAACCAAAGCTTGTTGATTGCCTGTCCGGCTTCAGGAAATCTCAAAGTTAAATGACTGTGTGAGAAGAATATAAGATATTAACAGTCCAAACAAGTATATTGTGTCAGTTTTTATTCAAATAACTCATGTTCACATATTAAATGTCAATAATTTAGTGATTATGCAAGAATATCTCAATCTATAATCCCTTAAAGACCTTCTGGTTTTCATATACTGAGTGCACCTAAACTCTGAGGTGTTTTGTCAGTCCAGTCCAGCACCATGTTGTCAATGACTCTGCATTCATGCCAACACATTCTATGCTCTGCACTCGGCTTACAGTACGTGCCTCGCCAATGGACTTGATTCACTGATGAAACAGTGGTAGGACATAACACTCATATGAGTGTTTTTAGGAGGAGGGCTGGGGTGCCAAGCTGTTTTTGGAAGCTACTCTCACAGTTAAAGGGGGAAAGAGAGAAGTCCTGACTTTGTCATGTGCATAGAAGAACTGTGTCACATGGAGGAGATGTATTACACATTAGGTGGCAAATAGTACACATAAATTATAGTATGACCTCTTCACTAGATGATTTTCCCATTTTGTATAATCAGGGACAAGACTGCAGTACTACAAGCCTGCACTGTGTCACCACTGGTCAGACCTCACCTTGGGCTCTCTGTTTGTCAGCAGGGTGACCCAAAGTTAGGGGCCGTTTACATGGCGCCGAAAACGCTCAAATCCGATACATTTTCTTTGCGTTTTGGCCCTGCGTTTAGATGGAGCGCGTTGCGTTTTTGCTGAGAATGGAAACTTTTGAAAACGTACTCCAGAGTGGAAAGGTTTGAATCCGCTCTCCATGCAGCTCTGTGTAAACCCGTATCAGAGCGTTTTAGGGTGAAACGCTGACGTCTGTGCATGCGCAGTGCTCATTTACAAGAAGGCTGCGCGTGCATACCAGGAACAACAGCGGCTTCGGCCATCTGCCGAGTAACATGTGAGCCTCTTACCGTGCTCCGTTTGTTATACAGACAAAACTATCCAGACAGATTTGTTGTCCAGAAAAGAAACTCCTGCTTCTCTGTGCGTCTATTCACCATTATTGTTTGTGAAATGTTTTTCTTCTTCGTTCGTGTGTTGTAGCAGCGCTGCCTCTCTGCAGACCTACACCGACATCTACTGCACACTACAGCGGATTTACAGGGGATTAACTCATCTCCAGCGTTGTTATCTGAACGCAGAAGAATTTGAAAACGCAAAGGAAGAATCTTTGTGTCTTTAAGTCAGGAGTTTACATGTAAACAGCCCCTTAGATTGAGAGGGTGTGCACAGCAGGGCTGCATCCTCAGTTTGGCTTTAACAATATTTCAAAGCCTCCTATGATAATCAAACAACCAACCTCAAATGGCTTTATCCATTTCTCTCTACAATTAATGGATTCATTGTTGTACTTTTGCTGAGTGCTAAGGCATAACAACAGTTTTTTTTAATGAATGAAATACTATGTTTGATTAGTATGTAGAATAGTTTAGAAATGTAAAAAAAAACTGAATCAACTTTGGGTTGAATATTTGAATGGAGCTCATTCCCTTCTCTGGCTGCATTTAGTTGAAACAATAAAAGAGGGGAGGGGGAGTAGGATAAGTGATGCACTTTGTTTTGATCCCAAACTGCACCATTTATTTATACCTCTAAAAGTCTCATATTATGTCTGTCATTATTTAACAGGTCTAAGAGCAGCTAATTCATGGTCTAAAATCAGTTTTAATGAAAAGTAGGATAATTAAAATATAACATTAGGGCAGCCTTTTTGATCATGATGCCATATTAGATTGTTTTTGTGAAGTAAATGAGGTAAATAGGTTTTAATTTTTCATTAAAGTCCAAACATTCCCTCATAAATTACTTTTCTGGTTAAGCTTGGAAGGTCGGAAATGATCTTCAGAGGTGATTTTTCTTTGTCAGCAGGACAGTAATCTCACCATCTCTTTAAATGGGGTCTTTGTCCACTGTGCTAACAGCACAGCAGAGAAGATCTCCCCTTGCATTGAAAATATGTAACGAGCAGTATTTGTTAATGTCAGAAGTCTGGCATGAAGTAATCTGAGCTTTGGCCGTTTACCAGCTTGTTTTTTTCATTACATAAGTCTAATTAAATCTTTGCCTTGCTTGACTTGTTGCTAGCAGAAGCATAGCTGATTCTTGTTGGCTATGAAAAATTATCCTGAAATGAAATGTCTTCCTGTGTTTGCCACTGTGATTTCCTCTAACTTCTCTGTCATCACATCCTGAAATGATTGTTTTACCCACCAAAAATGGCAGTTTTTTGCCTCTTTGCATACTAGAGCCCTACATATCCACTGCGGTTGAAAGCATCTCCTGTTATACCAGACCTTTAGTTATCTTGGATATAATTGCTCCCCTCTGAGAGCACGTAATTTCCCCATACAGCAGAGGTACTGATTCCCCTAAAAGCAGGTTGGAGGTAAAGGGTTTGATACGGTATTTTAAGTGAGGAGTCATTTAGCTCCTTCAGACTTCAGTTTCACGTCAGAACATGAGGCTCAAGAATCCACTTGATGCAGAATTGTCATTTACATTCCTGCAGATGTACAGTTTTAAAACCTTAAGGAAATTCACAGTTGCATATTTTCACCTTCAGTACTGTACAGCTCCAGCCCCTCCAAAGTTCCTCAAACTGCAGTCTCTAAACTCTGAAATTATATTATGTAACATAATTAAACTACCAATTATCCCAAATGTTTCCAACCATTTTTAAACTGAAGAAAGCAACATTTTTTTATTGAAGGTAAAAGTGTGTTTTATTGGGTCGTCAATCTTCAGAGAAGCATAGAGAAAGCTCGCTGACATGCCACTAGGGTAAAAAGGTGTGTCCTTGGGCAAGACACTTAACCTCAAACTAAATGGGTATAAAAGGGTGTAGATGTGTTCTCTAAAAACTCAGAGCCTTCAGGGAGTGAATGGGCAGATGTGACCTGCAGTGTAAAATAACTTTAAGTAGCCGGAAAGACAAGCAAAGCACAATGAAAGCTCAAGTCCATTCAACATGAACCATTTTCATTTGGTTTGCCAACAAGTATTTATGCAGATTTAACTTGGCCATAGCTGTCAAGTCTCCCGTTTTGACCAGGACACTACCCTATTTTATCCCTCTTTCCCACCGTCCTCCTGTATTAGTATTTTCCCGTACATTTCTCCTATTCTAAAAATAAACAAAAAACATTCCTCTGTCTCTCCAAACTGAACTCCGTCACTAGCCTTGTTGCAAGAATGGGGTGGTAATGCACCAAAATGATGGATGCCAACCGCTGTAAAATTGAAGAAGAAGGCTTGCGAGAACTGCCATCTGCAGTAGCCTGGGTGGCATGGCGGGAACAAACTAAGAGAAATGAGTTGGATGGCTGTGAACGAAAAGACATTTCTGTTCACCAGTCTTAAAATGTAAGAGACACTAGAGCTTGGTTGGGATATTGAGACGGCGTGCAGTGGGTGCTGGGAAATGTCCCTTATTTTCAAATCCAAAACTTGGGAAAGAGCCCACTCAAAGTGTTTGGGAATGGCCAGAACCTTTCAGAAACATATTCAGCAAATTATTGGACAATTGTTCAGTAATTAAATTTGTTAAAGGCCAATCAGAAAATGTTGTGTGCTGGCATTAATGCTGCAGTGTAAAGGTACAAGTTATGTTGTAAGTGAAACAAAAATAACCTTATTATAGAGACGTTTGTTGTTTTATTTTTCATTTAATAAAGAGACAGGGTCCAGATGTGATAGAGGTGCTACTGATGCTGTTAGCATCTATTCTAATATTTGTAATCACTTCCTGCTGTTGTCTTGCTCATAGCTACCACCTCTTCCTGCTCCAAAGGATTCTGATTGGGCCATGCTGCTTTGAGAAGCTCACAATCACTACAGATTGGAGCTTGGCAAGATAGCTTGATCTTAAAACTTTTTCAAACCAAAACTACAACTATAACTAGCATACAGTCAATACAGCAGTGAATCAGTAAGAAGGGCTAAGGCGTTTGTGGCAGCGTGATATGTCCAAGTTAAGGTGGAAGGTAGTGAATGGGTTATTGCATCATTACTCACTGGGGTTTATTTTGATTAATCGAGAGCCCCCAGGTGGCCGATTTTTATTTACCCTGCTTTTCAAAGGAAATCAGCACTATTGAAGTTGCGAAGTCAAGGAAATAAACCACAGTTTATTACAAAATTTTATTTTTGGTGCAACATGCACATGTATGTCATGTTAAGTAAATACAGAAAGAAAGAAACATTTGCCAGCACATTGAGGCTTGTAAATAAGGAATGCTATGTTTGACATTGGTGTCATGGAAAACAAGTGTAGGCTTTTTTCACTCTGAGTTCACAAGCGTCAACAAAGGAAGTGCTAAGATTTCATATTACAGCAGAGTTAAACATGCATTAATAATGATAAAATGTTATTATTTCCCGCCCTTACTAATGAAACTGTTGATTTCAGACTGTGAAAGCCTTCCCCAAAGCTACAGATTACATGTTGTTAGTGACATTAAATTCCCGATTTAAACTTGCAACACAGTTAAAAGAGATGCCCCACACATTGCAGTAAACAAGAGAAAAACAGAACTTTTAAGAGATGGATCAATGGACAAATGCCGACATACGCCATGAAAAAACAAGGTCCTTGTTACAAGGAAATGAAAGACCCAGCCTGGTTAGAGGAGATAAAAGATGACAAAACTCTGTGTTAACGTTTCCTTATTGCTCTTAATTACACTTGTGTTTGAAGGCGCCTGCCATCGGTGTGTACACAGAAAATTCTCTGATCAATTGAAGCTTTATATTCAGTCTTTATTTCTTTTTTAAGGTTGTGCTTTCAAGTGTGCAACTGGGTCTTAAACGTCTATCTTTACAGCAAAGTCACTTAAAGTTAATCACTGCGGAGTAAGCCATAAATGTTGCTCAACTGTTGGAAATGTAACTACCTCAGGCCCTGCTGGAGTCAGGTGGAGCCTTTGCTGGGTGAAACTGCTAAAGCTATTAAGGGATGAGAGTCCCCGAGCTGCAGAACATTAACCGAGATCCATCAGCACCAGCGAGGATGCAGACAAATGACACACACACTCAGGCTGACACAAACACACCACCACATATTCTGGGAAACTGACACACACTGAGATATTTATGCACCGTTATGCACATGGAAACACCCACATACACACACACAAACGCTGATGCAGAGCCGAGACAGATGTGACAGACCCACATCTGGGCTAACAGTTATGGATGTGGATGTTTCCCAGGAGTGGTCCCCTCTTTACCCTAAAACTTATTGCTTTCCCTCCGCCTACACAGGCCAAAGTTGCAGTGCCATTTTTTAAAAAATGTGTGTAGGTGCAACTTTTATGCAATTCCCAGCCCTGGTTTAAGTGTTACAGTCCAAACACACACCTTACCCATGAGGCTCCCAATCTACCCAACAAAGACGAGACCCCTTCTCGCTCTGATGAGCAGCCAAAGGAGGGGAAATGAGAATAAAACATGGTGTCGTAACACAAGCCTTCATAACGCTTTTAGCACTGACGGAGAGTGATAAAATGAAGGTCCAGCCAAGGTTACGTTGCATCAACTTCCCTTTAATGAGGGGGCAGAACAGAAAATAACTTAATTGCCTCTAAACAGTTGGTTGTTGAGGCAGTTCATACCCAAAGCAGTCAGCGGCTAGATTTGGAGAGGAGTGCATTCAGGTGAATAGATAGTAAAATTTCATTGCACTGGCTTAGCATGAAAATACTAATCATTTTAATTAATCTTTGACATTTTTTTCCCTGATTGTTAGTCCCTGATTGTTGGGTAAGGTCACGGCCACAGACTAGATGTAACGCTGTTTATAGGAGTGCTCTCTTTGCTCTACTACTCAGATGTAAACAAGCAAAATATCTTTTAAAGGCAGCAGATCTGGCAATGTTTTGACCTAGACTGAGGTTGAAATACATAGGTTTTGCTAGGTTGACCTGGCATGTGGACCTGGACATGTATAGCAGTATGTTACAAATGTTTTCCATCAGCTCATCAGCTAAATGGACATCTGAGTCCTGTGGAGTAACCCTCCAGGATTTGCAGTTTTATTTATTGTCCATCGCCATTATTTCTTTGTGCCACAGATTGCTAATTTGGTCAGACTTTGAATCCATCTTTGCAGCCTCTGCATATGAGGTGCATCCTTTTGGGTGTTTGCAGTTTTATAGTGGGCTTGGTCAGTAATTAGGATGTTGCAAGTTCAAGTCCAGCTCCAGGCGACACATGGCAATGTGTCCTTGGGCAAGACACTTAACCCCAAATTGCTCCCACTGCTGCATCGGTGGCTTATAAATGGGCATGAAATGCCGTGAATGTGTTAGAGGTACTGATGGAAAAATTAACATAGAAACTTCAAACCATCAGTTAGTGACTGTGAGGGCCTGAATGGGTAAGTGTGACCTACGGTGTGAAGCAGCTTTGAGTAGTCAAAGACTAGAAAAGTGCTATATAAGCTCAAGACCATTTACCATTTTCATATTGCAAGTCGTATTGCTTATTTAAAACCTGTTAGGTTTGGGGTGCTGGTTTGGTGGAGTGGTTAGCACCCCATGTACATGCTTCTGCCAGTCCAGGTTCGAATCCCGCCTGTGACCAGTTTACAGAGTGTCTTCCCCTACTCTCTCACCCCCTTTCACAAGCCTATCCACTGTCTCTCTCCTATCAATAAAGGCACAAAATGCCCAAAAAATACATTTAAAAAGAAAACCTGTTAGGTTTCATCACAAATCTAATATTGATGTTGTTTTCCCATTTAAATGTCTGGAACTGTTGAAATATAAAATTTCAATAATATCTGAGTTGTTTATGTTGGTCAACACTTATCAGGTTAATCTGCTTTATATCGTCTTTAACACTTGAAGGTCCCTGAATAGAATCAAGTCAAGGTCTTATCCTGGCAGACTTTATAGTTTCAGCATGAACTAGAAATCACTCAGGGAGCACAAACCTCCACCAAGGTAGCTCACATATTGCTGTTACATCTATAAGAAATATTACTGATTAGAATCATCTTGTCTTCTTAGAACGGAAGTGTTTTTACTGTTCTTTTATTAAGACAAAGAAGGTATGGTTACCTTGACATGTTTCGACGTTACTCTGCCGTCTTCTTCAGAAACTGTCATCCTGGCAGCTGTGATGTGTCTTAATCAGCTGTTTCCGGAAGCAGCCGGCGGGACAGGTTGATCACGCGATCTGTCCCGCCAGATACGTCCCCAGTTGCCTGGTGGTCTCCATACCTTCTTTTTTGTCTTAATTAAAGAACAGTAAAAACACTTGACATCTGTAAGCAATAGTTCCATGATAAAGTTACCCTCATGATATGATTCTTGACCCTTAAAACCCAAACCTAGCACTCAGAATCATGTTGATATCATTATTAGTTAGAGACTTATTAAGCAAAAATGATTTTTCAATAATGGCAGTTATCTGGATCGTCACCAAAATCTAATCATTTCTAAGTTGGGCCATTACCAACATCTCCTGACAAGTTCAGCAAAATACGTCCAGTAGTTTTTTTTCTAATCTTACTAACAGACAATCTAACATACACATGCTAAAACATAACCTCCTTGACAGAGGTAACTAACTAGTGCTTTAAACACGTAAAACACCTCAGCTCATACTGATAGATCTAACAACCACATGGTCTGAAATCCTCCTGTTTTAAACTGATATCCTTGAATTCTAAGACCATAATATCACCTTTAAATGGAGACTGAAAAAGCTGTCATTTAATGGAAAGAAATTCTTGATTGCATAGCTTCCTCCTGCTAAGCATCACCTCTGTCACCCCTCCACCCCCCCAATGTCAGCACAACCTCATTTGGATGTATAGATAAGGCCAACACTTCTGCTGCCACAATTTGACACCATTAATTTAGAACTGGTCCTTTATGGCAGCCTGGAATACATTACCTTGGCAGAACATAATAATAATGGAGGAGCATCAATCAAACGGGGCCTGTGCATACATTGTGTAATAAAGCTTATCTCTGGGTGACACGGACCACCTGACTCAGCCCGCCAGCCACAACCAAAAACTATATGTGAGCTCTGCCATCAGGCGCTGGTTAACGCTGCATAAATATGCGGTTTAGGACTCAATGACACTTTAATAAGGTAAAGCTGACAGCTTACGGCGAGCACACAAACACCCGCTTGTTTCCTGAGTCCGAGTATCAAAAAATAGATGAGCGGTGAGTCTACATAGTCACGCTGTGAGAAAGAATGTTGTTTCTCTGAATATTTATACCCCCCTCAGCTGTCACCACACGCACATACCCCCCCTCTCCAAATTGTCAGACATTGGTGCGTCCCCCCTCCTCTTGAAATGTTTCTATAATTTTTTCCAGGCGTTAACTGGATTCAGCTGCTCGTGAACGGCTTTGGCTCTCATCTCCACTTTCCATATTATTTAGAAGGGGCCTTTTTGTTGATGTATGTCGCCCGGCTTGTTTTGCTGACTGTTTCTCACCGGCACCTCTCAAAGTCCTCATTGTGTTCACAGCGAGGCCATGTGATGTCATGCCTCCCAAACACCTGGGAAATCCTGGAGTTTATGTCACAGACTGTTTGGATGAGGCTTTTCATTGGCGTCTTGTATGCTCGGTGCATTTGGGACAGCCTAGAGTTTGTTGGACATAATTAATGGGAGCAATGGGTGGGCATAAATATCTAGAAGGACACGAGGCTGAGGTTGAGCTAATGTAATTTTTTACATTTATGCTGACCTCATGTCCAAGCATTACTAAGGTTGGACATTATATGATTTATTTTTTGATTGAAATCCAAGTTCTTCACATGTCAACTACTAAAGTTAAAAAAAAAAAAAAAAAAAAACTAATAGTGATCTGTGAACATGTGAGGTGTGGCTATGAATTAGAGAGACTTATGAAAATAATACCGTGTATTTCACAGTCACACCTGGTCTTATGTGTTAATAATAATAACAATTATAGTTTTATTTGAATAGCTTGTTTAAAAAAAGTTTACAAAGTGCTCTGACAAGCCGACAGGAACATACAAACACATAGCACAACAGTTAAAGCCGATTTGTTTTGGAAGTGGAGCTTCTAATAACCAGTCAGCATATACTCCACACCTGTAATTCGCCACACCTATGAATTAATGGATGGGTGAATGAGTGAGGGGGGGTTTGGGGTACTGAACATATTTTGGTTAATATAGAGGGAGAGTAAGTGGGGGCAGGACATGAAAAGCTTTTGCTTCTTCCTACTCCTTTTTGGACATATTGAATGCTTTATTTAGTACTTATGAGCAATTGCGGTATTATGCACCCTTGATTTGACTGTTTTTATTTTCAACTGTTTTCTTTGTCCGAAATAAACTAAACTGAAACGGAAACTATTGAAAAATAAAACCACAATTAAAAAAAAAACATAACAGAAATGGCCTAAGAAACCCAACTACAACAAGACCCTAAGCGAGAGAGAGCAGGAGAAATTCCACTGACTTTCAGACCAATGGTACATTTCAAGGAAAGTAAGGAAGCCCTGACAACCAAAAAGCAGGAACAAACAATCCACTCCCAGGCACTTAATATGGTCCAAAAACTAAAGGCTCAGATTATGATGTCTGAAGTTCACAGCTAGCTACTGACTGATGTGCACATGTTTTTGCTAGGACATCAGCAAATGGTCCACTGACCACTGATCAAAAGGAAACATGCAAGCAAAGTTGTGGAGACATTTTTTTTAAAACAAATTGGAGGAAATCTGAACTTTTTAGGAGTGATTAGAGTGTTTTGGGATAACTTAAGCACAAACTTTTGTTATGATCAAATTTCATGCAAAATTTGCAGAACTGTCCATTTATCAATGGGGACCATTTCTGCTGTCATTCTTTTTCTGAGTCATTTCAATTGGGTTGGTCAATTTTTTAAATAATCTCAGAAGTTTTTGATTTCACGTGATTTCACACCGCATGCCACATGCTTGAGAATGTGCCAACTTTTGAAAGTCAGGATTCTTATAAATCAGTTAACCTTGCTGTGCAGATGGAGCTGTGGAGTTCAGTTTCTGTAATCAGACTGATCCATCTTTTCAAGCTTTAATATACAGTGATTGTGAACGCCTAATGGATGTTTTTTAATGCAGGAAGAGGTGGGAGCTATAAGAGATGACAGCAGGAAGTGACTTCTCGTACATTAATTAGCATTGATGCTAACAGCTTCAGTAGCAGATCTGGACCACATTTCATTATTAAATAAAACAAACAACAGCAATACAAACTTGCTTTATAGAAAAGGGCATTTTCACTTTACTGCTAACATGTTTTGCCGTGAGTTTGTTTAACGAATTGTCTCACACTCTGTTCTTTTCACTACAGCAGTATCACCCGCATATGACATAACCTAATTGGTCCCTAATACATGTGATTGACAGAACGAAGCTGGATATGCTTTTGTGAGGTTGCCCATGCCCAGAAACTTTCTATTGCATCTTTCCAAGATGGACTAGTGACACATATTGAATGGGGAACGGTGTGTGGGGTTATAATGCAGTTGCTTTAAGAACAAAAACATATCACCAACTTCATTTTTCAAACCAGTTTAGTTAAATTATATTTATCTCTGTGCAACTCCATAGTATCACATGATCTATGGCCCATTACTGGTCAATGGCCTGACAAAGGTTGAAGCCACCTGACTTAGGGGCAACCTGAAAAGGAAGTGGGAAAAGCAAGTGGGAAAACAGGTCTATAAAGCTCCTGTAACATAACTACATGTCTTTTTAGAGAAATGGTCTGTGTTTTGTATCACAAAACAAAGCAAACCAAACCAAAGTTAATTTTTTTGACGAGGTTTTTACTTTCCATCACCAATAAGGGGCTGTTTACAGGTGGCCTTAAACAGTCAAATCTGGTAGGTTTTTATTGCTCAAGTCGTTCGGCGACAGAGCCTTTAGTGTGGCCGCCCCCACCCTCTGGAACTCTCTCCCCGCAGATATCCACAACTCTCCCACCCTGGACTGTTTCAAATCACTTCTCAAAACTCACTTGTTCTCCCTGGCCTTCCCTGTTTAAATGTTTAGCTTAGGTCTTGTTGTTGATGCTTATTTGTTTGTCCCCTCTACTGTGGAAAGCGACCTTGGGTTCCTTGAAAGGCGCTATATAAATTAAAGTTATTATTATTATTATTATTATTGCATTTCGGCCTTGCGTTTACAAGGGAACTGTATTGCCCAACTTTTGAAACCTGGCTCCAGAGTGGAGTCTTCACTACGCTCTACATGCAGCGCTGTGTAAACCCATATCAGAGCGTTTCAGGGTGATACGCTGATGTCACCACATGCACAGTGCTCTTTCACATGAAGGCTGCGTGTACATACCAGGAACAACAACAGTTTCGATCATCTAACGAGTAACATGTGTGCTGCTTACTGTGCTCGAGTTGTTATCCAGACAAAACTATCCACATAGATTTGTTGTCCGAACTGATTTGTTTTCCAGAAAAGAAACTCCTGCGTCTTTTCGCCATTGTTTTGTGAAAAGTTTTTCTTCTTTGTACGTGTATTGTAGCAGCGCTGCCTCTCTACATACCTACACCTCTATCTACTGAACTGGCATGCACACTACAGTGGTTTCATTCGTCTCCAGCGTCTCCGTCGACTTTGAATACACAAAGGAAAAATCTATGCGTTTTAAGTCAGAGAAGTGTGTCAGAGTGTAAATGTAGCCTAAGTCTTTAAAGGGAATGTTCACAGCAGTTTGACTTTTCAGAGCATTCATCTTGTTACAAACCACCTATTTATTTGTCTTACAAAGACTCTAATATTATTAATGAAGTCTCATGTTTTGTTTTGCCAAGCCTCTGCTTTCAGTCCACCTTGTCAGTCAAAGCTTACTTCTACTGTCATTGCGTCACGTTTGCAGACAACCACCCATTTCATGACAGAGGTCAACAGACAGGACTATGATGGCTCCATATGGGCTGAAAAAACATTAGCTCCACAAACACACACATTTTTCCATTCCTTAAGCAAAAGTAATTACGTCTACACTCTTTTGGGTGTTTTGTATCAACTGGGATCTCAGTGCAGCTGGCGGTGTCCTTCTGTTAGTCCCTCCTCTTTGGAAAGAATGCCCTCCAACGTCAGTAACCCAAAGACTGCAACACACTTTGAAATCCTTTATTCTTTATTTGGATCCCCGTTCAATCCAGCTGTAGAAGGCACTAATAGCATTTTTGGTAGCCTGTGCTTACCCACTGGCACCTAATGGATCACATTTAGCATAGCCTATTACCCCCTGACACAGGGACCATAGAGGAATGTGGAGATGGATTCAGGCAGAATGAGGGCTAATGGGGATGATCCTCTGAATGCGGACTGTCGCTCATTGTCGCCGTGGTTCTGGCATTCATGGCATCAGAAAGATCAGTGAGAGGACATGGCTCATTGGACTGTGAGCGTTTGTACTCTTACTTCCTGCCTTTGTAATGACTGAAGCCCGAGTGAGCTCAAAGTCATTGTGATGGATCTCAGCTGGTTCTTGATGTAAGTGGTGAAAATAGAGGTGCTATAATTGAAGCAAATGTACAAGCCCTGTGGAGAATATCAACCTACATCTCTGTCTGTGTTGAACTATGGAGATTGTGGCTAGCCATATACCAGAATTTTCAGCATATGCTCTAGTTTGAATCGTCAAATTTTAACACAAGACCCTGACACACCAGATGGACCATCCATTATACTATTTGTCAAGTGTTTTTAAGTGTTTGGGGAAGGTGGAACATTTAAAAGAGTGTCCATGTGATTGGAGGATCATTCAGTCAATCACATCACAGGCCAATCAGATGATGTAGTAGGCAGGCGCTACTGCCACATTGTAAAATGCAAAATGTAAGCCAGTTCATTGAACACACTCTCATCAAAGCATTCCATTTTTCTACTGAGAATTGCTTTCAGTGTTGTTTGTTTTTCATTTAATAAATATATTGGTCCAGACCTAACAAAACTGCTACCGAAGTTGTTAGCATCTATGCTAACCTCTGTACAAGCAGTCACTTCCTGCTGTTGTCATTCTCGTGCTTCCCATGTGCTGGAGTGTTCGACTGTTTACATCATGTCTTGACTGTCTCTTAAGCAAGAATTTGATTTAACCGTTTAAAGCCTGAAAAAACTAATTATAGGCAGAAAATATATAGTTTTGGGGGGCTGAAATGTTTATTTCACTTTCCACTGAATTCCAAAGAAAAAAATCTCAATAAAATGTAACATACTTTTGTATCTCATTTGATACATTAGGTGTTTTTGGCGACTGTTAATCAACTTGACAAAATTTTTATCATTTATCTGATTGTATTTAGATTTCTTTTTAGTAATTTGGTATCATATTGACCTGATAAGAGGCATTTCAGAAGTATGTATCAAATAAGATACAACAGGCTTTAAGGGCTTAAGCTGAATAAGATATGATAAATGTTATGTCACTTGCCAGGCAATCACAGTGATGACATGGAGAGACAGGCAACTGTTCAAGGCAAAGTAGCATTACTAATAAATCTAATAGACATAACTAACACGAAACATACTACAATAATCAATCCGCCATAATGTTTTTGAGAGCCTGCAGGGAAAAAATCCCCACATTGTTAGCATTCACATGTTTCCTGTTCGGCTCAGCAGTGACTGTTTGAGGCTAATCAACCAACAACCCAGTGCAACACATCAACATATTTGCCCCTATTTAAACTACGGGCTGTTTACATACAGTTTAAAAGGAATTAATTTATGAGACCAACCCACTGTGTGTTTGTCATGAATAGAAACATGACCTGTTAAGTTTTTTCTGCAGTAAAGTAGTGGCCACATGGGGAACTGCAGCTCTTTAAACTCATCACAGTATTTTTATGTTGCAGTTTAATTTATCTCTTCATGCTTTAAAGCCGAATCAACAGACTCGAGACGGTCATGAGACACTCATGTACGTGTCCAGACAAATCATGGGTTATAGTCAGCAGTCATTACTCTGTTTATGCAGATGTCTCCTGTCCTCTGTCTTTAAAGCAGGGTGGTCTCTGATATCTCATTAGGTGGCAGTCAGAGTGGTGATAAGCTGTCTGATGGGATGGATCCCTCGTCTGGTCTGTAGGATGCAGACACCACACCCAGTCCAGACACACATGTGCATGTATGAACCTTTACATATGATCATACAGTGCACACACACGGAGCATCCTCAGCTGTCACAGCCTTCACAGCTGATTTACACACTTGCCTTTGAAATTGTGGCCGTCATGTACTTAGAGAGCAGGGCAGAGGAAGGGTAAGGCTATTCTCTAAGGGTGACCATGTATCACTTCTGACTGTAAAAATAACTTGCTAGTGATGCATGGTAACACTGAATTACCTCTGGATATTTCCTTTAAGATGCTGTGATATTAGTTTTTGTTTACTTCACTGCTACTGAGGATGAAATATTATTATATTAACACAAGAAGAATTTCTAAATATAATTTTCCAGCAGCAGCTTTCTAAAAGTCAACTGAAGTTAAATCAAGGTTTATTTCTAAAGCACGTTTGAAAACAGCCTCAGTTGAGCAAAGTGCTGCACAGTTGTACAATATAATTATGAATACACCTAATAATAATAAAAACAGTAATATATAAAAATGAACACAATATTAAAAAATGACTATATAAAAACATGAAACATTATAACATAACTCAAAAATAGCCACCCATACATTAACCTTGTAGTGCTGCTGGATCCACCTGTCTCTTTAGTCAGGCAGATCCAACTTGCCATGCTCCAATCCATAATGACTGTTTGTAGCCAGAAGCAGCACAGCCAAGTAAGAGTCTTTTAAAGCAGAAAGACAACAGCAGGAAGTGTCTGCTTGTGGAGATATTAGCATAGATGCTACCAGCTTCAGTAACAGTTTGATCACATCTGGACCACATTCATTTATTAAATAAAAAACAAATAACAGAGAAAGAATTTGTACAGTGTAAGGATATTTTTTCCCCCTCTGACATGTTTTTTTCCCCCCTTGTATGCATTGTCTTTTCAGCTGGGCACTGTGTCTGATGACAGCGTTGGAAAGACCAATGCATTTTTTTCTAGCAGTTGGAGATATGTGAATATGATTCACTGCTACAGTGACCATCACCAGCCCTCCCTGTAGGCTACTCCATCAAATCAAACTTTATTTAACGCCGTATGTGAGCTGAAAGGGAGGGCTGTGCCATACCACGGTGTGAAAGAAGGGGAAACAGTGACAGACAGGATGAGACGAGACAAACGGAAGAGAGGACAGACAGGTAGCATTATTGATTGAGCAGTCCAAGTGTTATGCTGATCTAAGCCCTCTGACATGTTTTGGAAAGAGTTTGCTCTCTGAAGTTGCTCATGCTTTATTCTTTATACCGTGCGTTAACGCCCACCTTCTACTTCATCTGACTGGTCTGTAATGAATGTGATTGACTCAAGGACTGCCCAATCAACAAATTGCAACAAAGTATATGGTCCAACGATTGCTTCGGGCGACCATCCTAGACCTGTCAGAGCGGAATATGTTCGTCATTGTGACAGGACCAGAGAACAGGCATGCACAGAACGACCAGAATTCATTTAAAGTGGGATGGACATACACATTGAGGAATTATTCAATCTGGAATGGACCAGCCACCTACTTGGGAATTAAGTTTAATTAAAAGTTTAATGGTCATTTTTATTTGGAATAAGGTGTTTACAAGGTCATTTTTAATCTTTTTAAAGAGGATTTAAGTTTCTTCTGAATTAAGGGGGCATTAAAGCTCTCATTAAAACATATTCATTGTGATTTCTGTGTTTCCAATGATAGCATGACTATGAGTAAAGATGAACTTTTATATCAACATTTCTGTTCAAAGCACAACTACACAATTCAGTTTTAGTTATACATGTAAGAGTGGAAGTTATTGATGTTTAGAAGGAGTATGATGCATTTTAGTGCACACCCTTGTGTCATGATTGAGGCTAAAATATATTGTGAACTCTATAGGTCTGTTTGGTTTACTTTATGGCCTTTAGATGGAACAGTTTACTTTACACTTGAATCAGTCTTTAGTACTTTCCTGAGTGTGCAGCAGAGCAGACATATGAAACATCTCCAAATGCTGCAAAATGGCATCTTCAGGGGCTGTCAGCTCTCCCTAAACAGACCTGAAGGATCTCCAGAGGGGCCACCTGTCATACACAGCTCGAACTCATCAAGCCTGAATGCCTCTCTGCTCCTGTGTCTGCTCTTTCCTCCTCAAAAGAGCCTAATTGCAAGTCACGCAACTTTTATCCAGACACGTCTTCCTAGCCAAACCAGTGTCCTGAGCCAGCTAATCCCCAACATGCTGAATGAGTACCTGCTTTGCTAACCTTTGATCTGCTGAGGTTAGGGACACGCTCCGGGCCAATTACGTTCAAACTTTTATGAGAGGGCAACAACGTGCTCTTTCAAAACCACCAGGATTTAGTTTTTTTTTTGTATTACAAAGTGAGGCTTATTTCTCAGACAGAACCCTAAAGCATTAAGGATTAGGGGTATGGAGGGAAATTGAGTTGGCCAGTTTTTATTAATGTACAGCCACACTTTGGCTTGTTACATGGTTTAATTCTAACCCTTGGCCCTCAAGGACCCCTAAAAAGCCCACCACAGGGACTGCTAGGATTCCATCCACGCTGTTTGAGGTTAATGGCTGACGAGAAAAAGTTTGGACTGTGAAATTAAGTTGTAAGATGCTGTATGCATAATGGAATTAAATATCATGTTGTGCAGAATAACTGAGATCATGCTTTGGTCAGCTCAAAAATCATTTTGAGGTTTGAGGTTCAGCATTTTTTGGCGATGTGATAGTCGAGCATTTTGAAATATGCTGTTAGCGTTAGCAGAAACTCTGAACCTGAGGTAACACAAGCTATACCTGTGCCACACAGTTTACTGTATCCCTCAACTGAATCACATCATCTTATTGTTGCTGTAGCAAAACAGCCTTTTTACTGATATTGATAAACACATGATCAAAGTAACACAAACTAAAGTCAGTCCAATCAAATCTTATTTGCTTCGATAATCCAGTGTCTAATCATGACAAAAAGGTCATCAGCAATTCATGACTAGTTGATCAGAATGTTTAGAAATCAAATATCTTCACAAATTGTCTGAAGATGCCATTCAGAGTCTCATTTCCACTTAATTTTACATTTTTCCTTGATAAGGAAGCTTATATTGCTGAATGGCTCTGCATGTTGCAACCTGCTTACTTAATTTTCATACTCTTTTCATTTATTTTCATTTTTGGTTGTATTTATTTTCTTTTAATTACTTCTGTATTTTAGTTAAATTAATGCTCCTATCTAGTCTAATGTCTTCATCTGATGTTTCTGACTGCTATACTGTGTATGAGAGCAACTAAACAAAATTTCCCTTGGGGATTACTTCTGATTCTGATATTTATTTTTACACCCTTCAGATGCTTACACACTGGACGCTACTTGTACTACCTCGGCGATCACTATCCATGCAAAGTCAATGTACAGCCCGATGGGGCGGGGCTAACCCTCCTGCGATACGTTTGCCGCGTACAAGATGACCACTTCACAAGTCGCGTGATGTCAAAGTTAAAAAAAAGTTGATCTTTCCAGGTGATGTCGTGTGTGACTGTGCTGCAACAGCCAATTAGCGGTGTGTACGTGTGTGACGGTACCCGAGGCAGACAGTTATTCATCCGGACTACAGAGGAACAATTTATGTCCGTGTGGGAAACATTAGTCAGTAGGGACATTAATTCCACCTAGGCGGACTGCAGAAAATTCACAGATGACAGATTCACAGTTGGAACTAGAAAAGCACTCAGAGAGCGCAGACCTCCGCCAGCGCCACAGACCTTAGCCATATTGTGATTTTGACCATAAATATTAGTCCTACCTTTATTTCATCGAAATATTTAGATTCCTTGACCATGAAAACATACCATTAGCAACTGGATTCATAATGATATCTATTTTAGTTCAGTAGTTATTCACAGAAATCACATTTTTTGCCATGGCGGCCAGACGCTGATCTGGATCAACACCAAAATCGAATCAATTCTTCATTTTCCCATGCTGAACATTTCCTGAAAATTTCATCAAGACCGTCCATTACTTTTTGAGTTATTTTGTTCACAGACGGACAGACAAACAAACTCTCCCGAAACATAACCTCCTTGGCGGAGGTAATAATGTCAGCTTATACATTCAATTATATGATATATGATATGATCGCAGTGAAACTCAAGCGGATGTGGCGTCACCAAGTGACAGCCAATGGCAACGGTGACCAAAATGAGGTATTTATGGACGCGTGACTATACTTCAGTGGGCAACGCGATTTTGACCGCGGAGTCGCTTGCGGTGTGAACGCAGCATTAGACTTCTACATGGGTAGAGTCAATGCTTAGAAATAACCATTTTATTACTTGCAAAACTTAAAACAACAAATTAATTTGTCTATTTTTAAAGCAGTGCCCACAAGAAAAGCAGGTAAAGACCCCACAAAAAATATGCAGAAATAGAAAAATGAAGAATGTGTACACTCAATAAAAGCAATCACCTCCTGGCATCAGCCCTCTGCAGGTCTGTGCCACATAAACCCTCCACATCTGAGTGTTTTTCTGCAGCAGCAAGCAGCAACAGTTTCAGCCCTCTGGTTAGGAGCCTCTGGGGAGCACTGAGGCATAATGGACAGAAAACTGATGAAACCTCCGCTCCTGACAGCCCGGTCGTTCAGATGCATGTTGTGTGCTGCAAGCGTGCGGATATTTGCTCACTTGGGTTTTATAGTTGCACAGAGAAGAACTGATTCTCATAAGAAAGCTCTCCATCCTCTTCTTTTCCCTGCTCACCATTTCATGCCGCCCCTTCTTAACTGGTCACATTGGTGGAGATTAAAAAAAAAAAAAAGAACAAGCTGAAAAGATCCAAAGGAGCAATTTCATTTTAAAACTCAATCCAGCAGCGCTCAGGATTTGCATAGTTAATTAGAGGCTGTCTCCCCCTTTTTTCTCCCCTTCTGTCCTCCTCCTCTGAGCTCGGCTTTGTACTGACAGCAAAGGGAGGCTGAGCCCCACGCAGAGACCTCTGAACCCGGCTTATCAGGCTAAATGAAACACCATGTTTCGAATGTAAACTATTTTGTAGCACATCACCCAGCCTCAGTGTCAGCTCAGGCTGCCTCTTGTGGCTTTTTTTCCTCTCTGTATTATAAGACTTACAGCTGGCCTAGTTTTACTTTACCAGCAAAGGGAGGTTGTTGTCCTTCATGGCTTTATTTTCCTTGAATACTGCTATTCAGTTAGTGTGTTTACAGAGAGCAGATTAGTCGTGTACAGTAGATTAGAGTATTTTAGCATAAATCTAGCGTCAAAGCATGATTAGGAGACTTCAGAGACAGTTGTGATAAAACATTTCTACAGCTGAGAGATGCTTGTTCCCCTTTTTTCAATTAACCATTTGTCTATACATATACAATTTGCCTATTGCCTCCTAATATTTCATATTCTCCTGTCTGCTGTATACACAAGAGCGGGATAATACCACACAAAGTCACCAGAAGAGGAATTAAAATCAGTCTACAACAGGGCTGCCAAATTCTCAGTGCCAAATACACGACTCTGATTTATAGCAAAAAGACTCTGTAAGTATGACATGTGGATGTTATGTGCATTTCATCTGTTAATTTACTGAATATATCTAATTATATAAGGTAACATCTAAAATTAGAATCAGAGAAAAGGGAGAATTCCATTTTTTCAGTTGCATTTAGACACAGTACAGCAGTAGAAACATCAAATAAAGATATTAAAATAAGTAAGAAGCATAAAAAATTAAGGAAGCAGATTGCAACATGCAACCGAATCTTTAAGCTATATCAACTTGACTTGACTATGAACAAGGCCAAAGACTTTACACTATTAACATTAACAATATTTTTAATATGAATATAATTTGACAGCTTTGTTTGACCACATATGACCGAATGTTTGGGTCAACACCATCAGAATGGGCCTAGATCAGCAATGTTTTATGTCAACATTATCAGTTTTGGGTCTAGATCATCAATGTTTGGACCCACATTGTCAGTTTTGGGCCTAGATCATCAATGTTCAGGTCCCCGTCATCAGTATTGGGCCTAGATCATCGATGTTTAGCTTTACATCATTAGCATTTGGTCTAGATCTTCAATGTTTGGACCCACATTGTCAGTTTTGGGCCTAGATTTCAATGTTTTATGCCAACATTATCAGTTTTGGGCCTAGATCATCAATGTTTTTTGCCCAAGCTTTTGGCATTGGGCCAAGACCGTCAGTGTTTTGGTCAGCATCATCTGTATCGGGCCTAGATCATCAATGTTTTATGCACACATTATCAGTTTTGGGCTTAGATCATCATTGTTTGGACCCATATTGTCAGTTTTGGGCCTAGATCATCAATGTTTTATGCGAACATTATCAGTATTGGGCCTAGATCATCAATGTTTGGGTCAATATCATTAGTATTGGGCTAAATCATCAAGGTTTGGGTTTACATCATCAGCATTGGGCCTAGATCATCAATGTTTGGACCCACATTGGCAGTATCGGGCCTACATCATCAATGTTTTATGCCAACATTATCAGTTTTGATCCTAGATCATAAATGTTTAGGTCCCCATCATCAGTATTGGGCCTAGCTCATCAATATTTGGGTCGACATCATCAGCATTTGGCCTAGATAATTAATGTTTGGGCCCACATCATCAGTATTGGACCTAGATCATCATTGTTTGGGCCCACATCATCAGCACTGGGCCTAGATAATTGATGTTTGGGCCCACATCATCAGTATCTGAGTTTAAACCATCTATGTTGATCCACATCATCAGTATGTGAGTACTTTTGTCCAGAGCATCAGTATCCAGGCTTAGCTCTTCAGTGTCCGGGTTCAGCTCATCATCGTCCATGTCTTCTCTTCAGACTCAAATTATGTTGTTTTCCCGTTCTTTACCTCTTAGTGACTGGGTTGAGTTCAGATGGTCATCCATCCAACCATTAGCTGTACGGGCTTGGTTATTTTGGGTATAGGAGTGTTCTGGCTCTCGCTCAGCTAACCATGACACCCCTTGGCTGATCACCAGCTGATCACTTCACTCATGTGTGGTTAGGTCCCATTTATTAATGCCCTCGTCCAGATTATTGATATATCGATTTAGCTCCTTGGTGAACAGGTCGATAACGGTATCTAACTTCAGATCATCAGTGTCAAGGACCGTCTCTTCAGTGTCCAGGCTCTGCTAAGCAATGATCAGCTCTTCTGTGTCCAAGACCCAATCATCAGTATCATAGTCTATCATTATTGACCAAATCTAGGTCGTCATGAGGCCACCCTGCATGTCCATCTGTCCTTTGCTACCACAAGTGTCTGGACTGTCCCATTGTCAGCCTTGGTATCCCTTTGAGTGCACATTGACATCTTGATGGAGAAAGACATTGCACATACTTTATTTCTTTCTAAACTTTTATAAAAGACAACTGTCTATGTGAATTGAGTGGTGATTACATGAAAGTACGGGGCAGTTGGCAGTCCGAGTGTATTCCTGAAGTGCTTTGGTCTTTTGAGCCAATTTTCTGTAGTTTAGGAAGAATAAGGGACGTAAGAATTGAAAGGTTTTGTTGGAGAATACAGATGATACAGAGAAGTAAAATGGGCACATCTCCGTATTAGGCATTGTTTTCTGCTCAAAGCTGCACACCTAATTACCCCTAAGTGCTCTTTGGATTGGATGTGGGGCTGGAGTCTCATAATCCTAATAGAAATAATAACAGTCTGATGCATATGTAGATGATCAGAGAGAAGAATGATATTTTGGACTGTGTGGAAGCAGATAATGAGGGTTCAGGAGTTCAGAGGGACCATTAGGAAATAAAAAATGCCTGTGTGCACCACTGAAACTACCATTTCAACATGAACAATGGCCTCGGTATTGATTTTCAATACTGTATTCTTGTCTAATGACATTTTAATGATGCTCGGGTTAGATAGAGATAAATATTTGGGTTCATCTACTGCTCCGCTGGTTCCTAATCCATGTCTGTTTGTTCTAATCACTGGTAATGAATGCATGTAAGAGCTCCTCTAAGGTACTCCACTTTGAGTCTTTCAGAGCAGGTTTGTTGTCTCTACGTCCGCCCCCCTTCTCTCTCTCCTATTCATTTTCCGTGTCAACCTCTCCACTGCTCACACTCCCCTCTGAATCACTCGTGTCGCTGAGAGTCTTTACACTGTGTGTTTTCTTAATCATGTGCAAATTAGCCCCTCGTCGCCGATAAAAATCCTCAAATCCCCCTCCAGCTTGAATCTCCCGATCTGGCCGCTTGGAGCGAGCGCCACCGGAGAACTCTGCCTCACCGCCGCCATTTATTTTCTCAAAGCAAGAGGAAAATATGCACTGTTTGTGTTTGTGGATGTGTTAAAGGCCCGCAACATTTGGGTTGTAAACCCTCTTCTCCAGGCGGTTAACTCCAAGTTCAACATCAGTTCTTGTTTTGCTACATGCATTTGTGTCCTGCCGCCTGGTTCGTACAGTGGTTTTTCTGTGTGGGCCTCCCCTTTTTGTTTTTTTCTTCTGTCTCACACATCAGAGCTGCTGCCTGTTTCACGCTGAGGCAGATCTGAAATAAATCACAGGCAGTTTTAATCAGAGCAAAGCAGCACAGGCGTGTAAATGATGGGCCAAACTTGGTTCAACTTCCTCCTCTCCTTCTCCTCTTTCGTTCCCCTCTTCTGTCTCTCCCTTAGCAAGTCCTTTATCTCCCGCTTTCCCACCATCTCCTCCTCCCTTACTATCTTGCATTCCCTCGCTCCCTATCTGTCCTCGTCCTTGACAGCAAAGCTCCTCCTGTAAACAAGCCGAGGAATCACATTTTGGCATTCCTGAAACAACTCTGGATTTGATTTTACAACCCAATTAAACTTGAGTAGTAAATCAGCAGGGCCAATGAACCTCTGCCTTTATTCTTTCCCCTCAGCGGGCACTAGAAAATTTAATGCTCCCCCAGGCCACAAACAAACCTGTGAACAGGTCTGCTTGAATAAGAATCAGGCGACAACTGATGAGTCCGTTTACAGAGAGCAGACGCCGCCAAGAGTGTCCGATCCGAGCGAGGAATGGCGACACATTCCGACTGTAGCTGTCGTCTCTTTCCCTTAAATACTGACTGGATGTATGGTAAACCTGTCACTGAAACGGAGGCATTTGATTCATCAGAAAAAAAAAATCAATACTGGGATATTCTCCACTCTACCAGTGTCCCATTAATCTGCCAGTAGATTAAAATGTCACCCAGCGTAGCGGACAGAAGCTGTTTTTCATGCGTCTCTACACGACAGACAGTAATTGCGTGCACTAATCAATCAAAGGGGACGTGCATGATTGTCATTTTTCATTACAGAGACAACAGGTTACGACAGCCTGCCAGCTTTATTGGAGAAATGTGTGTTAATGGCTTATCAATAACTGGCTGTGGCGCTCAGTGACTGAAATGACAGATGATGTAAATAAAAGTTGAATCCATAGTGCACAATAGAACATTTATTCCCCTTTTGTTGTTATTGTCTTACATTTGTTCTTATCTAAATGCTGACAGCCTTCTCAATAATAACCAGTGTTGCAGGGTAGGCTGTGGTAAGTTGTCACAATTTTACTCTTGTGCACATAACTCATGATACATTTTACAATAGTTATCCTCAATATGGTGTAAGCTTAAAGGGATATGCCAACATTTTTTTTTGGTTTTGTGCTGGCCTCGATCATGAGTCCATAACAAGCAGATAGACACCATTCTTTCAACAGTGCATGCAGTGACAAGGAAGAGACTAATTAGCTTAGCTCAAACACTGGAAGTCAATAGGTAGTGTTAGCCAGCCTTTGCCTACAGTAATCAGTTAAACTCCTTGGCAACTATTAACAGTCCTGTGTGGTTAATACTGTGGTTAAAAACAAAAAGTCACAACATGCACACAGGACCATTTCGAGTTGCTGGAGTTTATCAAATGACTGTTGGCAGAGTTTGGCTAACACTACCCATTGACTCCCAGTGTTTGAGCAAAGCTAATAAGAGGTCAGCCAGCTTTGCCCTTTTCTTCCATGTTGCTGCATGCACTGTTGAAAGAATGGTGTCTATCTGCTTGTCATGGACTCAGGAGAGAGGCAAGACTTGAAAACAAAAAAATGGTTGTGTATTGCTTTGAAGTTGCGTGGAGAAATGGCAATCATTTTTATTTTCTAGAAATATTTCAAATGTAAGTTATTAACTATTAAAGATACTCCACCAGGTCCCTCAGTTTACGTCGTAGGTTGTCCCATCAGCTAACAATGCAGTTTAGTAAAAAAATAAATAAATACATTACATATTCCACTTAAATGTTTTTAGTGTAAACACAGGACAAGTCAAAACTGCTATTATAACCATTATGGCAAAGTGTTTATTTGTTGAATTGTTCCCTAGTGCTTTAGCTGAAAGGGTTGAATATGTGTCAGCCCTCCCCTCAGGGTACCATGACAACAAGTAAATGTCCTTCTTTTGATAACATTTCTAGGTTGAATTTAGTTAGAAAGATGAGACTAGGCTCGAAATAAAGTTAACAACATGCCAAACTTTGCATCAAAATGTTTATATTGGATTATGTTGACATGATCAAAACATAAATACAACACAAATGTTAAAAATGGCCTTCTTGATGTTTATGTATGCAAATCTTTCAGATAAAAAAAACAATGGCTTTATGCCAGTAATAACATAAGTGAACTAGAAAGCACTCGGAGAGCGCAGACCTCCGCCAGCGCCACAGACCTCAGCCATATTGTGATTTTGACCATAAATATTAGTCCTACCTTTATTTCATGTAAATATTTAGATTCCTTGACCATGAAAACATACCATTAGCAATTGGATTCAAAACGATATCTACTGTGGTTCAGTAGTTATTCACAGAAATCACATTTTTCGCCATGGCGGGCAGACGCTGATCCGGATCAACACCGAAATCAAATCAGTTCTTCCTTTTCCCATGCTGAAGATTTCCTGAAAATTTCATCCAAATCCATCCATGACTTTTTGAGTTATTTTGTTCACGGACGGACGGACTGACGGACAAACAGACAGACGGACGGACGGACAAGCTCTCCCGAAAACATAACCTCCTTGGCGGAGGTAATAACAGAATAATAACCTAGGTGTTAGCAAGGTGGTTGTACAAGATGTTTAGCTTTGTGAAATTACCAAAGTTTGTTTTTTTTCTTTTTCAAAGAATAAAAGCAACACCAGTAGTGGATGTGTAGATTTGGTCACTCCTAGGGATGGGAATCGAAAACCAATTCCAGTTGAGAATTGATATCAATTTGCTCAAGGAATAGATATCATTAGCTTTTTTCACTTGGTTTTATAGGCCTTACACATCAGTAACATCACCCTCCTGATTGACAGAGTTGTCAGTCAATCCTAATGTTTTACCCACACAGCTATGATCAGGAATTGTTGGACTGAATCCATAAGCAGAGCGGCTGATGGCATTTTTATTAATACAATCTTAACAATTCCCATCCCCAATCACAACACATTTACGATCCTGCATCTGTTTTAAAAGCCAAAGAAAGTGTATTGAAACAGAGTAAGTCTAATGGCAGTTTAATGTTTTTCTGAATGAAACCAGACACAATAATGTGTCTTAAAATCTCTCTGCAATTAAAAACTTATCTTGTCACTCCTTGTTAAACATCCTCCAGCAGTGAGGGGCCCCTCCATTTGTAAACTGTTAGTGCCGAAGTGTTGTTGGAAAGCTCATCTGAGAGGGAGACCATCAGGGGAATTCTCACTGTGGTTTAATGTGAGTTAAATTAACAAGTGAGATTCCAGTCATTACATAATTAGCTCTGTTTCTGGAGAGAAAAACAGACGCACTTTGTCAAAGCCATATTAATTTGCTCATACTCCAACATCCAAACAGTCTTTTTTTGGCTCGAACCTCGATGCTGCTTAATGATTAATACGTCCAGCACCTTAAAACGCCAGGATGACAAAGTTAATTCGTTCCCAGTGGAGATTCAGATGGATGGAGTTCCATATTTCAGCCACAGCCTCACAAAGGTACCATTATACTGAGCCGAGACGCCGCTCATACACAGAGCCGCTTTACGTGAAGCCTCTCAGCTCCTTTATTGACTCTGCGGAGCTCCAGCTGTAAAGTTGGAGGTGTTACAGTACGGAGGAATGAGGCTAATCTTGGTTTCATTCCTTCTGCCAAACAACTGCCACAGATTTGACAAATAAAGGACGCGGCCTTGAGAAACTCAAATGAAGAATTTGTGCTGCATTTGTGTTTTCTTTGTTTCTTCAGCCGAAAAGCAAAAGTGAAAATGATTAATCTATCATTTTTCCTCTTTCTTTTTTTTTCTTTTCTCACGATATACTATTATTTTTCAAATATTAGTTTCTTTTACTATTTCGGTTTCATTGGTTATTTCAAGGTGCCTATTAAAAAAAGCCAGTGATCTGATAAATCACACAGGTTTATTCAATTTTGAAAATTCTTTTCAATCTTTGCTTTACCTTCTTTGGCATTTTTGGTACTGAGTTGAGCCCATCTTGTTACAACGGACACAAAGTTTTGTGTCAAATAGGGATAGTTTTATTGTGAAAACCTGTCCTCAGGCAGAATTCTAAGTATGAATTAAGTTTCAATTCTTTGCTGCATTTGTATCATAAATGTCCGAGTTTTGTGTGTTGTTGCTGCTTAAATGTGTAGAGCACTATAAAATCTGTTTTCATGGAACTGTGGATGAAATCACAAAATTGGACATAAAATAAATGTAATATAAATACACAGGGACAAAAATGTTGGTACACTTCCACTGAAAAAAGCAAAACCCAAATTAGTCACTGAAATAACTTGAAACAGACAAAAATAACAGTAGATAAAAATTTACAAAAAATTAACACATAAAAGTCAGACATTGCTTTTGAATTGTGGTTCAACAGAATAATTTAAAAATATATATATATTTACTCATTATACCCCACTCTATACAGTGATGGTCGGAATCACAGAAAAATAACAATAAATAATTTTTTTTTTTAATTAACAAATAAAAGTGAGACAGTGCTATTGAATTGTGGTTCAACAGAATAATTAAAAAAAAACAAAATAATGACTCATTATATCCCACTCCACACAGCGATGGTCAGAATCACACATAAATAGTAATAAATAAAAAATTATAAAATATTAACAAATGAAAGTGAGACATTGGTTTTGAATTGTGGTTTAACAGAATGTTTTTAAAAAACAAAATAATGAGTCATTATACTCCACTCTAAACAGCGATGGTCTGAATCACGCAAAATAACAATAAATAAAAATTTACAAAAAAATAAACAAATAAAAGTGAGACATTGCTTTTGAATTGTGGTTCAACAGAATAATTAAAAAAAAAAAAAAAAACGACTCATTATATCCCACTCTATACAGCGATGGTCAGAATCACACATGGCGCCACAAAATGATTGTTGTCTGTTGTGTCCATTAATTTTTGGCCGTGGATCCAAATGATCAATTCTCTCAAACACTGTTTAATTTCTCTAAAAGTCACCCACACAAACATGGCGTACGTGGTCAGACTTGTTGTTTATTTCATCCTTTTTCAGAAATGATGCGCTCATATCTTGAGAGTGAAAAACGGAGTGTTGGATGACTTATTGTCAAAAGCAGCAGGAAGAGAAAAGTGCAGATCAAAAGCGTCTCGACATAATATTTACAAAAGGGAACCGTCTGCAACACTGATGCAACCGCTGAAAGTCTGTAGTGCAAATAGAAAGTTTCTGGTCATCTCTGACAAGCAGATCACTATATCAGCTCATATGTACAAACAACTGCTGCGGGTTCATTCACATTGTGTTAAATCCGATATAAGTACGGCCTTTATTGAACACTCTCGCTCTCACAGGTGGGATTCCTCCACACCTAAAGTTTACTTTGTGGAAATATCCCCAAGACCACAGCTGAAAAAACACACATGACAAATTGAGTGTCGTGGGGGTGTTTGACAGCTCTGGATTTGCAAAGCACACAGAATCTGCTTTGACTGGGTATCAGGAGCGTTTAGTGCAGATTTCGGTTTTGGAATCGGTCACTTTGACAGACATCCATCATGCAATTCATAGAAAAGAGACCTTATTTTGACTTCACGTTCATAACGGTGTCCTTCAGTGGAGACAAAGCAGCACATTGTTGAGATACCTGTGTAATCATGAGAGTCTCTGGTGCCTCTTGCCTTTTGACCTCAGTCGTATTATCCACTCCACTCCCTCCCGGTCTTATCCAGAGTGTGTCCTGAGAAGACTGTCAGTCTGCTTATGCATGGTGAATGTATGAACCCAGCTGAGGATTATGATTTACTGTAAAAATGACCTTGGCACAGATTCTTTTCTCAACACGCAACTACATTGCATATCAAGGCAGATCATTTACTACATGAGGTAATTTTCAGCTGGAGAGCTTAATCTGTGATGCTTTGCAGACTGTATGGGATGATTGTGCATCGCTGATTGCTGTTTCTCTTTCTGAAAGCCCTCAGAGATGACAGAATAAGACAAACAGAGCAGAGGTTAGGATGTATGATATTTAATTCAGAGGCAGATCTAGGATTTTTCTAACACAGAGGGGCCAACATGCAGCACACACATTTATAATAAAGCACACCCAGCCACACCTTCTTCAAATATTTTAATTAGAAAAGTTTCACATTTGAGGATGTGAGCAACTGCAAAGAAAATAAATAGTATTCAAAACATGTTTCACAATTTAATATTCAAAAACATGCACTGTTCATCTCTAATGATAGACTTTGTCTGTCAGCTTTATTGACAGTGGATCTGCCTAATTGGCGCGCTACTGCCACCAGTGGTTGAGCATGGAATTGCACTGACCTATAATTTAATACCCCTTTTACACTGGCCAAAAAACAGTTTAAACCCTGTAAAAGTCGGCTCCTATCAGCAGTTTGAAAGAGTCCAATTGGCATTTTGACATGGGTTGACTGTAGGGATGGGAATTGAAATCCAATTCCAGTTGAGAATCGTTAACGGCTCCATCAAAGAATCGATATCATGAGTCTTTTTGCTAATCAATTCCCTGATCAATTCCTTCCACTGACAGGGTTCAGAAGAGTCAGAATTGTGGCGTATTTTTTTTCCATAGGCACCTTAAGTGAGTGGGAACACCGGCAGCTTGCAGTAGCAGTTATCTATGCTGTGACATGTGTTTGACATTGTTGCCACTGAAAATCTACAGGCCAACATTTGTCCACACAGAAAATCTGCAACAATCAATAAGGGATTCGTAAAGGAACTGGATCGATTAGCAGGATCCTTAACAGCACTGGTATCAATAAAATCTTAACAATTCCCGTCCCCAGTTGACTGACCCTGCAAGTGATACAGGTTTTTATTGGCTTGCCTCCAATCAGCTTCAGTGGGAACATCACACCCGGGTCAACCTGATGATTAACGTTGTGACGTCGACATTGCATGCCCACAGCATAATATCGTGCTTGCCGCTTCCGTCTGTTATTCACGTGGCTCTTTACCATCTTAGCAGCAAATTCCATCTGCCTTCGTATCATCAGCGTTCGAATGTTGTTCAGACTGCACTGAGTGTACATTTAAAAGAGGAACAAAAGTACAAAGAATAGAAAACAGTTGTCATCAACATGATGACATCAGCTTGACGCACTGGAGGAAAATAAACAGCCATGCAGCTCGTCTGCTGCTGATCAGACCCAAGTCTGCTGGCAGTGGAAAAGGAGCCACTTGCCGATTAATAGCGGGCTAACCATGTTGAAAAAACCTGCATTGACCTGCTATTTTTAGTGTGAAAGCGGGATGATTGTCATTATTTAGCAAAATGACAGATGAGTGACAGAAAAGGGGCACCTCAGGGAGCCAATTAGATTTCAGATAGAGCCACTGCCCCTGTGGTCCCGCCCTCAGAACTGCCACTGATTTGCCTTTTTACAAATTATCACAAGAACCTCATATTGCCAATTAAATCCCAATGAAAGCACACGCTGGATTATCTTAAACTGGAAAGCTGTCGGAGAGCGCAAACCTCCGCCAAAGTAGCTCACCAATTGCTGTTACATCTGTACGCAACAACTTCATGATAAAGTTACCATCATACTATTCCTTGACCCTGAAAACCCACACCAGCACTCAGAATCATGTTGATATAAGTATTATGGCCCTTTTCCACTCGCATGCCTTGGCCCTTCTCAACTCAGCTTGACTTAAGCGTGTTTCCGCTAACCTCCTAAAACAAGCTAGTTTTCGTACCTACTCCGCTCTGGTTCCAAGCAAGCTGAGTCGATACTAAAAGATGACGTCACCGACTGCCAGCTACTGATTGGTCGGACAATTGGTCAGAGTCATGAGCGCGATGACCAAGCATGCTAGCGGTAGCTACCATTAGCTTACCCTCATACGTCTGTTCTTTGCAGCTTGATTGCTCTTGTCCTCGGCTTCCTTCTGTTGTATAGCTTCTAAAACTCTCCTGTGCTTCTCAAGGGGTATTTCTTCTTGCCACCTGCAGCCTTCTTCCGCTTCCCTTTTTTTACTCAACTGTGACAAAAAGCCACAGATTGTTGTGTTGCGCTCAAAATGACGTTACCACAGTGCCGCTCAGCTGTTTACAGCGACACTGCACCCCATTGGGCAGGCGACTGGGGCTAATGGAAAAGCAGCACAAGGCGAGTAGAGTAGAGCCGGGTAGAGACGAGTAGAGTCGAGTAGAGCTAATGGAAAAGGGCCATTAGTTAGACAGTTATTGAACAAAAACGATTGTTCACTGATAGCAGTTATCTGGATCCCCACCAAAACTGAATCATTCATTACCAACATCTCCTGAAAATTTCAGTAAAATCTGTTCAGGGGTTTTTGCTTTATCACCAAACTCTGGTAAAAACTTCACCTTCTTGGCGAAGGTAACAAGGGTGGTAGGAAAAAGCACAACTCTGCTCAGTAATGGGTATAAACTGGTACAAATATTAGTCAAAGCCTGACTGATACAGCATATTAATTGTTAGTGTTTCTGTGATTTAAGGGAACATAAAGGTGAGTTTTATGTGCAAAGCAAATAAAGTAAGTCCACGGGTGACATTTAGAGCTTAAATGAAAAACTGACCAGCTGAACAGTGGCTGCAGTGTGTGTTGAGGTGTATTTAAGCAGTGGGAGATCAATAGAGTTTGTTTGAATTGGACTGTCAGGCTCATTAGTAGACTCAGCACCTTAAAGGGCTGTTTGCATTGAGCACACACATTAAAAAATTCCAATCCGTGTATTAGCGACATTTAAATCCCCCTCTTTCGCTGCACTAATCCTTTCTTAGTTTGTGCCTGTGGAGGTTTAGGAGGACAAATTCTTTGTTGGTGTAACACGGGATTAACGTGAGTGTGAAACTGCTTAATCCACGGGATTACAAAGTTTACTTTACCTTAGAACTGGTGATAAGAACCGCCGGACACTGCTTTCATCTTTTCTAAGTACTGCATGTGTCAAAGAGATTCGAAGGGTAGAATATGGGTATGTTCATGAAAAGTGAATCTTTTTCTTATATTTTTCTTTTTTTATCATGTTTTTTTGTCAAATCACTGAAACAGAAGTTCTTTTTTCTAATAAATTGTTTTTCTGATACAGTGGACAGCAACAAGGACTTTCTTAAAAATGCAAAGCAAAGAGTACAACAACTTTTTTCATCAGGGATATTTTCCTCTCTTTAAAGTCACAAAATACTGTCATTTTATAACAGCTCTGGCAATAAAAGGATTTAGCAATTAAAGAGAACACAGCAAAAGTAGTAGCTGGTCTAAACTAGGAATATTCTTCAAATGCCACCTTATTTTTTATGTGTAAGCAGGAATATGGGCAGCAATGGTCTCATATTATTCCAAAGCATCTGTTTGTAATGCCACCTTGGACATTATTCAGGGACAGCAAAATGGTATCATCAGAACAGTTGTCCCAATGGATTTTGCTGAATCATTCCTTATCCTGCCCAAATGGAAAGTAAAGAGAAAAAAAAGAAACATTTCTCATCTTAATGCTCTGAAACATGCAAACTTCATCAGTTTCTGGTTGTGTTTCTGCAATGCTAGCTGTGTGGCTGAAGATGTAGAAATGTCAGCCAGTCATTTCCACCATTTTGGCTCTAATTCGGACATACTTTGGAGTAGACATTTTGTCTGACATGTTTCCCACAGTGGAACACTTTGGACGTCATTGCTAACCATAACATCTAGAGCAGAGATCCCCGGCTACATTTGTACAAGGGCATTTCTTTCCTTCAAAATAAAATCAAGTAATATGATTATTTGATTCTAGTGTAGCGATTGCTCTGTCTGACAGGGCCTTTCTGTGTGGAGTGTACTTGGAATGTTCTTCCCTTACATGCATGGGTTCTCTCCTGACACTCTGGCTTCCTTCCACAGACCAAATAACATCCACATTAGGTCAACTGGTAACCACAAATTGCCATCAGTGTGAGCCTGAATTGGAACGTGGTGCCACAGTCTGACAATGCACTTGGTCAGTAAACAGGAGGTTGCAGTTTCGAGCCCAGCTCCAGGTGTCACATGTTGTTGTGTTCTTGGGAAAGACATTAACCACAAGCTGCTCCCACTGCTGCGTTAGTGGCGTGAAAATGGGTATGAAAGGGTGTTATTGTGTTTGCTATCTAATAGACAACTCGAAACACCAACTGATTGAGTGAATGGGTAGATGTGACCCGGGATGTAAAGCAGCTTTGAGTTGTCAGAGAGACTAGAAAAGCGCTAAAAACCTCAAGTCTATTTACCATGTTACCATTTGTCTGTCTCTCTCTGTCGCCCAATGTTAGCTAGAATAGGCTTTAGCCCCTCGTGGCCCGAAAGGGATAAGCAGTATAGGTAATGGATAGATGGATAGTTAATAGGTTACTGGCTTTTATTTTATTCTCAAAATCTCAAAAATATGTATCATAAAATTCCTTTAAAAGTGATATCAGTCCATATCACCCATACTGCTGCCTGCTACATTGGCGAAACTGAGATTTTTGGCTCCTTGTTCCTGCGTCTGTCCTGGTTTTCCAGCACTGTGGTTGACACCCATAAACTCTTACCCCTTGCTGAGTATTTTCCAGCAATTACTGACAATAGATTTCTATAAAACAGATAAAATATGATTTGATTTCTGATATACTTGTTTTTGTGGTTGCTGAGACAGCTTAAGGAATTGAACTGAAAAGTGATTTTTTAAAACTATGTACTTAAGGGAAAAAAGTCATTGTTTTCAGTCTTGAGGCTGAATTAACTTTGTTTTTTCAACCACAATGAGCCTTGTTTTTAAAGGTGCTATGAGGAGAATCTATTACCTGCGACATTAAGAATCTGCTACCCATGAGCACGCGCGGCGACTGTCGTAATGCTGCGTTCCAGTAACCTCGGAACTGGGAGTGACATCATCTCTGACTTATCAGCATTCCAGTTGAAGTCTGAAAAATACGTGCCGATCTACCAGGCTATTGTTAGCTGCTGTTAGCACGCCCTGCGTTGTTCACAAATATCACTAGAAGAATGTGATTATCTCTATGGCAGCATTTTTGTAAGTCTAACAATACTATGTATACAGCTGATCTAGAGCGACACACCCCAGTCAGAAGTGCAAATAAATTGATTATTACAGGAGCTAAATAACTGTTCACACTGGGGACATCCATCTTCAATTGTCAACTCGGGGGTGGCGAGGTTTCACCGAGTTTCCAGTTGCAGTTTCCTACTCGGAACCCGGAAATTCCTACTTCTGACTACAACTGGAACGCACCAAAAGACATGACCCAAGCCAAAGCATGTGTTTGTTGTGATGCTAATAAAAATGCAGCTCGGACCTTCCTCAGAACTCTGCATTGCTTTACAACTTCTTTTTTCAACAACTTACAGGATGCAAAGCGACGAGGTAATGTATCTCTTTCTAGTTATGTAGCAGTAGTTTTTGATGTGTGACAACAAGCAATTTTTGGAAAACTTAGTATCGTAGTTTTGTAGCCGGCTATATATCGCTATTTACAGCTTAATTGTCTTGTTCCCAAAGTTGAGTATCCAGGCTAGGCCAGCCCTGTCCGACCTGACCGTGGAGCTAAGGAATAGCATTTATAGATAACCTATTTTGATGCTATAAAACTCATCTTAAAATGTGTATTTTGATCAGGCATATATCTAAAAGTGAGACTATTTTGAAATTGCTTAGAAACTCCTCACAGTCCCTTTAAGGTTTAGGGGCCTTTATTCCAACAATTACCAAACAGATTCCCTCCATAGACTCCTGTTTCACATCTGTCTGGTCAAGGATTCATCCCTTTACATTGTCATGCGTAGTAAGTATGGACTGTCGGTGGGAGTAGAGGAGCTGTTCACCATATTGTGCTCCGAGGGTCTATTTCAGTTGTCTCATTCTTGTAAATCAAAAAGACGACTCACAGTAGAAATGGCTGTATGCCAGCTCCCTTGGGCGTGATGCTCCCTGACCACAACACCCACACTTAACACCTCACCCTAGTAAAACACACCCTCGACACGTCCTCAACAAAGACAAAGCACAGCCAATCTGCCCTTTTACTTACCATCTTCCATGTATCTGTCAATCATTCCTCTCTGTAGGCTCCGCCCCCTCCTGTCTGCTCTTGAGAGAGAACAAAATGATGATTAATGTTGTGTTGATGTCTTTACTTTTATTAATGTACAGCTGTAGATAGAAACAACAGACTCTTCCCTCCAGTGGGATTCAAAGGGGCTGTGTGTGTGTGTGGATACGTGTGTGTGTGAGACAGACAGGTGGTGCTGATGGGACGACGTGATTCACTTTGCTCCTTATTTGCATACATATGACAACCATCTGTGCTAATAGGCCTCGGCGATGTCTCTATTAGGCTCTCTGCCACGCTGTTTTGCCTCAGGACGGCCGCGTTGTACCAACACTTTGCTCTCGTCCGTTGGCTTTGTGCGACACACACACAACAGCTGAGGCCATCTAGTGAATGGAGGCAGGAAGGGATGCAGCAGGAGCCCATATGGGCACCAAACTCAGGTCAAACTGCATTTTTAGCATTTGTTAGGAACAGATTGCGGTACTGAAGAAGAGGTGTTTTCTGCACAGGAAACCACACCAACAAACAAAAAGTTTTGAAAGTCGACTCAGAGGAACTTCTCCGTTAAGACATACTGTACAGAAAAGCAGGGACGTTATTCAGGTATACTGCTGTGAGTCTGCTGAGTCAGCTGTTGACTGGGAACAACAGATAAAAAATACATCACTCCACCAAGAAAGCCACAGTTATGTAGAAACCAAACAAAGTTCTATGAGAAATGATCAGAAAGCTTTCGCAACAATGCTTTTTTTAAAAAAAAGAAAATAGGCACAACATTGTCCACAGCAATGTTTTACCGGCTCCAGGCTGATTTGTTGCACAACTGTCAGGCAGAAAGTGTTAGAGTAGATTTTTCAGTGTATCCCAAACATTCTGTAGGCAACACCAAGCCAAGCTTATAAGTTACTTTCACAGCAGCAAAGTATGATTGCCACACTTTTGTGAGGATAATATGATTAATATAATTTAAAAGAGAGTAAAAGGAAGCAAAGTCTGTTGGTAGGATGTCTTTTGGTAAAACCAAAGCTTCTTGTGCCGCGTTTTGAAATGTTCTGCAGCTGCTTGCTGTCAGTTCTGTCCCACACGTGTGTTTTGAAATGGTAATGCTTTCAAATGTGTAACTCAGCTGATGTAATATTTGGACGTGAAACATTTTAATCACTCTTGAGCAGTTTTGCTCAAGAGTAGTTTTGTCTGGAACTATGCTCTACCTAAAATTGGAAGTTAGCACTGCCTAAAAATGGCAAAAAACATGATTTCAGTTATTTCAGTAACTATAAAAATCATGATTATTAAGCATGATTACCCATTGGTTTGACCTCAACCTTAGTATATTGATCTATTGACTTGAGTACATCTGGAATTAGTCATAATAAAGACAATAAAGCAAGCAATAGGCAAAGGTATAAGCGACAACCACAGAAAACACATACTATAAGTATATTAATATTAGTAAATTAAATAGTGTTCTCAGTAGTGATAATGAACTTCTTAAGCCATAAAATAGTACTGAATATTACCACCCATTATGAAACTCTTGGACAAAGGCACAACATGGTATGTGGCACATTTATTGTATAATCTTGATTATCGTGTTTTCATAAATGTGGGAAGCCATAATTAAAATTGAAGCTCAATTAATTGCCCAGCCCAAATTGGTTGGATGTGGTTTCAAGCGCAGCTCAGAATGTCACATGTCAATGTGTTCTTGGGCAAGAGTCTTTACCCAGATTGATCCCACATCTGCATCATTTGAGTGTAAATGGGTATGAAAGGGTTTGGATTTGTTAGCTAATACTGATGGACAACATGCAGTAAAAACTAGAACCATTAGTGAGTGAATGGGTGTGAATGGGTAAAATGGTAAATAGACAGGCTAGAAAGGCTTAGACTGAGTTTTTCTTGTGTTTCCAACCATTCAAAACTCTATTACACATCCACACACAGGTATAAGGGCATGTTTATCGAACAATATGGGGTTCCTTAGAGATTCAGCTAAGGTCAGATCTACATCTGACTAGTCATCAGACCAGAGGAACAATGGACCGTAGTGAACATCTTACAGTAAAAGATTTTCCAGAGGACAGTGAACATACGAGGTACTGAACAAGATTAGTAGAGAAAAGGAAACAGCAGACACAGAGGAAGGAGAGACAGAGCACCCCATAAAGGTGGACTGCCAACATCAGCACTCCATTTTATGTACAATCTGAACTTTCTTCTGAGATTTTCCTCCTGCTGGTGGAGAGGAAACAAGTCCAAACTGTATGTCTTAGAGGTTCATAAAAGTTGATAAACTTGAGTCACTGTGGAGCCTCCTTGAGGAACTGCACACTGAACAAGAGTTTGCAGTTTTTTTATTGAATAGCAAATGAGGAAAAAGAAAATAGAATGAGAAATGAAAACACATATTCTTACTGTTTTATATTTTTCATCCAGTTTCCAAAAAAGAGACAGTAAGATGGGATTATTACCCCTTACATGGTTCCTGGACCTGCTTTTATCACAGTGCTTGTTACCTCCGCCAAGTAGGTTATGTTTTTGTTGGCGTATGATTGTCTATTGTTTGTTTGTTTACAAGATGACACAAAAACTACTGGATGGGTTTTGCTAAAATTTTCAGGAGATGTTGGTAATGGCCTAGCTTAAAAATGGTTAGATATACGTGGCGATTGTGTTCCACCCACTGATTTGAAATTGCCTTGTTTTAAAGCAGACCTAGTGGCCTTTGTGACTCTTTTGGCAAGATGCTGCATATTATTAAAATGGAAATCACCTTTCCCTCCATCTCACTCTGTATGGCTCAAAGACATATTATATTTTATTAAGATGGAGAAAACACGTTGTGTATTGAGAGGCTTTACGACCAAGTTTACTCTACTTGATTCTACCCGGCTCTTCATTTTGAGCGCGACACAACAATCTGTTCTTGTCACAAACCGAGTAAAAAAGGAAAGCAGAAGAAGGCTGCAGGTGGCAAGAAGAAATACCCCTTGAGAAGCACGGGAGATTTTTGGAAGCTATATGACAGAATGAAGCCGAGGACGAGAGCAATTGAGCTGCAAAGAAAAGACGTATGAGGGAAAGCTAATGGTAGCTACTGCTAGCATGCTAGGTTGTCGCGCTCATGACTCATCGATGACAACATTGCCTGACCAATCAGTAGCGGGCAGTCAGTGACATCATCTTTTAGTATCGACTCAGCCCGCTTAGAACCAGAGCGGAGTAGGTACTAAAACTAGCTTGTTTTAGGAGGTACCGGGCTAGTGGAAACACGCTGCAAATCGAGTAGGGCCGAGTAGAGTAGTTTGAAGTGAAAGTAAACCATTTCAGTGCTTAACAATGACAGAATATTGGCTGAAAGTCACCAGTTGACATTGTAACCAAGTATGTCTTTACACCTTCTGAAGTAAAGTGGTCTGCATATGGTGCCGGTGTTATGTTTTTCATCCAGTGGACATCTGTCTGACCTAAACTGATGTGTCTTTTGATTCTTGAGTGGTATTTCATCCATCCTTAACTCTCAACTTTCTTGCTCCACATCAGGTAGTTGAATGCTCTTTTGTGCCCAAGCTGTTCTCTAGTTAGACATATATATCATACATCACCACATATATTCACAACCATGTCCAAAAGCGCAGGTGGAAGAGTGCATGAACATGAGATTTAAACTGTGAGTTTATCTCTGGTTGTACTTTTTCATTCATCACAACAGTGACATAGACAGAGAGCCTGGATGTAAAGTCTGCACAGTCAAGTTGCACAGATGGATATGAGGATTGGGTTATTTTTTTCAAAGTTAGACCAGTCTCAGTTGTTCAAAAAAGAAGAATGATTTTAATTATTTTTCATTCTCCATGGCCCGGTACCAAATGAACTTTAGCCCATTACTGGTCTGTGGCCTAATGGTGAGGCCCCACAGATCTTTAAAACCCAAGAAAACTGAAGAAACCATAAAAACAGTCTCCTATTTTTCTTCCTCAGCCTCTCTTCTCCCGCTCTCATTTCCTCCCCTGTCTGAGCATTAAGCTCTTCCTCCTGTTGATTACTGAAAGCTTGTGTAGGTGTGATGACTTCAAACCCAATAGAGCCATCTTTTAATGTAATTTCATTCACCTCCCGTTCATCGCTGCTGCTGCGTTATGACTGTCTTTTAGCTCCCTCCTCCTCTGGTTATTTCTGACAGCTCATGGAACTGTGATTATCTCAAATCTATTGTACCTTTTTCTTTTACACCTTCCCTGTTTCCTTCTTCCTTACATTTTTCTTCTCTCCAGCTCCTCCGTGACTGCTCCTCCTCTTCTTCCTCTCGTTGATAAGTGGCAGCTTGCAGAGGTGGGATGTCTGCAGCTGCTGCTTCTTCGGCCCCCTCCATCAGGTCCAGACAGCCCACTCCCAGGGTGGTAATGACCGCTGAGGAGATGATGATAATAGCAGCCAGACAAAAGACGTCTCATAGATCACCCTGCGCTCTATTTCACTTTATTTCTCTGTTCCTTTTCCCCTTATCACTACTCCTTAAAGGTTTGTTGCACACAAGGAGCAAGTGGTACATTACCTGCAGGTTTGTTCCTGTGGTTTTTACGCCTGTGATCCAGACCAGGACGGTGCAAGTGTTCAGGTGTTTTGCCAATAACTCAAAATCTTCCATCATGGCATATTCCAGTAGCCTTGCAGAGCAGACAGACCTGCCTCCGTTGTCCAACGAATTCACTTGGCTGAATTCTTAACAGCCCAATCAGGGAAGAGAAGCGGCAGCTGTAAAATGCGGACGTGATGACAACTGGAAGTTGAGAACCGGAAGTTGAGAATGGGCATGCCGATTAGCCTATTGTCCTCATTGCTATGAGGTGAAACTTGGCGAAATCTGCCCTCCTCAGAAGTTTACTTGTAGGGATTGTCTTTGACGAGGTTCATGTCACATGTAAGTGTTAAAAGAATCATCTGTGTGGTACAATTTAGTGTAAGACAATAGTAAAAGGCCGTTAGCAGCTAAGTAAGCGGCTAACAGCTAATGGTCATTAACTGTTGTTAGCTGTTTGCGGCTAAGTCAGCTGCTATGGCTAATATCCATGAACTGTTTTTTTCTGTTGTTAGCCATTAGCTGCTACATTAGCCGCTATGTATGCTGCATTATAGGAAGCAACCCTGCTTGATGTGGATTGGTCTGTGATGAATGTGATGAGCCAAAGGATTGTCCAATCACAAGCTTGTGTTATTTTGAGAGGGTAATGGCTGCAGCCTGCGGGAAGGCGGGGCTGGACGTCCAGCCCCGTCCACAAAGGTCCAGCCCCGCCCAACAATTCCAGATATAGGGTTAGGGTAACCCTAAGCCCAAGCCCAACCCTAACCCTAACCCTAACCAGTTTGGATGTGGGCGGGGCTGGACTTGTGACGTAGGTGACATAGGTGGGGCTAGACATCCAGCCCCACCTTCCCGCAGGTCGCAGCCGTTAGTACTTGTTTTTTTTTAATGTTCTGCCCCTGAAAACAAATTTAAAGGGCTCCCACCCAGATAGACTAGTGAAATATTTCTGTGGCAGATATATGGAGCTGTCCATCTGGCTTGTCAGGTTAATATACCAGTCCATTCAGTGGTATCATGAGTTTGTTCTGGGAAATGTTCTTCATACTCTGCATAAATGTCCACGTTGACTTAAGGATTCACAAATAAAAGTTTCAAGGGCATAAGCTAATGAAATGAGTCTTACGTTCATTGTATGCTTGTTATTGCAATATCTCAAGATCACTTTGAGGGATATCTGTTACCCTTTTCACAGCTGGAACTCAAGGAAAAACTGGCCTGATTTGAAAGACAAAGATCAGAATTCAGGGTTGTAAATCATGCACATGCCTTGGTTGTGATCTTATGGTATTTACTTCAAAGTTTGAACAAAAGTCCACCATAACTCATAGATAATATGTTTAATTTTGGAGCTCATACATCATTGGTCAAGGTCATTGAGCCTCGTGTTCATCTCCTTTGAACCCAAAATCACAAGAAGGCTTGAATGGGAATCATTTCAACTTTACATATCTGTCATTGACTCAAGAAAAAGTTCATCAGTTTAAAAAAAAAAAAAAGTTAATAGCCAGTTAGCCTCATGTTCACCATATGTTTGTAGACACAACCTTGAGGGTTCAAGCTTGGCATAAATGACCTCTCCTGCAATTAAAAGTAAAGAATTCTCGCAAGACAAGGGGAATTTTTCTGCAGGGTTTGCACAAAGGTTTAGTTTGACTCAGAGGTAAAGAAAAGTTTTAGAGGTCTAAGGCCAACTTTTGTGCCACATGAATTCCCTGCTTGATAGTTATCTCAATTACTCGTCAAAGACTTATCTTTGAAACTTTGTCAAAACTGAGAAAGGGAATAAATGATCTATGTTGAGAGGTCATTGCTCAATTTCATTAACCACACAGGAATCCCAATATTTGTAACCAAAATATCTGAATACTTTTAGGGATTTCATTTAGCCTTTGTCTTTTTGAACTAAAAGTGAAAATGTTTTTACAGGTGTATATCAAATTTCAAAGCTGTTTTGTATCATGTTAATCCCTTGCTTGTCAGTGAAATATCCACAAAAAGCTTTGAGGAGTTCTCTTTGGATGATAAATCAGAAGTTTGAGGGTTTGAGCAAAGCTCTGGCTGTCACATTTCAATGTGTCCTTGGGCATAGTATTTAACCTCAAGTTGCTCCCACTGCTGTATAAGTGGGATGTTTAATGAAAGGACTCAATTCCATTTCCCATTTAGACTTATGCTGTGTTCCAGGCGACCCCTAACTCGGAAATTTCCCCTTTGAAATCTCCGAGTTTCGACCTGAAAGCGTTCCAGGCAAATTACGGCTTCGGTTTGAGCGCAAGATATTCTGGTATGTAAATTAACCAACGTGGCAGGCATTATAAGATTTATGCTTAATCAACTAACTCGTTTGAGTGAAACAGAAGCGAGGAAACTGCACTTCAGTTAACAGAAGCTTAAACTTTTCAGTGTTTTTCATTATTAAGAGGCAGCCATATTGTTTAGGCAGTGATGGGACGTCACAAGTCGTAACTCTGAGTACATCGATCTGGTACGAGTTCACAGGTCGGAAGTTACGAGTTCGACTGCCGTTTCAGTGCACTTTCACGAGTTACAGGTGGGAAAAACACAAGTTACAGGTTATCTGGAATGCAGCATTAGTTCAAGTTTAAACTCTGACTGATCATTGATTAGATACTAGAGGTCATAACTCAAGGTTCTTGAGCCTCATGTTCATCCCCTGGCTGTAGAGCTAATGCTCCACAAATGTTTTAGAGTTTTCTGTCAAACTTTGCCTAATTGTTCACTCTGGCCCATGAATGAAGTCATTAGCTTCTTGATTACATAGGTCAAGGTGTTTGTACGGTACCTGTGTTCATCCTTTGTATAAAAGCTGTCTTTAAATCAAACCATCACAAAATCCACCTCAGCACTTTTTAGACCCACAACTGCACAAACACTCTCTTCCAGTAGTAAACTTTCCCGTGGCATTGAATAGTTCTTGCTGGTTGAACAAGATTCTGAGTCGTAGTAAAAGGAACAATGTTTGTTGTTTTGTGACCGTGGTAAACCACCTGCTACTTTTTCTTTTTCTCAGACTTGACTTTATTCTCCTACTTGCACCCACAATGCATGCTGAAAAAATGAAAGGCTGTATATCATTAACAACACCCACCGAGCTCCACTCTGCCGAGGAGAGATTTAATTGGAGGTCTCTCCACCTACAACCACAAGCGCCCGGCCTCTCGTTAGCCCCTAATCCTGTTGCGTAATGTTTTTTCTCCACGTTGTGCCTGGCTGAAAATCAATTAGCAAAGCACTGCAATCGCAGAGTGCAGGAAGAATCCTGGATGCTGTCCAAGCCACTTAATTTGTTCTTGAATGGACAAGAATTATGCTCCGCTTGTAGTCCAGTGTGACAGACTTTTTTTTCTCTTTGTCATGTCTTGAATAGACACAGATTTCAGGGAATACCACCAATGTTTGCCTGACCTGCTCACTCTCACTGAGCTTATCAAGTGACCATATTCAGATGTTTCCCATTAGCCTGCAACGGCAAGATCAGGGCAGAAAGTTTAAATGCTAGAACACTGTGTTCAAGTTTTTGGGGTTTCTGACTGACTGATCAGCCACAGAAAAGACAAAGATTGGTGAGAGCCAAGAGGGAAATCTAGTCTTCCATGAAGATAAAACACTTATTAACCACTGACACACAGGTGAGCATTAGACCACATACAAGATGATATTAACTACCTTTTTTTATGTATTTTTTGGGCATTTTGTGCCTTTATTGATAGGAGAGAGACAGTGGATAGGCTTGTGAAAGGGGGTGAGAGAGTAGGGGAAGACACTCTGCAAACTGGTCACAGGAGGGACCCGAACCTGGACTGGCAGAAGCAAGCACATGGGGTGCCTGGTTGCGAACCACTCCACCAAACCAGCACCCCATTAACTACCTTCCATTGGGTAACTTAAAGGCCAATCTTTCCAATGAGGTACACTATATTGCCAAAATGACTCATTCACCCATACAAATCCCTGAATTCAGGTTTTCCATTTACCACCATGGCCACAGGTGTAAAAATCAAACACCTCGACATGCAGACTGCTTCTACAAACATTTGTGAAAGAATATGTTCCTTTCAGGAGCTCAGTGAATTCCAATGTGGTACCGTGATGGGATGCCACCTGTCCAGTAAGTCCAGTCATGAAATTTTCTCCCTTGTACATATTCCACAGTCAACTGTTAGTGGTTCTGTAACAAAGTGGAAATAATTGGGAGCACCAGCAACTCAAGCAGAGGTGGGAGGCCACAGAGCGAGGTCAGCAGATGCTGAGGCACATACAGTTTTCACAGAGGTTACCAACGTTCTGTAGGTTAAGACCCTAGTCTTGTGGCCCTTTTCCATTAGCCCTACTTGTCTCTACTCGACTGTACTCGGCTCTACTTTACTCGCCATATACTGCTTTTCCATTAGCCCCAGTCGCCTGCTCAACGGGGTGCAGTGTCACTGAGCAGCTCTGCGGTGACGTAATTTGAGCGCGGCACAACAATCTGTGGCTTTTTGTCACAAACCGAGTAAAAAAGGGAAGCAGAAGAAGGCTGCAGGTGGCAAGAAGAAATACCCCTTGAGAAGCACAGGAGAGTTTTGGAAGCTATACAACAAAGACGTATGAAGGTAAGCTAATGGTAGCTACCGCTAGCATGCTAGGTCGTCGCGCTCATGACTCATCTATGATGACATTGTCTGACCAATCAGTAGTCGGCAGTCGGTGACGTCATCTTTTAGTATCGACTCTGCTCGCTCGGAACCAGGGCGGAGTAGGTAATAAAACAAGCTTGTTTTAGGATGTACCGGGCTAGTGGAAACACGCTGCAAATCGAGTAGGGCCGAGGCGTGCTAGTAGAAAAGGGCCATTGGTTTCTTGAACCCCACAGCTGCATTTAAAATGGTGGACGATGCAGCTTTGATAAATATGCTTCCAGACATTTTTAGTGGTTTTCATCTTACCCAGCTGACACTGGGGTCTGTTTTTGTACACCAGATATTGTCAGATAACAAGAGTTTAATGGGGGTCCCTCAGGGCTCAATTTTGGGCCCACTTCTGTTTTGCTTTACCCAAGATCATTAGGGCAGATTAAATGCCTGTCCAGCAATATTTTCTACCATTTTCACACTGATAGCATCCACTTATGGTGCTTTTTCAGGAGAATTAACCTGACATTTCTTCATGATGCACTTAATCTAAGGTTTGCCGAAATGCTAACGTCTACTGTTCTCCCAGTGTGGCTGAAATATTTGTTTCAATTTAACATATTTGCAGTTCCTTTTCACTGTCAGACCTCTGTCCGGTTGCTCATTCATCAAGAAGTTGTGGACAAGTGAGATCCGTAAAATTGATACAGCTTTGAAACTGTGATGCAGTGGTACAACAGTGGAACAGCATTTGTTCCTCCCACTCAGGGTTGGACGTCAGAGGAAAATGGCCATCCTGAGGGTTTGGTGAATGCTCATTTTCTCCATCCTTCATTTCTCACTTGACGCTCCCTCTAATGCCTCTCTTGTCTATCATCTCTCATCTCCAATCTGCTACTCCTTTCCTTGTTTCTCCACCCTGGAGAGCAGACGAGGGACTCTGAAAAAAGGGCGTTCGAGGGAAAAATGCAGCTAAATCTTCCCTGGCTCTAATGTAGCTCTCAGTTACTGCGGAGTGAAGGACAGACAGGAGATAAATCATATCACCCTGAGGATTAATACAGATCTGTCGAGATGAGAGTAACAGACAAGGACGTGTGTGCTCCCTCAGATCCACTCATGACAAACTTCTACTGGGACATATTTTTCCTATTTTAATGGGAATATGACAAATGAGCTCATGTAGTATGCAAATGAGGGATTAAATACGCAGAGCAGAGCGGTGTGTAACGCTCTGAGCATCATAACACTTAGCAGAACAGAAAGACAAACAGGCCGACGCGCACACACAGTCACTGATGAGTTGAATGACCTCCCTGCCATCGGGGATGCTTATCTTGGAAGTGTGACTTTTATGAGCGCTGGGATGCTGCCGTTAATAAGAGCTAGTGCCAGCGTCTCATTACACTGGGAGTCAGTGTGCCAGCTCTGCAGAGCGAGTGCGACCATGCACAGAGCGAACAGGCTCATCAAACTGTAGGAGGACTCAGACCCGACACAGAGAGCTAACATGGCAATAATGTCCACATGGAGGCAGGGGAGCAGCTGCTCCACTTTAGCAGCTGTTACTAAACACAGCCTCCTCCACGACATTTGTTTTTAAAGACAGTTTGACTCACAGATAGTTAACCAAACTTTAAGCCAGTGATGCTTTTAAGCTTTTTTACATTTGTCTTTCTAAAGTCAGTTCATTTGCAGATTTAACCAGAGACAAAAAGAACATTTTTGATATCTACTCCATCTTGAGTAGTGCAGGATGAATTTTTGGAGGCTAAAATAAAAGGTAGCATTTTGCTAGTTTCCCTAACTGCCAGCCTAAGGCCCATGGTTTTTTCTGACAAACTTTGTAGCAAACAAAAAATTATGAAACTCACATGCTCTGTTCTTCTTTCCATGGTTTTTAATTTTAAATGTAATCAGTTACAGTGAAAAGCTTTTTATACACCATTATGGAACAACAAAAAAGCGAATTACAATGTTTTCAACTTGTTACAGTTTAATGTGACCTCTTGTTTGAGAATTTCCTTTTAAATTAAAAAATGATAAGATGTTGCAGTTGCATGGAGTCGGCAACCAAAGGCTGCTCTAACACTTAACATGTTTGATCTGTACAAAATGATACTGTATCTAGTTCACTTTTTGGGAAAGTTTTGTTAATTTACGGTGGTACGAAAGCTAACAAACTCTATTTGGAACAGAAGACCTGAACTCTGGTCCTCTGTTCGCTTCTAAGCAGATCGGTGTTTGGTTCAGTATAGATGTAAAACCATCAGAATGAACAAGGACCAAACAAGTCTAATGAACTAAAGGGAGTGAAATGTGGCTTGAATATCACAACAGGAAAGCTTACGTTTTCACAAAATAAAGCAGATTGCGGCTATGTCAGAATTGCTAGCACCACCAGTCTTAAGCCCTCCACCATGATTTTATGGGTCTGTATATTTCCAGACTGCTTCAAGTTGGAAAATGTCATTACTCTAAGCATTTTTTTATTACCAACTCATAATACAGAGATAGATGGCAGATGGTAGGAACGAAAAACACTGCTACAGCCCCAACTAGTGGTGGGAAACTAGACTGCATAACATTTGACAGTGTGAAAGCAAACCAAACCAATAAAAACAATGATATTTAGAAATACTGTTGCCTGCCCTCCTGAAACAATCTTTTCACTCCATAGTGTATGTTTTGTATGTGAAGAGCTGGAGCCACGGCGTCAGCGGCATAGCTTAGCTTGACACAAAGACTTGAGTAAAATGAGCGGACAGCCTGGCGCTGCATTTTCTTCTTTACAGTTTTAAGACAAAAGCAGAACTGAGGCCAACAATTCTGCTGGTCAAATAAGTCTTCTTATGTTGAAGAAACCCTGCAGCAACAAGTTACATCAACCAAATCCCTACGACCCAAGCTCACCATTCTTTATTTGCTGTTTTGTTGATGTTCCTTTGAGCAGCAATGCTTAACTGTCGAGTCGGGACTCAAAAGTGGTTTGTAGAGCTATTGTCAGTTGATTATTGATGTGTGCCTAAAAAAACAAATGTTGCAAAGAGTCACTGATGCACTTTTGAAACATGTTTACTTTTTCACATTGTGGTCTGTTTGGGGTAAAATCTTCAACATTTTTCATCAGTGTTAGAAAGAATTCCAGAAATTCACATTTCTCACTGAAGAGGAGGTGCCAGGTCCAGAGAATCAACCAGTGTCGTTGAGTTTTGTTTAAATGTTGGATGTTGACACAAGACAAGTTTATGTAGATTTTCTTTCAGGTTTGGCTTGAAATTAGACCAGCAGTGATTGTCATTACTGGTAAAGGAATCTGTTGGATTACTGCATTACACACTAAGAAAAGTAATCTATTATGCTACTGCTTTACAATCTTAGAGAAGTAAGAGATTTGAGTCCTTCTGCTTTACCAAAAATTAAAGGCCTTAGCTTCCCTTTTCTCATCTCTCTCATGACACTGGCTCGCAGCCCAGATTGTGTAGACTTCACCATCATTTGAACTCCTGTTTATGGCCCATAATCTTTAACTCTGCAGCCTAATAATAGAATAATACTGTGATAACCTTTATAGTTCTGTCCATTTAAAGGACAGAGGCACTTTGTTTTCACTTCAGACTGTGCTTGAAACAGTGTGTTTCATTGACAAAACAGTGCTCCATGCCCCTCTTCACAGACTAATGATCTGTGTTTATTACTGCCTACACATTGGTCTGTACTGATGTGACAACAGATGGGAGAGAAACAGAAACAGTGCTGTTTTTGTTAAGTTTTGACAACAGAGAAAAAAATATGGGGCAGATTTTTGGCTACTAGCAAGTTACTTTGTGGAAAAACTAAGTAATAAGAGTCATATTAGTGCTCTAACAGATCACTTGGTAAAGCAATGCCCCCAAAACTGTCAGTAAGCAAAAGTAACTTCGCTCAAGCCTTCATTTACGCTGCTGTTTCAAGTCGTCATAACTACACCCTTTGACATTTCGCCCCCATGGTGTATGTTGTAGAGACCAAATGGGAGAGATAAGCTGATCAACATTTTCTCCATCTCCAACTGTAGTATCATAACAAGGAAAGAGAGGAGCATGTGGAGACAGTAGTGCTGCCTGTGTGTGTGTCTGCCTGTGTGTATATGGGAAGCATGCTCTCCGGCTCCTATTTAAAAGCTGTATCTCATTGTGAACTGACACTGATGGAATGATGCGAGAAAAATCCTGGCACACAGAATTGAGTTAGCACTTCAGGGTCCAATGTCTCAAAGTTACTGGAATTTTATTATTTTTTAATATATTGCCTGAAATAAGATTACTGATAAGATTCATCTTGTTTTCTTAGAATACAAATGTTTTACTGTTCTTCTATTAAGACAAAAGGTGTGGTTACCTTGACATGTTTTGACATTACTCTGCCGTCTTCTTCGGAAACTGTCATCCTGACAGCTGTGACGTGTCTTTATCAGCTGCTTGCTCCAGAAGCAGCCGGCGGGACAGGTTGATCACGTGATCTGTCCCGCCGGCTACGTCCCTCATTGCCTGGTGGTCTCTGGAGAAGTGAATCCCAGGTATGTGAGAGCAGGAAAGCTCCTTCGTCCCTGTTGATGGTGTCTGTGCCCTGTTTTCCGATATCTTTTGACTCCTTTATCCACCTCTCGTATTTATTGTTTTAGGATCCGGTTATTGTTGATTTTTCCCAGTCCATTATGTGGAGAAAACAGCTGATAAAGACACGTCACAGCTGTCAGGATGACAGTTTCTGAAGAAGATGGCAGAGTAACGTCGAAACATGTCAAGGTAACCACACCTTTTGTCTTAATAGAAGAACAGTAAAACATTTGCCCGAAATAAGGTTTATGATGAACACGCAGATGTGATATTTTAATGTTTGATTTTGCAACATGAAATGGCCCCACTTTTAAATTTGAAAGCGTTATTGTAGTTCTTCAAGTACAGTTGCTAACAGACAGCTATTAACAGCTTTAAAGTCTGTTGTCTGTACCACTTATTTCTTTCAGCATCGCAAGGGCTAGCCCTATCACATCTGACGTTGGGCAGGAGATGGGGGTACACGCTGTATTGGTCACCATGTTATTGCACAGCCACATAGAGAGACACAAATACTGAAGGGCAATTTGGAGTCATCAGTCAGCCTAATAAGCATGTTTTCGGTCTGTGGGTGGAAGCTCCCAAACGGTGATCAATCCAGCAGTCTTCTTGCTGTGAGGCACGCACACTACCTGCTACGCCACAATGCCTGCACCTCTCAGATGGTCTTACTGAAATAAATGTGAGTGTCTCGAGGTGCAGTGATGACCAAGCTTTGTTTTGGTGGGTTTGAGTCAAAGTGAAAAGGGCTTCAGGCTTCAGTCAAAACTTTGCTCAGTCTGTGATTAAACCATATGCTGAATTCATACTGACAAATACTGTAGAACCAGTCTAAGATTTTTACTGATTTCTTGCTCACACAGAGATGAAGCACACTTTAGGAAAAAAAAGAACTCAAGTGCAGATGAACCAGATTCGTGAGGGAAAAGCAGAGTTTATTAACAGTCCAATGTTCGGTACACGAGCAGGCAAAAACAATCCAGGGCAAACAAAGGCAAGAGGAAGAAACAGGCAAAAACAGATCTGACGTGGACAGGTTTATGGAATAAAGTGCTGGAAAGTGACCCGAGGTTCAACAATCTGGCAACAGGTCAGGGGAAGACATGAGGGTGAAATACATGAGGTGATTGGGGGGGATAAGTCACAGCTGTGGACAGACAATGAGGGATCAGGTGTGATAATGCCAGACAGGAAGCAAAATCTTTGAAGGCAAGGAGAGATAGGTGAATTTGATTTAAAAAAAAAAACAAAACAGGAAGCAAGAGAGAAAAACTCAAATCTAAGGACGTTTGTTCATCCAATTTCAAGTCTAAAAATCTCACAAGACTTATTGCAAGCTAAATCTGCCTGACATGTCTTGCGAAACATCTAATTTCAGTATTTAAAAACAAGAAATAAACCTGAATTGCTTGTAATAAGTTAAAATATCAGCCAATGTGGTAAGACAAATTTTACTTGTATGATCCCTTTAAAATAAGATTATTTTTATTACTTCTAGGAGGTTATGTTATTGCCGGCGTGTTTGTTTTTTTTTGTTTGTTAGTTAGTTAGTTTCTCTGTTAGCAACGTAACTCAAAAAGTTATGGAGGGATTTTGATGAAATTTTCAGGAAATGTCTGGATTGGGACAAGGAAACAAATGATTCGATTTTGAGAGTGATCCGGATCACCATCTGGATCCACCATGAAGAAAAATGTGATTTTTGTGATTAACTACTGAACTAAGATAGACGTCATTATGAAACCAATTGCTAATGGTATGTTTTCATGGTTAAGGAAAAAAAAAAGAAAATATTTACTTGAAATAAAGGTCCGACTAATATTTATGATGAAAATCACAACATGGGTGAGGACTGTGGTGCTGGTGGAGGTCTGCGCTCTCCAAATGCTCTTCTAGTTTAACATGAACTCTCTGTCCTGTCTTGTAATTAAAAAAAAAGAAATTCCTCTCTTGCCCTGTTCAGAATGTGAGCGCATTTTAAAGTAATTTTCCTCGACAGAGAGCGTGAATCTGATGATGTGGAAAGCCCCCCGCTCGCCTAATGTTTGGATTAATGAATGAATCTCATCCCTGACGTCCTCTAAGGAGTAGAACACACTTTATCACTCCCGTCTGTGTCTGTTTACCAAAGACGCAGACTGAGTGGTCCAAGCTGACAAAACGTCCTCTCCTCCTCTCCCTCCTTGGCTTTTTCACCAGAGTAATTGAGCAATTAGACATGATTGATTGATTTGGAGAGGGTAGGTGAAAAAACTCAGCCCTGGGAATGCTGAAGGGATCCATACAGTAGCTTTAAAATAGCGAGAGAAATGGCAGCCAGACGTTTGACTGCCGTGTGGCCGGGGAGGTTTGGGAGACAGATAAGGAAAAATAAGAGACTGTAAGTGTGTGTATGTGTGAACTGCACATAAAACTGCCAATGAGGGGAGATGGATGTGTGGTTTGGAGAAGACGAAGCAGCAAGGATAAGGAGGAGGGGAATCAAAAGTGTAATTAGTCTCTGATAGTGAAATATAATCCAGCCTACATCATAATTTTAAAGGAATGGTGCAAACATATTTTCAGAAGGATACCACTGTTTAAATTTATGCTATATCAGATCAAAAGACAACATGGAGCGGGAGGAAGTAATTTTACTCCCTTTGGCTGTCAACTCGAATCCAGCGTTCCAGCTGCTGCCTTTTGAGGTCATTACTGATGAAATATAGAGATAGATTAACATTTCTATTTGCTTTTATGCCTCTGTGGTGAAGATATCCAGGGCTTCGAGCAATAATGTGGTCAGATTGTCTGTCTGTCTGTCTGTATTCCTGTGTACAATATTTCCAGAATCCTGTGAGGGATCGTCTTCAAACTTTGTTCAAATTTCCTTTCTAGACCAAGGATGGATATGTTTGATTTTGGAGGTCACTGGTCAAGGTTTAAGGTCACATGTTCATCCATTGCTTGCAAACCCGATGTCTCAAGAAGGCTTTAAAAGTAAGCTAATTTGCCAAGTCCTGCCCCCTTTGTAACAGTGCAAGGTCAGGAAAAATCTGCTGTTGCTGGCCTCTTTCCCATTTGAAACAATAGAAAATAGCTCACAGTGAAGGAATGAGATCAAAAACCCACAAGTGAGTTAGAATTTAGCACTTCCTGGTTCCCAACCCTCAGGAGTAAAAAGAGATTTAGAATATTGGTTTTGTGAAAGTGCCTGAAATATGGTTAGTGGCGAACACACTCAAATTAGATTTATAATGTTAAATGGGAAAGGATAAAATACTTCACATGTTGCCTGCTTTTGAAACTTGAACCATTGTTGTGGGCTGAAAAAATTGCTGGGGGACCAGCAGCAAGCACTTCCTTCATATTCACTTTTATATATGGATATATCACCTTGAAATTAAAACAACAAAGTGAAGGAAATGTGTCCTGGCACTGTTAGCAGCTGTAGATTGGGATGCCCTCCACCCAAAAAATTAGTCATTTCATTTTTTAACATTTCCTTTCAAAGCACATATCAGATGCCACCATTTGTAGCACTGTCCCAAAAGTGTGTTTGAATGTGGGTGCAGCCCCCTGGGGATGTCCCTGGGCCTGGTAGTTTGGGGACTATGTGGGGGTCTCGGGTGCCCTGGTGGCCCGGGGGGTGCCCATGGCCGTGTTTTCCCTGGGTTTGGGCAACTACTTGGGTATCCGGTGACCACCTCACATGCATGCGTATACAGATACTCAAGCTCCTGTCGAGACTAACTAAGAGACATGATAGATCCCGTCAGAATATGCTGAGTCGGGTACTCTTACACATCTTCTCACATCCTGTGATGCATGCCACTCCATCTCTTATCCATGTAGGCCCACACTCCCTCTACTATCAAGACCCCACATTTCTGGTGTCCCTGGTTTCTTACAGCCTTTACTTCCTGTGTGGACTTAGATTAGCACAGCACTTGAACTGCTATCTCAAATCAATAACAGTAGACGTTTGTCCTCCCTTCCGTTTGTCTTGTCTCGTCCTGTCTGTCACTATTTCCCCTTCTTTCACACTGTGGTGTGGCACGGCCCTCTCCTTCAGCTCACATCAGGGGTTAAATAAAGTTTAAAATGATGGAGTAGCCTACAGGGAGGGCTGGTGATGGTCACTATAGCAGCTATTCACATATATCTGACTGCTAGAAAAAAAATGCATTGGTCTTTTCAACGCTGTCATCTGACACAGTGCTCAGCAGAAAAGATAATGCAGACAAGGGGGGAAAAAAATGTGGGTGTGTTGTCAATGCTCTCTAAAATAGCAGCATATTCCAAGGATGTTTTTAGCACAAAACACACTGGACTTCACTTGTTTTGTACTGAAAAAATGCTGCCATCACAAAAATGGCAGCCGAGGACACTGTTCTCAAATCCACCGAGCGCAGTAGTTTAACAGTGCATTTAGCCTTTTTTAAATTATTTTGCGCAAACTTCGCAGTTTGAATGAATGAATGAATAAATATTTATTTCGAACTTAAAATAGAAAAAGCACATATGTATATCTCTATACAAATCCAACAAAATAAAATATAAAAGGTAAGCAAAGGCAAATAGCAATTACAGCATTTTTCTTCTATCATTAATCTTTGCAAGAAAATATAACACATTCAGTTTCGAAAAGGGTGCAGGAAGAAGTAACAAACTTTTCTAGTCCCACCCCTTTTCCATTTCAAAAATGTCTTACTTAAATTCACCCTGAAGCCTCTTCAGGTCATAGCCATCAACATTTTTAGCAACAAAAGTAACAGCAAGCTTAGACAAATAATAGCAATAACAACAAATTTCAAAACAAAGATGACACACCACTGGATACACATACCCATGATGTTACTGACTTTAATATTAACCTGAGCCCACACCAGGTTGGAGATGAAGGGTCCCACAAAAAACCATCTCAGCCCTTTCTTTTTGACCCATCCCTATACCCTCAGGGTCCAGGATTCGCACACCTTTTGGAGGGATATAACCGGCAAGCCGTGATTCCTGCTTCTTTTATGGTTTTGCTCTATTTCCATATCTGTAACTAAATCACATCCACACATGTGAGATAGCCTGACGTTTCATTACTATGAACAGTAGTGATATGGTAAGAGTAACATATCCATTACTGGAGATCTTGTCTTCAATATAATCCCATTTTCTCAGCCCATAACAATTCTGATTGAGGTTAAATCTAAACAGCTGTAAAAAAAAAAACAAAAAAAAAACTTACATCATTTGTTGTTTTTATGGAGAACCACCCAGGTTATTCTAACAGGGCTTTTAAATGTACACAAGCTAATCTATGAGATCTGTCTGAGCCTGTCCTGCACATATGCCTCCTTCCTGGTCTTTCCCAGCCAATTATTGACATATGAAGGTATTAAATATGACACCTGAGTCACACACAAATCCCCCACACCGAGGTTCAACCGCCGTTTAACCATGGCTGGTTTATCCGTGCTGGTGGCAGCTGCGTGACAGAGATTACTGCAAGGTCTTGTGCCCACCCAAGCAGAGCAACATCTTTACAGCCGCAGTGTTTTCTCGGCACACTGACAAATATATGAAGACCACTGCTGACACTGTTACCTATTAAATGTGGGGCTCATCTTCATTCGCAATAAGGTGTTGAAGGGGTTTTTTGTTATTTTAATGTGGGCTTAGAGGTGAGGCAGTTGTCTTTTAATTAATTTGATTAATAAAAACTAAAAGGCAGCTATGCAGCAACCTCAACTGAAAGTGTATGTATGTATCAAGAGTACGACATGGCTGTAATCTCATAGTCCACAGCTAAATAGATACATTGGAGAGTATCACACTAGATGAAAATAATTTTAAGGTTACAATCATTTAGGTTGATTCAGACTATACTTATTTATTTCTGTATTTGCCTTAGACATAACTTGAGCTTAAGACCATTTGCGTCTTGCAATGTAGCAAAACATGAGAAAACAATGCCTGTTTTTAGCTCAAGTTGTACTTTTTGTTCATCAGTGTGGTGACAGAGAGGCCTGTGTGCATAGTCAAGCTACATGTGTGTATCTGTCTTCTTTAAAGGAAAACTTCAGTATTTTTGAAGTGTAGTTGTGAAGGTGCACAGTCACCTTATTGGACAATAGAGACTTTGTGGGGTCTGAGCTAAGACAAGGTCGCAGGTACTCCCTTCAAATCAACGCCCCTGCTGGCTACCTCCACCCTCCTTTTGACCCCATGTGCTTGTCTCTGTGTTTGTTATGATAAGTTCCTCATGTGCTGAGGGTTTTTTTTTCCAATCCCACACTTTGCTGCCCTGACAGGTGCCTAGTTTGGAATTGTTTTTTTCCCCTCCCCTTTCCTCTTGTTTTCTTTTCTGCAAGCACTTTGAGTTACATATTTTGTAGGAAAAGCTCTATATAAATAAAGTTCGATTGATTGATTGATACATGGGCAGATACACAAGGATCCTTCAGGTAAAAATAAACGCACTATTCTTGACACAGTATATAAATTATTTTCTTTTTTCTGTGAACTAAATGTTGGTTGTTGGGGACCACTGTTGTATGGTACAGCCAACAGAACTGCCAGGCTGTCTGGAACTCCAAGAGGTTGATCTCTTTAACCCATAGAACAGTGTGAGCACTAAACTGAGCTGAACAGATGCATATAGAACTTTTTAACCAAACCATGCCACAGAGAACTGCATGGGATTTATAATAGACTGCCATGTGGATGATGTTTAAAGCTTAATTCACCCAGGTGAGACTAATATAAAACTTTCAGGACCATTATGACTTTTATATTCAAGTTAATTATTTACAGTTTAAAAAAATGTTGGAATTCTCCTTTAACGTTTGATTGAAAAATAAGCGAAGTGGCAGTTTTACAGCAACATGCGTCTGCACTCATAGAAACACACACAAGCACTTTTACAGAAACCAATTAGATGTAATATACCATGATCCCAATAAGGCAGCAGCAAGAGCAGGTACGAGCTCCCACTGCTGACTGAGTGGTTTTGTAACGATCGCACTTTGAACATGCAGCAACACTTCATCTGCTCTCGGAGCGGTGATAAAAGTGTAATAAAAAGCAATGGGCAGTTGGCTCAAAGCATGTGTCAACAGCTTTGCTGCGGCTGAATTAAACATGAGAAAAGTTTCTGAGTTATTCATGAGCTGGATGGAATCTCCAAGCGTTTGAGGCTCAGCAGCATGACGATGCGTGTTGAGTTTTTTTGCATGCATGTGGAGGCTTTGGAGCATGATCGATATCGGCCACAGTCAGCGCTAACATGGAGGCACGAATAACTGAGGGAGTGGAGTGAAAGTTAAGAAATGCTGAACTCTGTCTTTGAATTTGGGACGACTCATCTGTTTTTTTAAAGAGGGGCCTTTCAACATCTTGTGACCTCCATCAGGTCATCCATGACCCTGATGAAGGCACCAAGGGAAAATGTGTTGGCCTAGTTAAGTTGTTTTCAGAAGTGCACTTGTTGCTGGAGCTCTTTTGATCTTTTCGCATTTGTACTAATTTAAATTATCCACATTAAACAACATTAAAATGAAGGCCAACAGAAACCTGCTGTTACACGGCCGACATTAAATTCCATCTCTGACATAACCTGACACAACAGATGGACCATTCGATATAATTCACTAGTCCATCTTGACAACAGCCCAGAACCTTTGGATGGAATGTGCAGACTCTTTTAATAGCAAATGCGGCAATTGATGGTTAGGTCAGTAACATTCATTATACGCAAATCATCAGTGGCGCAGTTGGATAGTGTGCTTGGTCAGTTATTTAGAGGTCGCATGTTCAAGCCTACCTCTGGCTGACACGTGGCGATGTGTCCTTGGGCAAGACACTAAACCCCAGGTTGTTTTAACTGCTACATCAGTGGCGTGTAAATGGGCAGGAAAGGGCCGGAAAGTGTTAGTTGATACTGATGGATAACTAACATAGAACCTTTTAACCATCAGTGCCTGAATGTGAGACCAATTGAGTGTGAATTAGGGCTGAACGATATAGACAAAATTTCATATCTCGATATTCATGCCAGATATCTTGATATCGATATGACATGATATGACTACTAGGGCTGCCCAAAAATTTTTGTGATTAGTCAACTAGTCACATCATGCATGAACTGCAGCCTGCCGCAACACCATGCAGCTGGTGGCCCAAATCGCTTATGATAAGCAGACCTGGCCAGATATCTTTGTTTTTCGATATTAATATCTTGAATGTTCATATCTCGATATAGATACAATAATTATATATATTTCAGCCCTAGTGTGAATAGGTAGTTGTGACTAGAAAAAATCTGTTTACGATTACGACCATTTACCAATCAGATAATGTCGTACACAGGTACTACTGCTGCGATGTAACGAACAAAACATGAACCACTTGGTTGAGCAAACTCTCAACAAAACATTTCAAAACTGCAATGAAAAAGTTCTCTATTGAGAAATGCTTTCAGTGTTGTTTTCCATTTAATCAGTTCAGATCTGATACAACAACTGCTAAAGATGTTAGCAGCTATGCTAATCTCTGCTTCAGCAATCACTGCTCTAGAGGACTCTAGTTAGGATTACAGACACTGGCCCTGTTTACATGGGTCAAAAAATCCTATTTACAATCAGATTGAAAGGTCAATCAGATTAGAAATGTCTCATGTAAACACCTTAGCCAATCTGATTCACCCGGAAATGATTGTATTTTGGATTGGATTGTAAGAGGTAGTCTACGCCAATTGATAATCCGCTCCAAGCTTCATGTAAACGGCTGAGTGGAGCGGATTGGGTTGATAGAGAGGATTATTCGGTCTGTGCAGGCGCTTCGTAGTACGTAAGAGGCACATAGTGACGTACGCAGAGCGTGCTCAAACAAACATGGCGAACAAACTGAAGAACTGGACGGTGGAGGAAACAAACTTTTTATTAGATACCCCAACAAAACACAAAGTGGATCCATCTTTCTAGAGGTAAACAGGAAGCAGGAAGTGCACCTCTTCTTCTCTTACACATTTGCAGGTAGTGGCAGAGTGACCTTCTGTGCATGTCAAAAAAAACAATACAATCGGATTCAGCTGAGGCCATGCAAACGCGGATTGAAAGTGGATCTCTTTACTCGGATTTCATGTATACAGATCGAATCAGATTCACTTAATCCGATCTATTTCAATCAGATTGAGGAAAAATACCCATGAAAACGGGGCCACTGAGTAAGGTTGATCCATCCACACTGCAAGGTATCCTCAGACATGGCAAGAAGTCAATCACAGTGCATAATTTTGGTTGGCACATGTGGTGGCAAATCAGAATTTCAGTAGGACAAACACTGGATTTAGTGGAGGTCTTTTACCCTTAATATACTGTTTAAGGCTCTGTCTTAAACAACATGTTCCGTCCCTAGAACAAGTCTCTGCATAGACAACTAAAACCTGAAAATTGGCAACGACTTTAAGAAGCCACTTTGTTCATGTCCAGATCATCCCTTAAAAGAGATTCCCTCCCCAAAGGTAATAAGACTTTGTGCAAATATTTGGTGGTAGTGGGAGTTATACTCCTTAACAATCTCATTCCTGACTCAAACAAAACTGTCTCCTTGATCTCTTGTTTCCTCCTTTTGTGCCTGATCCAGACCGCTGGCAGAGACTCCTCCAACACCTAATGAAGGGAGTGTGTCCGGAACTTTCTTGAATTCCAGCTGCAGACTGAGAGAGTTTCCTAATTAAAAAAGATTGAGCGGCTTCAATGATACCAGGGCTTGCCCTCAGCTGAACCTCGCATATCCTTTCTCCATCTTTTATAAGTCTGTACAGAGTGTTCAGAAACCAGGCAGTTATGATTCTGTTTTATTTCACTCCTGAGACACCACATATAATCTACATTTTTTTGTCCTTCAACGTCCTTTGGTTTCCCTCTCGTGCTTGAGAAGCTGCCAGTAAACATTTTGTTTATGGGAAACCTCTTCCAGCGATGGGAACCACTTCAAGTCAGGAAGTGTTGCAAAAGCAGAACAGCTGTTAAGATTAGAAAAAAAAACTTAATGCACCGGATCTTTAAGAATAAAAGTTTTAATAAGTAGGCAAATGATGACACAAGTCAATAAAACCAACACCTTCTTGTGTTTCCACTCCAGAGAAAAACACAGCCCTTGGGAAACACAAATCATCACATCTGCAGCTGAAGAGCAGACCGACACTCGGCTGTAATTAGAAACAATCATAAAGACTTTAGAGCATCTGACAGACATATCTCACAGTCAGCAGCAGAGGTCAGGACACATCCTAACAACATGTGAGTGATTGTATGCAGTTTTCCTTCATCAGTCCCACAGGGGCGGCAAACAGGCCAGAAAAAGTCCTGAAGGGCAACACTTGGAATAAAGCATGTTGGCGTTTGCTGCTGTGAAGATTTGGAATGGGTAGATGGTCCTGGCATGGAGAATTGGGATTATTGATCTGAATTGGGAGTTTTCATTAGTCAGGAGATCAGGAGGCAGTTGTTAGGACGCATGAGTAGTTGCACCTTTTAGATATCCATGCTTGACTTTAAAGGGACTGTGTGGAGTTTCTAAGTAATTACAAAAAAGTCTCACTTTTAGATATATGCCTGATCAAAATACACACTTTAAGATGAGTTTTATAGAATCAAAATAGGTTATCTATAAATGCTATTCCTTAGCCTTCCGGTCGGGTCGGACAGGGCTGGACTGGCCTGGATACTCAACTTCGGGAACAAGACAATTAAAACTGGAGCAAATTTATATTATTCAGACACGTCTTAGAGCACCGGGCTGGAAGTAGCGATAAATAGCCGGCTACAAAACTACGATACTAAGTTTTCCAAAAATTGCTTGTTGTCACACATCAAAAACTACCGCTACGTAACTAGAAAGAGATACATTACCTCGTCGCTTTGCATCCTGTAAGTTGTTGAAAAAGAAGTTGTAAAGCAATGCAGAGTTCTGAGGAAGGTCCGGTCTGCATAACAACAAACACACGCTTTGGATTGCACACGTCTTTTGGTGCGTTGCAGTTGTAGTTAGAAGTAGGAATTTTGAGTTTCAAGTAGGAAACTGCAACAGGATCGCCCCCCGAAGGCGGAATTCCCTACCGGGAACTTGGTGAAACCTCGCCACCCCCGAGTTGACAATCGAAGATGGATGCCCCCAGTGTGAACAGTTATTTAGCTCCTGTAATAATCCATTAATTAGTACTTCTGACTGGGGTGTGTCGCTCTAGATCAGCTGTATACATCGTATTGTTAGACTTATATTTACAAAAATGCTGCCATAGTGATAATCACATTCTTCATGTGATATTTGTGAACAACAACGCAGGGCGTCCTGACAACAGCTAACAATAGCCTGGTAGATCGGCATGTTTTTTTCCGACTTCAGCTGGAACGCCAATAAGTTGGAGATGATGTCATTCCCATTTCCCAGTTCCCAGTTCCGAAGTAAATGGAACGCAGCAGATGTCACTACATTTCCCAGCTTCCCTTGCAATGCCAGGAGAGAAGTTCTTCATGCTGCTGTGTCAAGGAATGCAGAATGGAAAAGCAGCACTGTAAGCTGTATATGTAGAGTTCTGCTCACAGACACTGCAGACAGGAGGAAGAAATCCCAGATGGAGCCTCTTAATCACTTGAAACAAGGCTGCTGATAACGTCAAGACAGATCCATACAAGTGGCAGCAAACTGGTTCAGTCAACAAGTTACAAACACCTCGACTAACTAGGTCACTCTTTTGGATATTTATATCAACAATAATCACACTTCTTGCAGATTTGTATTTTTTGTTCCAAAATGTGGATATAAAATCAATATAGGACTATAATGTTGGGTTTCAATTTCTGTGTGGAGCTGAGGTGCTTGGTAGGGGTCTGTGCTCTCTGAGTGCTTTTCTAGTTCTGAACGTATTTTCATCTGTCCACTGTGTTTGATGTACTTTTACATTTTTTTAGGTGCTTTTTTATTATTGTTTCTTGTTTTTATGTATGTTGTTCTTTTAAAAAACAAAGAGTTTAAATAAAGAAAAGAAATATGGTTCAGATCTTCTATAACTCTTACTGAAGCTGTTGGCATCTATGCTAATCCCTGTGACCAGCAGTCTCTTCCTGCTGTCGACTCACATGTAGCCCCCTCCTCTTCCTGCCCTGAAGGACACTGATAGGCTTGTGCCTCTTTGGTTCAGGTTTTAAACTGGGTTCATTTTCACTCATTAAAATGCTGAGATAGACAGTGGGGGTAAAAAATTCAAAGTGTCTGTTTTGGATTAAACTTTATCCAGCTGCAGACAATGTGCCATAAGGGGAAGAATACACACACACATTCAGGGGAGATGGCTTCTCAACCTGGCTACCACATCAAACACAGCTGTTTTTCATTGGAGGGTCACAACATGTTTTTCATTTCAGTTTAAATCAAATTAGTCCTTCAGTATTTACGGGCCTATCAAAGTGTGCACACCTGAAGCTGGACGGCGGAAAGATCTTTTTACTACAACACAAGCATTTGCACACAGGAAAAAATAGAAAACCATCCCGCACACTGTCTTTTTTTAAACATGAAACATGCTGTTATTCTGATATTGATGCTATATACACACACGGCTACGAACAAGTCTGCCTGAAACTTTTGGGCTTTAACAAGTTTGACAAATGCTGGACATCATGAGTGCTGTTGATGTGTTTAAATATATTTTACAGAGTTGGAAATTTACTTCTCTGCTGAACTTCGAATAAATTAAGTTTGTTTTCTTAATATTATGACCAGTCACATCAGTTCCATTATGGTAATTAGTTTATATTTCAAATGTATTGCCTTTTAGTGGATTAGATTCATTCAAGCTTAATTAATCCCCTTCGAAAAACTCCCTCAGGGAAACTGGGATTCCAGTAGCAGTTAAGAATAACAATTAGAAAGATTGATCTAAACACAATATAAATAAAATTAAATTAAAAATAAGTGGACATGGCTGGCTACTGCTCCTTCCCGTCCTCTGTCTTCCTGTTACTCCTTATCCCCCCAATGCGGAGTTGGACAGTCTGACGGCCGATATGGACATCTATTTAAAAAAAAATTACTGTTTTCTCTGTAGGGTTAAACTAATAGTTTTTGTCAGTCCATAAATAGTTTTGTTTGTGATAAACAAATCTTTTTCTTGCGTAATTTAGGTGTCCTTTCTGTAGGATACTTATAAGATTGCCCTTCAATGTCTTTTTTTTTTTTTTTTTTTTTTTTGCTTTGTTGTGCAAACATTCAACCAATTGTTAGAAAACAATCTCACAAGCAGGTGATTGGTTACTAGTACTGGCCAAAAAAGCCTGATCAGGCCTTCCTAATGAGAATGGCTGTGATGCAAGTACATAGAACATAAACAGTTTTCTGAAATGTTGCACTGTTTCTTTTCCCGACTTCCTCAAGATTAAACTACACAAAAATATCCTTCTTCCCATCTGGAATTTTGCACATCCCTTCTTTTGCTTGCTTAATTCACAGCTTCCAGAAAGACACTATTTCTTAACAATGTCTTTTTTTCTTTTTGCAGGAATGCCGACAGCAGAGCATATATCTGCAGCACAGAAGACTGTCACAACAGCTCAAAAGTCCCATAAAGTATCCTGAGATTCCTGAGTACAGAATGTCCCTCTGTTCCTGTTGTCCTCTTCATGCACGAGCAACAATAATGACAATCCCAGCTGGCAACAAACGTCCCAAAAAGGAGGAATTAAGTTGGGTAAGAGTGATATAAATCAGAGTGATTTGTTGTGCTGCGGTGTTTAAAGGTATAAAAATGCAGATGGGCTTCTCCTGGGTTTTGGATTGACATTCTGAGTGGTCATGTGTGGGAGATTTGAGGAAAAGAGAGAAAAACAAGCTGACAAAGTGTCTATTTTCTGTTGAAGTCTGCAGGCGTTTGACTGACATGGATAGGTGCTACAAGCCGTCAGTGTTTTTCACCCTGTCACAGAAAAAAAAGTTTGATGTTCTTAAGTAGAAGGGTAAATATTTGGCATAAGGAAGCACTTGATTCAGGCAGGACGATTCCAGTCAGACACCGGATGGGAAGGGGACATGAAAGAGGTCCTTCATGAATCCGACTGGCCCCTAGGTCAAGTTTCAAACAACCAAACGCACACACTGGTTTGGTGTTTGTGCAAGGGACTACACACAAACACGCACATACACACAAAACCCACTGGACTGAAAAGCCATGTGTAAAATGTTTAGTGTGGCGACATGGTCCTCGTAACGTCAGGCGATTGGGATTTTTATTGCAAAAAGTGAGGAATTCAGTCCAATGAAGAGTTTAATGCTGTGTAAATGAGCTGAAATGAACCCAGAGGTCTTTTCAAAGACGAAGACCAGCACAGAGATGGACCAGTGCTCTGCTCCTGGATTTGCAGCTCATATGATGTCAAATCAGGAGATGTGTTTTTAATGTGTGCTTGTTGATACTGAGAGCATGTAGGTGGACTTTTGTTTGTCTCTGCACACCAAGAGTTCAAGTCCTGCTCCACATAAGGGTCAGCACATGTTCTTTGTAACTTTTTTATAGGGATGTCAATTAATTCAATTAATTTAAATTAAATTTTTGCAGAAGATTAAAAATCTAAATCTTTGTCTTATTGTAAGTTGTTGCAATGTTTTTGGAAATACAAATACTGAACTTTTACAGTTTTTGTTGTAATAGGCACTGCCATGTTTTGCACAAGCACATCTTTAGGATTTTAATTTTTGGATAATAACACACACTTTATTATATTATGCACCCCATATTTCACGATTTTTGCCTAAAAGCACACTGTACTCGAATATAACATGCACCCAAATTTTTCCCAAACCTTACCCTCTCAGAAAACTCTTTTAAAACTTTTAATAAATGCAGTTTTAGTATTTTCACAACAAATACAATACACAATTTTCTCTTTCAAATGGAAACACCTTTTGCTTGACGCATGTGCAATTACTCGATTTATGCCAGGGCATGCTCAGTCGTAGTGTACCGACCAATCAGAGAGCAGCTCTTAACATGCCAATGTCTTTGACCAATCACCAATCACGATTTTGTGTCCCCTTGCTCACAAGATGCCAGCGCTCCTGTGTTCAAATGTGTTTTCACAAAGAAAGAGAAAATTTTGGCTTTTGTATCAGGTGTGTTGCAATCATGATGTTGGCAGACAAAATATAGCAAATATCTTGTTTGTACTTGTGCATAACACTCACCAGAAAATTGAGCTTATTGCAAAGCAAAACAGTGCATGTTGTAATCCAGAATTGAAATTAGATTATATTCTGATCAGAGAGATCCCTGTCAATGTACTGTGCAAATAGATCATAATTCAATCTTCATAGGCAAACCTGTCTACATTCAAAGTATTTTATCCATATTTTCTGAAAAAATACCAGCATGCAACTTAATAATATGAGGAAATTCTGTTAAGTTTCAGAATATTTTTATAACGTACAGTAGAAGCAAAAGTTGATTCTCGTATTTTAGTGGAACCAGGAGGCTATCCTTGAAAATGGAAAAAAAAAAAAACGTTTAAATTGATTAAAATCATGAATCGAGTTTTGTGAAAAAAAAGGTGATTATATTTTTTGACCCAATCGCCCAGCCCTACTTTCTTATACTTTGGAGTTGAGCTGGGCAATAAAAACAATCTTGGAATACCAAAAAAGTCCACATCGATGTTTCGCTTTTGGGCGTGTTTACTCAATAAAGCAGGGCAGGAATAATGCCAGTCTTCTTTTTTTTTCTTAATGTGTTGTTACCCTGCTCCACGCTCACATCTGGGTGTTGGTCATGCAGCGATAATGCTGGTTGCGACTTACGAAAACAAAAAGAAGAAAACAGGGGTGGCTACCTACAGGGCCGTAAATGGAGGCTTATGTGGAAGTGCCCAAACCTGCAGTACCCAGAGGGTCCACTGGAAGCTGGCTGCAGTAATCTTAATGAGTGTATGAACGATTAAACATCTATGTGCTCTCACTGCCACTGGAGTTCCCTGTTTTTCCTTTTGGAGGATTTAGTAAGGATTTCTAGTTTTGGAAATTGGGAATCTGCCTCAACGTGGCCCTTCTGCCTGTGAGTAATTGAGGTACAGCAGTGTGAAAGTGTCTAATAGAGGACATCGACAAGATGAATTTAAAAGATCAAGTTTTTTAGGTTTTATGTTAATCTTTTGCTTAAGAGTAAAATATCCCAGGAACACTTCAAGATACTTTTTGAAAGTTAGTTCTACGGCTGGGCGATATGACCTGAGAATAAACTCCCAGATTTTTCCCCACAAAACTCAATTTACGATTTGAATCGATTTTTTTCCCCTCTCAAGCAAAAAAAAACTCCAAGTGACACAAAAATGACACGAATCAAGTTCTGCCTTTATGTTGTCCAAACATATTCCTAAACCAATCAGAATTCCTCTCTTAAAATTAAAGTGTGTGACATAAAATGTTGATTATGTAGTTCTAACGCAGGCAGGTTTGCCTACATAAACACTGAAAGCTGAGGGATTTACACAGCTCGTTAACGTGTTTCTCTCTGATCAATATTTAATCAAATTAAAAAAAATAAATGCAAGAAATTTAAAGTGCTTGTGCAAAACCAAAAAGGCCACCATCTTAAAAACTGTAAAATAATAATAATAATAATAATAATAATACTTTATTTATATAGCACCTTTAAAAACAGAAGTTTACAAAGTGCTTTAACAGACAGAACAAAGGCAGAAAACAAAGCACAATAAAATCAACAATCAGTTCATCAGCGACCACGAGAGTCAGAGGAAAAGGCACAGAGGGTCACATTAACTAAAGCAACAGAATGAGAGAAAATATTATAACCTATGGATTGAAACAGCTGGTAAAATACATAATGGCAAGAAGATAATAGGACAGTAGACAGATAATGGATTTCCAGATACATGGATTAATTTAAGATTGTTTAAGGTTGACAACATCACATCAGGAAGATTGAAAATAAGAAGGCAGATAGAAGACTGGTAAAAGGGAAAATAGATAAATAAATAAACAAATAAAATAATAATAGTAAATACTACTAATAGATAAATCAGTACATAAAATAAAGTGAAATAAAATAATGATAGTAGAAACTGGGTGTGTCAAAACAATAAAAGAAAGTAAAAATAGGAATAAAATAATGAGAAACCGTGAGAGGGATAAAAACAGCGGATAAAGCAAGTAAGTTAAAAGAGTAAAAAAAAAAAAATTAGATAAATAAATAAAATAATAATAATGAAAAAGGATAAGATCATGTAAAAGCAAGTCTAAAAAAGTGGGTTTTAAGATGTGATTTAAAAGATATCACTGATTCGGCTCGCCTTATCTCCTCGGGCAGGGCGTTCCAAAGCCGAAGAGCTCTTACAGAAAAAGCTCGATCACCTTTAATCTTCAGCTTCGACTTTGGAACAGCCAACAGGCCCCCGCCTGAGGGTCTAAGGCTGCGAGTTGGCTCATAACGAATTAGTAATTCAGAGATGTAGGTTGGAGCCCGCCCAGTAAGGGCTTTAAAAGTGATCAGTAAAATCTTAAAATCAATTCGAAAGTGGACAGGGAGCCGGTAAAAAGTCAGTATTTATATTTTTTAAAACTTTGCAACAACTTACAATTTATGTAAGTGATAAAATAAATCTAGATTTTTTTATTTTTAAATCATCTGCAGAAAATAGTTAGAATTAATCGATTTAATCGATATATTGCCCAGCCCTAGTTAGTACAGATGTCCAGTATGATGTGTTTGGGTTTACGTTCATCCCATTGCAGTGAATGAAATATCCTAAAAGGGGGTTTTCTGAACACTTTGCACAAATGGGACTTTCATTCAGTGATGAGTTGAACTGACTCTGGAAGGCGTAGGACAAAGGTGAATATGAGTTGGCCTTAGTTTCCACTTTTTGAGACAAGAAGACACTTTGCAAAATATCCACTTTCACTCAATCTTTACATGTTTCTGAGGTGATCTTACTGTATGTCTTGCAAAGGAAGGTTACAAAACTTTTGCTTATACTATTAAAGAAATCAATTTCCTTCCAGCCACAAAAACACAGCAAAGAACACCCAGCTCATCTTCTTGACCCTACACTGTACTTTTACTGTCTGACAGCGGTGACCCTTGCAGATGAATTTAACTGGCTGCAGAAGTTTGTCCTTCAAAGTTTTACTCAAATGCTCTGGCCTGCTGAATCAAATTCAACTTCATTTGATCAAATTTACAACTTACTGATTCCTTTCTTTTGTAGCTCATATATCTCACGGGCATTAATACCCAAACAGAAATTTGACCACCACTATATTGGCTGCCAACCAAGTGCGAATGTAATGGTGCTGGGATTTAGTGCCAATTCGCACTCTTGACCCTGGTGTGCGGGTTGTGTTTCTGATTTTCCATTTATGATGCAAGAAGAAAAACTAGATGGAGAAGAAATCAACATTAACGCTGATCAAACCACCTGTGCTCCCAATTTCTCTGAACACAGCACAGATAAATCCAGCTGTGCCAAATGTTTTTGGTTCAAATGAAATTATTGATCACAGTTCAGAGAGTTTGGCACCAGCAGCAGAAACACAGTGTTGGTAAAGAGGAGGCCGGGGCAGGTTTAAATGAGAAAAGCAAAATGAATTATGCAATCCTCCTGCACCACCTTATTCCTCATTATGTGGAGCCAGCTATGAGGTAATTAAATTTATAGGACTCTTTCGCTTTTGGCCACCATGCTCTTCTTATGCACTTTGTCATTCTGGCACTTACAAAACGAACACTGTTCCTGTTTAAAAACAAAGTTCTTTGTCACATTATACTTTATAAATTTGCTTCCGCCATACAGTTTACAAAACAAACAAACCAAAAAAGTAGTATTGATCGAAGTTGTAATCACTGATGCTAGCTGGAATTTGGAGCAAAGATAAGTTTAAGTTTATAACTGCAAATTGCAAAAAATCTGAACGAAGACCGACACCCATGTCTGTAAATTAGCTGGTCTGCTAATTCTGTTTACCTCCACCAAGGAGCTTATGGTTCTGCCAACCATTGTCCATTTCTTTGTTGGTTTTAATCTTGCAGTGCAGCTGGATCAGCCTGGTTCAGTGTCAGTAATCAGGCCCATCCATCTTGCCAAGCTCCAATCTACAATGATTGTGAGCAGGCCACTACCAGTCAGAGTCCTTTGGAGCAGGAAGAGGTGGGAGCAAAAGGAGCAACAAGCTGGAGGACAGCAGGAAGCAAATTTTTCTTTTTAGAAAACATTTTTTTTCTACTTCTGACGTGATTTGCCGAGTTCGTTCTACGCTGAGACTTGTGTTCTGTACTGTGCACCGCAGCAAAAGCACCTGCCTACTATATTATCTGAATGACCCATAATGAATGTGATTGATGGGACAATCGTCCAGTCACTTTCCAGATATGCTTTTAAAATGATTTGTTAACTTTTCACATTTTCAGTAATAACTCAAAAATGTCTCATCATTTTTTTTTTTTTTCAGGGAATGTTGGTCATAACACAAGGTAGAAATCTATGGAGTTGGTGGTGATCCCGATCTGGTAGCGGGTCCAGGAATTTAAAAATGTTAAATATTTGTTAACATTGTGCAAAAGGGTAATTTTTCACAAACAACGTGGCCATTAATGCCAGATATACCTTTGCTAAGACTTATATCTCTGGAGCACTTCTAGTTTGTAATTGATGTACATTTATTTCCATCATTATCAATATGAATGACAGATAGCAAAACCTTGATATTGTTCAAAATCACTATAGTAAATAAATGACTGAATTAATTTCTTGTCATTGTATTAAGTTTATTACCTCCGCCAAGGAGGTTATGTTTTCGAGAGAGTTTGTCCTTCTGTCCATCCATCCGTCAGTCCGTCTGTCTGTCCGTCTGTCTGTCCGTCTGTGAACAAAATAACTGAAAAGGTAATGGAGGGATTTTGATGAAATTTTCAGGATATGTTCAGCATGGGAAAAGGAAGAACTAATTTGATTTTGGTGTTGATCCGGATCAGCATCTGGCCGCCATGATGAAAAATGTGATTTTTGTGAATAACTACTGAACTAAAATAGATATCATTGTGAATCTAATTGCTAATGGTATGTTTTCATGGTCAAGGAACCTAAATATTTAGATGAAATAAAGGTAGGACTAATATTTATGGTCAAAATCACAATATGGGTGAGGACTGTGGCGCTGGCGGAGGTCTGCGCTGTCCGAGTGCTTTCTAGTTTGAAAATGGATTGGTGGTAAAATAAGTAAAATTTTCATCAGCCATTTCAAGCATTGGTCTTATTTCAAATTAACTACGTGTACTAGGAGAGCATCTCTGACATTTTTGGCTAATCATTTGGGAAAACGTAAACTGCCCCATCAGGCAATTCTAATAACTATTTTAAAGAAATTCAGACACTCGCTGCCAGATTCAGATCAGATCACCACCAAAACCTGGTGACTTCCCCCTTGTGGCATGACCAACATTTTCTGGAATTTTCATTTATCATTTTATGTTAAAGGTGCAGTGTGTACAAATTGCCATTTTAGCATCTAGTGTTCAGATTTTGGACAGAGCCTGTCAGTTTCTTAAACGTCACAGGGCATGAACAGGGCATCATTTACAACAGCTACCAGATGGGGGGTTTTCATTCATATTTGTCATTGTGATTTTGATAGATTATAGGTCAGTTAAGATGATGATTATAGGTTTAGTAAACTTTAGTAGACTCATATTCAAAAATTGCGTTTTGCTGTTTTTGTCCCCCAAATCCACCCGTAGACAACACGGCGGATCGTTATGTTGGCCTACGTGAACGGGCCCCGCGGTAATGTAAATTTTTTGAAAGCTTTTTCTAACTAAATAAAAATGAAACACATGTTTTATGGGGATGATTGTGCTCCTATTTTGACTGACTTTACATACAAATAGAAACATTATATCTTATATTCACTGTAATAATAATCTAACCAAAGACATTAAAAAATCCATATCAAAATTTACATTTAAAAGAATATTAAAGAGCAGTATGTTAAGTAAGGACCATTACCATTTTTGTAATTGATGAAATCTCTCAAACATTATAATTATTAGTATTATTTTGGCGGTTGTTGCTTGTTGTTGTTGTCATTGAGAATCAAAAAGAATTTGAGACCAGCAGTGTTGATGATGGCTGTTTTATTTTATTATTATTGTTGTGAATTATGTGGATCATTGTTTTGTTGTTTTTGAAATATTTTTTAAGTGTCTAAAAGGGGCAGATAATATAAGATTTTTCTTCTTTCTGTTCCTTTTCATTCAATTATATGCTTATATGCTTGTACGAAAATGTTTTATTTCAGATGTATGAATGAAATAAATAAAACACTAACTAACTAACTTTTTCTGTTCGGCGAAATGCTGCCAAATTCTACACACTGCACCTTTAAAGCTTTTTCAGTTATCCTGCTTACAGGCAAACAAATTTACAGATAAATGCCAACAAAATGAAAATAACTAAACCGGATTAAATCTATTATGACACCTACAAAGAGTCTAATTTAACCGCATTAGTTGGTATCCCATCTGATTCTGTGTGGTTGTTAGAGGGTTGAGGAAAACGATGAGCAGACCACCACCACAGTAAAGGCAGGCCAGACAGTCACATAAATGTTTTCAACAGCTTTGTCCCCACAGATAAGAGCAGCATCCAGGAATGTTCCATATTTTTCTGTCTTACAACACTCCTCAGACCCCAGCTGCCAAGACTCTGTCAGCCAGGCAGTGAAGCAGACCGACCTGCAGCCAGGAGGGTCCTCCTCTGGCCCCGGGGTTAGATCAAACAGGGTGTCACCAGTCTCCTCTGAGAATTGAAGATTTCTCAGGGAATAAGGGCTGCTTCATATTCATCAGAGAAGAGAATGTAAAGATGGACTCTGCTTCATGCTGATTTCACTTTACACTCATTAAAAGATTGGAAAGTGAAGCAAAGCTCAGACAGAGGCTACAAAAGTAAGTACTTTTTATTTCTGTTGGATTCTTTTAAGTATGTGTGCCACACAGACATAAAAATCTCATGTTAGGATTTTTTAGGAGTTAGTTTTGTTACTTTTTTTGTTATTAAATTCCAGAGAATGCAAAGCAGATTTATTACAATTGAGTTTAGGACTGGGTCATGTGGAAATTATTTCCCTCCCATACCAATAAAAGTCAGACTGACTGGGAAAAGCCCTTAAATGTGAACACAATTTTATGGTATTATCTGTTTTTCTATCCGTGGATCTCACCCAATGCCTCCAACCTGTTTTCCAGATGGACTGAATCTGGACAAGTGTGGATAAAAATTGTGATTTAATAGCTTTTAGATCACCATCCAAAAAACGTGTCCAATACAGTGACATAATTGATGACACATAGTCATTAAAGTTATAATTATTTATATCAAGTTTAAAGACAGAAGTGTGCAAGACATGAACCAAACCACACACGAAATACCTCAAGCATGAGCTTAAAAACAAAAATATTAGAGATAAAAATGCACCTTGGTGTGCCATCAAAGTAAAGTTACCTCTGCTAGCAATGTTCTAGCGTGCATAACACTTTTACAGCTCCTAAACTGAACAGTGAAAATTTCCAGACAAAGTCAGATGGGCCCTTTTTGTTTCTGTTCAAATAAAACACAGGCACCAGATCATGACCTCTTTAAGTGGAGTCCATTTTCTTAGAATTCACTCAACAGATATAAAACAGTTATGATGTGAATGTAAGAGCCATCAGAAATTGTCTCAGAAGTATTAGCAATTTCATGCTGTTTACTTGCATGTGTAAAGGCCTTAAGTGATTTAAACTTCTTTGCAATGGCTCAATGGCCCCGTTTACATGGGTCAAAAAATCCTATTTACAATCAGATTAGAAATGTCTCATGTAAACACCTTAGCCAATCGGATTTACCCGGATCTGATTGTATTTTGGATCGGATTGTAAGAGGTCGATTGATAATCTGCTCCATGCTTCATGTAAATGACTGAGTGGAGCGGATTGGGTTGATACAGAGGATTGTTCGGTCTGCGCAGGCGCTCCGTCATACGTAAGGGGCACGTAGTGACGTACGCAGAGCATGCCCAAACAAACATGGCGAACGAACAGAGGAACTGGACGGTGGAGGAAACAAACTTTTTACTAGAAACCCTGCGAGAGTTACAAATTGTTGAGCGGTTAGACGGTAGAAAGTCGCATTTTTTTCATTTGCAGGTAGTGGCAGAGAACCCTTCTGCACATGTAAAAACAACAACACAATCAGATTCAGCTGGGGCCATGCAAACATGGATTGAACGTGGATCTCTTTACTCAAAGTTCATGTATGCAGATGAATCAGATTCACTTAATCTGATCAATTTCAGATTGAGGAAAACTACCCATGTAAACGGGGCCATTGGTTTGGCAATGATATGTAAAGAAAACTGGTAAATGTAAGGACAGGATACACCATGTTGCTCGTCCCATTGGATGAATTTAACCTGGCTGCAGATCCTCTCAGCACCCTCATGTAGCAGCTGTCAATGAAACAAGGTGTTTCCCAGGCAACAATAAAGTGGTTGTGTCTTGTCATGGGGGCTGTGTCATGGCTGTTCCATTATACCTCTTAAAATTTGGGGTGACTTTGGCTTTTACAACTTCTATTGATATTCAAGGTAAATACCTAACTTTTAATGACATAACAAATGCTAAGTCAGTTTTTAATTAACTTGGATGTGTCAGTGTAAAATTGTACATTCTGGACCTTGAAAGGAATGGAATCAGCACTTTGCAGTTTGCTGCCATATTCATCTCTTATGTTTTTGCCCTTTCAGGAAACAGTAATAAAAGGATCCTCCAGCTCATATTTCTACCGTCGAGTTGTTGTAAATGAGCAAAGAAAGAAGCATTCCTTTCAATTAAAATTGGTTATTCTACTTTCAAGGATGATACAAATGGAAATGTAAGCTCTGGTAAAACACCGTTGGTCATGTTTTTCCCATCATTCACTGACTTTCCGCTCGAGGGACCGAGCTGCAAATCTGCATCTGATAGTCAAAACTGCCTTGTACCTCAACGTTATTTCCTCGGGGCAGGAAGAGACAGTCCATTCTGCAAATTGACTCCTGCGGTCCTGCCATACCCCTCGCCTCCCCCGTGTTCTCCTCTGCTGGGAGATACACACAAAGCAGGAAACCGATCCTTCGAAGACGGGTGTGGATTTATGACACAGAGGCGAGCGTGAGCGAACAAGGCCTATTCCCATCTGGGCTGGGAGCCACCGCTGTACTTGGAGATTTATAGTGAGGATGACACAGCTGATTACTCTCGGTTACTGAAGAGAATTGGACATGGACCTGCTTCAGGGTGGTTTAGAGTGTGTATTTGTGTTTATGATTTTACAAATGGAAGCACAGTAGTCCACTTTTGTTTGACCTGCTCTTCGTAAAACCTCCTTGACCTCCAACACTGTAGTTTCCCATGAATGGAAGCAACAGATAACCGCGACTTTCGAGAAAATCAATAAAGGGACAGGGGAATGAAACATAATAACACACCCAGAATAATGGAAAAAACACACTGAATGCTGGGCATGCCATCTCTCAATGCAAAGAAATGTGGAGACTTCCCCGTGACCCCATAAACCGCATTCGCTGTGGACATATCCTTATTCCTCTTGACAAATTTGTGGGCTTGGCGTTTCGCTTCTGCCAAATCCTGGACTTTGAGAGTTCAGCCAAACCAAATAATGGCTGTACGGTGGTGGAGGAGTTTTTATGACCTCTCTGACCCTGTCTGGAGTAAGAGTCTGGATTATGGTCCTGGATTTACTTAACTGCAGAACCCCAGGGTCTGTCACCTTGTTCGATGTCGCTCGAATGGCTTTCTGCCCACTTGGCAGGCACTACCAGCAAGCCAAGATCATAAAGTCATACGCTCTTGTCCTTACCACCTCAATAAATCAATATGAGGTCAAGTGAAACAGAAAGTTAGAAACCAATTGAATCCAGATGTCTGTTAGATGTCTGTCTAAATTAATCTGCATTAATTTTATTGTAGAAGATTTGCCATTTAGTTTATGGAAGAGACACCCTGATCTTACCAATACTATTCACCTATGACTGAGGTTGGCCAATAAAGATAACAAGACTGAGATGGATAATAATTTGTGTATTATCATAGATCCTCTAATGACCTATCTCACATTTCAAGACTTGGAATTAGCTGGAGGCAAAACAGAGCAAAACTGGAAGCGAACACAAATCTACACCACAGGCTAGCGGTGAGTACAAATGTCTGAAAATGCTTTTATTTTGTGTTGGAAAGGAAGGGTAACATGGTGCAAATATACTCTTGACTTGCCTTGAGTATATGTTTTTTTTTTCTTTTTTTCTTTTTTACATAACCTGGTGCCTGGTATGTTTTTCCAAAACACAGTTGGTGAGATTCAAAGTTTGTCTTTCCTACAAACAGTTTGTGACTCTGTAGCTCGGTACAGTGTACAACAACAGCTGTTTCACTGCCAAACAAAGAGGAAAGATATCCAAATAGCTGACCTGTAGCATCCCACTTTAGGCACCTCTTTAAAGGATTGCCGAGTGTACCAAACGAACCCTAAAGGGCGAAGCTATGAGGGCTGAAGTCTGTTGCTTTGTCACAAAAATGATCAATATCCATGGGACAGCAGGAAAAACAAAAACACATACCTTCCAAGGTTCAAATAGAGCGTGGATTAGAGTGATTTGTTCACTGCTGTTGCTTTAAAGAATGGCTGTACAAAACAATGCTCCAATCAGTACTCCAGTGCTAGAGGTCCTCCATTATTTGCATCTTTGCTTACAAATGCGCTCCACTTTGGACGGCTTCCTACTGGAAACTCAAACAAGCTCAGGGTCGACCAATCCAAACTGTTCCAGACTGTGCTGAACCAAACCAGACCAACAGTAAAAATTTTGCCATGAAGGAATATGCCAACCACCAAAATGTCCAAAAATATAGTCCCTACAAGTATCACAAACAAGATGTCCATCATAGAAATAACAAACCACTTACTGTTGGATCTGCTAAGTTGAATGCCTTACTCTCTTCTTCCTTTAGTCATGAGCTCTTCTGCTGCTTTCAATCTACTGAGTGGAAGTTGTCTCCTCACTGTGAAGATTATCCAGCCATGCAAGAGCTAGCAACATGGCTACCTTTATTTCTACTTTTGTTGTCCAGTTTGAATGTCAGAAAAGTTAAACTCAGCCCAGGTGTACCTCTCCCTCTAAGCAGAACACACGCAGTAGACAATCAAATTTATGATGTTTCTTTTTTTATGCATTAATGTACTCCATAATAACTATCCTGCTATTAACTAAGCCTTTGTATTTACATTATACTGCACACTCAGTGCTTCTTTCAGTCCCAGATACTGGAATATTTATCAGGCCTTGGTCAGTGATTGCATATTCGTTATGGATATCTACCTATGACTATCACTTGTCAGTCATTTTGTGTATCACCTGCTTACAGAAACTACATCTTAAGAATCAAAAAGCCATTTTAATACTGCTACTGAGTTACGCACTTGGCACTTGGCACATCCACAGTTTTTCTTAGTATAAACGTGGTTGGAATAGCCAATGCATGTCGAGAAAGACAAAGGACAAACCTATACATTGCTCCATAGAACTCTGAATAATTGTGGTTCCCGCACAAACCATTTGCCCAACCCACGGCTTACTTCTAGGCTTTTCAGGAGGCCTAAAGTTCATTCCATCGGCCTCTTTCCTTTAGCTGTTTGGAAAAGACTTTGGGTGAATGGGGTTGCTCTGTGAGATTGATGATCCATGGCCAATTAGAGGCTTATCCTTGGAGGCCCACAAAGACACCCGGGATCTCAGACATAAACACTGGCGGTCACTGGGTCTGAAGATACCTGATGTCCATGTAAAAAGCATTGGAACTCCGAGCAGCAGCTGGAGACAACAAAGGTTCTTCTCTGGAGGTTTTGGATGCTTCATCGCCTGGATATACCTTTAAAAAGAAGTCGTGGAGGATTGTAAAAGAGTCTGGAAATTCCTCGGGTGATGTCAGTATGCCACCGTGGTGCCATACTAGCGAGAGAACGGCGATTAGTGGGTGGCTTCTCCATTCGACTCCCCGTGGTTGACGAGCACCAGGGCGCCAGGCGGGGGCTCATTAGACAAACTATGACAACAAGATGCTGCCCTTGAAAATCAATTATAAACAGAGGAGCCTCTGCATCTGTTTCTGCTCCAAGTTATGCAGCACTGTCTGCCTCTTTTTGTTTTTTTAGAAGGTCTGACTCCAGTGCCGTACGGATGGTCGTCCCTGTGGGATTAGAGATGGCACTAAAGCCTTCGGGACAGCGCTTGTAAATCACAGCAGATGAACCGGGGCGATGACAGGTCTGGGAGGCCTCTGCTATTTGACTGCACAGTTTATTAGAACTTCCTCGAAGGGGGTTGGGCTCTCATTATAGGCTTGTAGTGTTCCCCCAGTGTGAGGCATGTTAAACTGGGTTAAAAAATGATTTTGTGGGGGCCATATGTGGGCAGAAGGTGGTTTGAATGGGCTAACAGGGCCTTTCTTTTTATTAATGTCCATTAATGACCCTTCAGCACTTTGCTTACACGACCTGGGGCCCAGGCCACCTTCAATTGAGTCAACATGTCACCTTTTAACCACTAAGTGCCAAGGAGCCATGGTAAAAATAGAAAAGTCTATAAATTCCTGGAACCTTGAAACTGTTCAGGAGACCTGTTTTCCTCCTGCCACTCCAGCATCACAGTAAAGCTGACAGCCTGAGATCCAACACAAAGCTAGTGCATCAATCTTTCTGACATCTACTCTGAACTTCAAGATTATTGGGCTTTGCTTGCCTCAAATTTAGAGTGCATTATTTTTAAAACATTGCTAAGATTGTTGGTTATTTAGTAAGCAAGCTCACAAGACTAGCATTGATACAAGCTTTTATGTTTAGACCAGGGATGGGAATAGGGTTGTAATGGTATGAAAATTTAATATCACGGTTATTGTGAGCAAAATTATCACGGTTATCATTTTTATCACGGTATTGTCGAAGTGCACAGCAGTTTTAAACAGGCTTTGTGTTTCAGACTGGGTGACTGTCGTCAATCAATTTCCCCTCAACATCCTTGTAAAATCCAAACTTTGACCAGACTTTGGCCTTTTAAAATGGGAAAACCTGTAAATCTGAGCTAGCTTTCTTTCAGAGGCCAAACTTTGCGAACTGCGCATGGCGCCTCTGTTTGCGAGAGACGGCTTCATCGAGGGGCCGAGGCACATAGTTCCAACTTTTCCAGGCAAAGAGCAGCATCACCGTGAGTCATTGACACATTGTGGTGAACAAACACGGTATAACGGTAATTTTAATGGGACACGGTAATGATTACTGTGGGAAATTTTACTGCGGTTTACCATTTTACCGGTAACCGTTGCATCCCTAGATGGGAAACTTTGTTTAACAAGATGGCTAAATTGATGTTGTAATGTTGTTTTACTTTGTGGGATATTCTTAGCTTGAAAGTGACATTTATTCAGAATTGAACAAAGGGAACATTTACATAGTTCTCACAGGAAGACTAAAATGTTAAAAATGCAGTAATTTAAGCTCGTCCCAAAACATTTTCTACTTATGAAAGTGTATTTTACGTTCTTGGCTTTTGCAAATGCATGTAGTAATGTATTAAGGGGAGTTTTTGTTAAATCCAGCTATAGCTTTCGTTTCTTGAAATAATGTTTTTCCAATTATCGTCATGACAGACTTTGTCACGCTTTCTTCATGTATATATTCGTGTAGCTCCAGCCAAAGTTGGATTCTAAATCAATTTTTAACCAACTCATAAGAAGTACAAGTCCTGTGATTGTTGACTTCATTACTCACGTTAATGATAATAACAATGCAGTCAGATCAAAATCTGATTGAACCTGTATAGTATGAAGCAACCACAAAGCTGTCTTCAGCTCCATGTGTTTGAACAAAGTTAGGCCAAGATTGCATTCCCAGTATAGCAGCTGGCACTGTTGTGCTTCATAACTCCTCTTCAAAATTTAATAGGCGAGGTCACTGAGACTGTCTCTGTCTGTTTTTATACAATCCAAGGGAGTTTAAAATCTTTCTAAATCTGTTTCTAATCTTGTTGGGTTTTTTTAAGGTATATTTCCATCAATTTTATTTGTGAATGTGTAATTAGATGCTGTCTTCACTTTATACTGCTTTTGTGTTTTTTTAAGCTGAACTTTTATCGTGAAAGTCATCCATTGTTCGTCTAACTAATATTAAACTTCCACTCCAAAGACCCAAAATCCCAAACCCATCCTCCGACAATACACCCTCATAGGGCGAGCATTCCCCAGCTGACATCAGTCTGCTTTTACTCTTAAAAACTGAATGTCATCACCCTCACACAATACAAGCCTTCACCCCTTTTGTCTTTTTGTTTCTCTCTGGAGAGAATGTTTTACGACCATTTCATTTTTTCAAGAAGCAGTGAAAGCACGTGATAAAGGCCCTCATAGGGAGACCACCACCAGAGCTAAAACAACTGTAAAGAGCCTCTGAAAGACCCCTTTGGGAAGAGCAGACCTCAAGAACTCCTCCTATTGTTCCCGAGCCATTCCACTCCACCTCTGTCCATCTGCTCTAAAGTTCCTGTCTGTAAGGCCACCTTATGGTCAGGAGGCATTAAAAACATGTTAAGCTTTGTCTTTGTCCACCAGAGTGTGTCGGGCAATTATCTAGAAATTAAAACCTCTTGGCTTTTAAGAGGAAACTCACCAAATCAGTGATGAGTTGTTATTTCATCCACATTTTACCACAAACTATAAGAAATATTTTCCACATTTAAAGTTGTTGGAGGCCTAAGTCCACAGTCTCCTGTGATGGAGGGCTTAATGAAGCTTATTAAGGCACCAAGAAGTACGTAGAAAGACAATCCATCTATTTTTATTAAATTGTCTAGGTTTTTCATTTGTCTCTGACAATATGTTTGAATTGGCTGGGTGCTTGGGTAAATTGTATGGATACATTTCTAAAAATGAATTCAAGCTAATCACACCAAGAGTCATCAGGTGACTTTTTAGTAGCATTAACTGTGTGGATGGTTATTAACTGCTATGGATGTCATGTTGATCACAGTTGTCTTATTTCTGGAGGTGGTAATGAGTCACTAATGGAAGTTTATCCCTGTAATTATGTAGTATACTAGGTAACTAACAATGAGCATCTTACTATGTTATATGTGTAGCAGTTGTAAACTCTCAACTGCATTTTATACTGCAGTATAAGTATAAACTTAATATATGGAGGTGGTATGCCATTTATTCTGGTAAAAATGAAAGTATGTTAGTTCTAGTAAGAAGCAGTGGCCCCAGCAGAGGACATTCATGCTCCCCAATAACATCACATTAAACACTTTTTACAGTGAAATCCTTAATACTGATTTATATTCATTGCTTCCTGAACAAATCGGTGCATAGCAGCAAACATGGTCAACGATGATGTTTGCACATAAAGCTTGTTTTCACGCATAAGCAAGGGCTTTGTGAGGTCTGAGCTAAGTCAAGGTCATTGGTCTCCTTGAATCAATGCCTCCGCTGGCTGCCCCTGTCCCCATGTGCTCATCTCTGTGTTTGTTGTCGCATTCGTTGCGGTGTTTTTTTTCCAATCCCACACTGTGCTCCCCTGACAGGTGCCTAGTTTGGAATTGTTTTTTTTACCCCTCTCCTTTTCCTCTTGTTTTCTTTTCTGCAAGCACTTTGAGTTACGTATGTTGTAGGATAAGTGCTATATAAATAAAGTTTGATTGAAGGGCTCCCCTCGTTCCCTCCACTCTGCTGTTCTGGTTTCACCAGAAAATTGAATTGGCCAAGTTATTGTTGAAAATGTGGAAAACTGTGGTGTTGTGCAACGAAAGGATGGGATTTGATAAGATTTCATTGATACCATTAACGGATCGATTTATCATTCAGATTCTCTAAGAATTCCCTTATTGTCATGCTGATTTAATGTGAGGGCAAAAGCTGTCCAATAAATTTCCAGTGGCAACAACATCAAACATATGACATCCCTGATTCAATGCAGTGCTGCATAAATGTAGTAAAAGTTGCTGATGTTTCTGAAAGTCAGCGCAGACAACAGGTCTAACAGCGATTTTATCTCAGATCTTACTTTTACAGGCGCTCGTAGTGATGCCAGAGAGCACCTTTGTTGTCAAGCCACATAGACAATTATTCAGGGTCATTCTTTCAAAATAAAAATTCCTTTGGTGTCTGTTATTGATCAAAATGTAACAAGACAGAATAATTTGACCTTCTGTGGCCCACTGTAATGGTTTGAAAAGCAATAAATACAAATTTTGGATGCTTTTGAATGTTTTTAAAGGTTTGTTTTGAATCAGTAAGTTGATGCCAAATAGCGCTTGTCAATGCTATGTTTTTGCTTTCTCTATTGCAAGCATTGTCTCCAGAGGTTTTCAATTTTAGATGTATTTAAGATAGAAATAGACCAAATAATAGAGCTGATAAGTATTAACCAGGGCCTTCAGACTAATGTTAAGACCGAGGGGTACAGAGCACTGAGTCCTCTGATTTGACTCTGACTCCCTGGAGCTGGTCCAGCTCTCACAGTCATATGTAGTGAATAAACTCGCCCTTGATGTGATAAACAAATATTATTTCACTCCAGTCCAGAGTAAGTGGAGTGAGTACAGGCAGCATGAATGAGCCTGTTTGTTAATGTGAGGCCCTGACACTCAGTTAAGCATGTCAGTCATCTCTCGCGGTAGCCTACAGATTGCTCTACAAAAGATTATGGTTTGACACAGTGCCCCGCACAGCCATAAACTTGGCAGGTCGGATGCTGCTCTCAGAAACAGTATACTTCTGCAGGAGCAAACACAGAATATTGAAATTGTATAACAGTACTTTAGAAATAAATAACACGCTGTAAAACCCGAGCAATAAACCTTCTTTTTCAGCACTCGCATAAAAACCAAACCCAAGGAGGTTGACCGGGTCAGAGCGGGATGAAATCTTGTAGAACAGCGTATAATGGTTATCTCCTGTAATAAAGGTGCTCTTGTGCAGGGTCTGCAATGGCCTTGTGTGTATTGTTAGCATCCATCAGGGCCTGCATCTTGATGGTGCATGAAGATTACACTGTGTAATCTTAGCAGGGAGGGAGGAGCAGACAGTAGAGGTGGATGAATGAGATGAATCAGGAGGATTGGATGCTTGGGGAGGATTGGAGTAAGATTCGAATTCGTAAACACCTGAAACTGTGAAGGAAATGCTCTTAATCATATAAATCACTACAATTGTTTGATACTGTGTTTAAACCACACATGCAAAGTACATGACAGAATAACCAGACACGCCAGACAGTTAAATATTAATACTATTCAGAATGTATTTAAGTTATTATGAGCCAATCAGATGATCTGGTAGGCTGAGTCTACTGCTGTGGAGTTCAATACAAAATTTGAGACAATTCATGCATCAAAGTCCTGCTGAAAATGGAGTGAAAAAAACTTTAAAAAGGTTCAAGTCAAAGATTGTTGCACCTTGTGTCCTTTCCTTGCTTCTGCAGACAAATTTAAAGAAAACTTTTATGATTTTCTCAGAACTTCACCTTAATGTGTTTTTTTAACTGACAATTTTGAAAATGTGGAATTTCAGGCTTTTGATTTAGTTAAGTTAGCCATTTTGTTTGCATGTTTTATTTTTTGTCTCGTGCTTTCTGTTTTATTTTGAAAGATCATCAGTCTTTCCTTAATTCTGTAGATTTTGCTTCTTGTCTGGTCTGTTACACCTGATTCCTGATTGTGCATTCCCCAATTTTGTCTCATTACCTCGCGTGCGTTTAAACCTCATATCTTCGCTAGTCTCGTCGCCAGATTGTTGAACCTCGAGTCACTTTCATGCACTTTCTTGGATAGCCTTGTTCTCATCATAGACTTGTTTTTGCCTGTACATTTCCTCTAGCCTTTTAACTTTGCCTGGGTTATTTTGCCTGTCTGTGTACCGAACCTTGAATAATAAATCCTGCTTTTGCCTCACAGACCTGCATCGTCTGTAACTGAGTCTTTTTGTGCCACGTGTCTGTTTCATAACAGATCAATTGTTTTGAGCTTATAAATTTGTTCTTGTATTGTTCTTTTGTATTTTTTTGATTGTGTTGTTGATGTAATCAAAGTTTTGTTGTTATATTCTATTGAAAATCAACTGTGTATGACATCAGACCATTTTCTCATTTGTTGATTGTTCAAGTAGCGTGCAGATAAATATATGAAAAGTTGTCTTTTGGCTTCTCCTTTCTGATTATGGAGGTGATGATTTGAAAACATAGTGTGCAAATTCTTTTGTCCACTTTCAGAAAAGTAACAAATAAACTAAATTAGACTGAAGAAAACATAAATAAGTGGTAAACTAAGTGGTAAACTAAGTGGTGAACAGCTTAGAAGTTCTGAAGTCCAGGTGATTGGTTGTCACACTCATCCCTTGAGAGCACATCTCTAGAATGTTTTCAGACTTTTTCCCTTGGCTCAGGCCCCATCCACACAAAGACAAAACGCTTAAAGCTAGGGTCTATGATCTGAAAACCAGTTTGGCTGTTGAGACAGATTTGAGAAAAAGCAGCCTGCCCCCCTTCACTCGCCCCTACCCTCCTTGTTCCAAGATCCCGCCCCCCAGCTTGTGTCGCCTCCGAACAACACGCCCCTCCGATAGAGCAAGAAGCCGGCCGGCAGAAAATATCAGCAGCAACAACAACTTCAGTTCAGTTGCTGTGCAGCTAGCTGCTCACCATTATATGAGGGAGGTAGTGGGGAGGAGGCGGGACCATGGGCGGGAGCAGGGGGAGCAGGGGGGACAGGGGATTGGATGGACTCACAGACCAATCCGAACCGCGGGGAACTGCGGTTCGGATTGGTCAACTATTATGCTGCTTTGCAGCGGATATACTGAATAGATTTTTTTCATGTTTTTTGGTCTTTATATTGCGTAGATCGGACATAGGACTATAACGGCCTTATAAACGATGTTATTAAGATGTACCAAGCTTCCAAATCGTAGACCATAGCTTTTACAGTTTCAAAAACGATCGTCATAAAGACAAAGGCGTCTCAGAAAATGTGTGCTTCTACATGAAAGCACTCGATATGCATGCAAACGCTGTAAAACACATGCCAGACCTCTCGGGCCGCTGTAACGATATGACGGAAACAAGCAGAAACAGACGATAAAACAGGGGGCATGCTCACTTTCGGCAAAAGTTGTAAACAGAGATTGTAAACAGAGACCATCATAATATGTCCTCGATGACTGTTTGTTTAACTCGGTGGTGATTGAGAAGGAGATTTTGCTGCAACAATGATAGTAGGGTCACTAGCTTCATCAGCACATATGCTACACTGTATGCTGCCATGGTTGTTGTCGTTGCTGCGTGTGGCGCATGCGTGTCAATGAAGATATGAAACTATGAAGTAAGCGTATGCGAAACGTTGCGGAGAGCCAGTAATCACGGAGCTGCGTATACAGCATCTCAAAATCTTTCTACTCTGGAACCTGGTTTCAAAAATGATCGTTTCAGACCCCCAAAACGCCGTCTTCGTATGGATGATACGCAGATTCCGCAAAATACTTATGCGTTTAGACCTCGGTTTGTCTTCGTGTGGATGGGGCCTCAGATTCAATGATTGATTGATGCAGTTTGGAAGTGAAAGGTCAAGGTTTTTGAGATACTGTGCCCATCAACTACATGTAAGCACAATATCTCAAGATTACTTCCATTTCTTTGATTATTTTTGCCTATTGTGAAGTTATCTTTAAAGAAAATGCACTGCAGGCACTACTTCAGAACTGTACAGATGAATTCTGATATTTAAGGTGCAAGATTAAGCTTATTTTTACATATTAACCTTCATAAATGAAGACATGAGAACTCTACCAATCCCACTTCTACATAAACCACCCCAGCCCCTCTACTTGACCCATCACTGTACTTTCACTGTCCGACAACTGTATACCCCGTGGATATTATCACTGGGAAGCAGTTACAGTGTTATATTTAATATGATCTGGGCAGCATAATAATCACCCTCCTGGGTCAGTAAAATGTTATTGTTAGAGGAAATGAAACACTGCCACAAAGCAGACAATCATACTGTTGTATTATCTTTGTTTCAATAAAACAAGACTGCAAAGGGAGCAGTACAGAGCATTAATCAGAGGGTTTCCATCAGGTTGGCCGTGGCAGCCAGGGCCAACAAGATGATCGTACACATAAATAACACTCCAAACAGCCGGGCCAGTCAAAGGACACACAAGGGCAGGAGGCAAACAGCCAGGCACTGAATTAGACAGCAATTTTGAAATGAATGAATCACGCTGACAACCCAGATTTACTGGTCACTGGAGGAGCTTTTCTGGTAGTTTGACTTTTGAGGAAATAAAAAGTCCAGCTCATGGTAATAAGAAGTAAACACAGCTGACCCGAGTTAAGTCCTTCAGATGATATAAGTCATTTAAAGCATGTTTTCTCTCGCTGCTTTATGTTCTATATTGCCAAATAAAAGGTCGCATTACTCCCATATTAGTTCTTCCGAATGGCTCCATATAAAATTCAAGAATTCAAAATCATTCCTCTTGCTTACAAAACTCTTAACAGTAAGGCTCCATCATATAATAAAGGGCTCATGGTGACATATTACCCAGCGAGATCATCACACTCTGAATGCAGGCCTGCTTGTGGTGTGTGAGATGGAGCCTTCATTTCTCAGGCCCCTCATCTTTGGCAGACAACCACTCTTCCTTTATGCAGCACTATTTTTGGGAGTAATTACATCTTATAGTGGTAGATTATCAGTCCTTCCCATTTGATTGTCATTACAGCTGTTGATAACAATAATGTTGTGCTCTCAAGTTGATTACCTTGTTTTTACTACTTATGCAATATCCAAAGTATTCTTACAGTTATTAGCTGGCATCAATTTTGATTAGTTTGTTGCAGCTGTTAATCATATTTGTATGTTTTTTTCTTTCTTGTGAGCCAAAACACAATCAGATTAAGTCTGGATCTGCTCAAAGTTTCTGCATATTTGAGGGCAGAAAATTTGATTTTTTTTTTTGCTGAATGACACCTGGTGTTATGTGTCATTAATACTTGATCTTTGGTGAAAAAAGTTGAGAGGTGTCTCAAGGTAACTTTTTTGATGAGTTTGTGTAACAGGATCAAATATTCACCTGTATTTTTCTATCTTGCTTTTAAGCTCCATCCATGGTGCTCTTGTGCTCATAGATGCAGCCCTTCCTTCCTTTTGTTCTTCTTCTGTGGTTATTTAAATATATTCCTTTTACCGCCTTCTCTCTCCTCTTTTTTTTCTATGTATGCCTATGGGAGAGGTGCGTGTCCATCCTTATGAGCACCTTTAATCCAGTTCCATCTTGTATCTAATGTTATATTTTGTGCAATGTAGAGCTGGGCAAAAAATCGATTAAATCGATTAATTCGAATTATTTTCTGCAGAAGATTTAAAATATTAAAAATTGAGATTTTTTTTCTTGCCTTACTCCAATTGTAAGTAGTTGCAATTTTTGAAAAAATTACAATTTTCATGATGGTTGTCCTTGTAGGGCTTGCACAAGCACTTTCATAGGCTTGTATTTGTTATTTAAGTAGATTAAATATTGATCAGAGAGTTTCATGCTAATACTGTAAGAATACCTCAGCCTGTTGGTGTTTATGTAGACAAACCTGCCTACGTTTATACTACATAATCAACCTTTTATGACCCAGACTTTGATTTTAAGAGGGAAACATTTAGACAACATAAAGGCAAAACTTGATTTGTTTCATTTTTATGTCACTGGGAGTTTTGTTTCTTTTAGGGAGGGAGAATCGCTTAAAATCGTAAATCAAGTGTTGTGGAAAAAAATTGGGGATTTTATTTCTCGGCCATATCGCCCAGTCCTAGTGCACTGTATTGTTTACTATTTTATTTTAATGTAGTTCCCTAGCTTTTGGTATGTAAATATATCTAAGATGTCATATATTAATATTTATTGTTTTTCAGTCACACATGAGGTGTTGCTGAGTGTGGCAAGTTAAGGTAGCTCACATGCACTTAACATTAAGTTGTCTTTCGTGCTGTATTTGGACTCTTTAGAGGATCTGAATCAGGCTGGAAAAGTTAATGGATGTTTTGTCTCATATTGTCTCTTGCCAGGTATGCTTTCCTTTGTGCATGTTTTTTAATTCATTTCACATCGTCCGCCCTTTTCTATGTATGGGAGAGGATCTAGACCAGGCTCAAAAAGTTTATTGAGGTTTTTTTTTTTGTTGTTGTCTCATGTCAGAGAATGAACATGGCTAAAGAGGGGATTCCATTGTCAAATTATCATTCCCCATCATTACAACATAACACAGAAATCCCACCAGTTACATTAGCACAAAAGTGGCGTACCCAAACAGACACAGACTAGGGAGGAAAATAAGTGGTCCTTGATTTCTTTTCTTCTTCTTTTTTTGCATGACAATGCTTAAAAAAAAGACTTATTAGAGAATATTTTGGTTCCAACACGCAAACATGGATTTTTTCAAACAACTAGAAGTCTTCAGAGAATACATGAATAACAGGAAATATATTTTGTTATGTATATTGTTTTTGTTTTATTCTTTGTAATTGTACTTGGAAAAACAACAGCAAAATATCGAGAGACTGCATCAGTGTTTGACATTGTGTTTTAATATCAATAAAACGTCGCAGAAACATAGCGGTATCATAATATCCCTTAAGCCCTAAAAATGTTTTTCTTCATATAAGTCATTTTGATTTAATAAGAAAATGTTTCGACAGTTTCTTCCAGCTTTCATCGACCTGTGATCAGTATTCGTAGCACACACAACAACAACAAACGTCTGATTCCCACGGCGTGGAGGCAGGCTGTCTGACGTTACGTGCCCCGGAAGTCCTTCTCTTTACACAACGAGGTCAAAATGGCGGCGCGCTGCATGTGAAAGGGTCGGACGAGGTGAACGGGAGCCGGCTTTATGATTCGGGAACATGTATAAAACACCATGTAGCAGACTGTCAGGTAAGACAGCTGGATATTTATCATTATATTGAGCCGACTGTCGCGTTTCGAAGCCACTGCTAGCTTAAAACCGGCTGAAATTACACCGGAGGCTAAGGCGGAAGCTAGCAGCTAGCGTTAGCATACAGTTCTCCTTATGGAACATGAGATGTTTGTTTGGAGGCCAACAGTGACCTTAAATAGAAGTCAGACACATCTGTACTGTCCATGATCAGCAGAATTGTTGCCCGGATACACGAAAAGAGCAGTAAAAGTTGACAATGCCATCTTTTGTAGATGTTAAAGGTGTTTTTTTTATATAGATATATGAGAAGTCTCCTATATGACAGGTCTGTGCGGAGAGGAAATCATAATACATCCTCATTACAGCTCTCTGCGTAACGTTTACAAGTAGACCGTTGTACTAAATAAAGAGTGCAGTGGTTTGATTTAACTGACCGTATGTGTATTTTGGAAATAGGTGTAATTAAGAGGACAGTTAACTTTCAAAGTCATAACCCCAAACCACACAGCAATTCCATTATAGTTTCATTTTAGGCGTACGTTTTAACTTAAGAGCATATATTTATATATATGGTCTTATTTTCCTCTTTGAGGTCTTAGGTTTTGGACTGCACACATTGTGGCTATATGATCCTTTTTTAAAAAGTTTTTTCAAAAAGACAGTTTTGCAGGAAGTGTCTGTATGTGTCAAAAACTTGCCAGTGAGATCAGTAACTTAACAGGAAAAGCACTCTGAAAGTGCAAACCTCTGCCAAACAACTCAGTTCCAACAGTGGCTTTTCAACAAGTCCTATAAACGGTACAATTCTGGATCATCAGATCCAGACTAGTGGCAGGATCTGGACCAAACTCAACACATATGTGCAGGCTGTTATCATGTATGAACACAAGTTTTGGGAACATCACTAAATATTTAGATTTTTATATGAATACGTGATTATTATAAAGCTCAATGATTTTTTGTGATGTAAATCTGTATCGAATCTAGATGAAATTTACCTTGATGTTACAGACATGGACCCCATATTATCCTGTAAAATCTGAAGTGAATCTGTTGAAAATGGCAGGGATATGTTTTTTTTTTTTTTTTAAATACACCCAGTGTTAACTCGTGGGATTTTTAAGAAAAAAAAATATTAGTTGTTTTTTGCATCCAGACAAATATGTTACCACCAAAATCTAATCATATTTAAGTTGGGCCATTACCAACATTTACTGAAAAATTTCAGCAAAATCAATCCGGTAATTTCTTTGTAATGTTACTATTAAACATACGACAACAAATCCAACTGCCTCAGATAATAAATGTACTTCAACAGAAACAAGTGAGAATACATATTGTTTTATTATTTAAAAATGACATTGTGCTCACTTTGAAAAGCATATAATAATAATAATACTAATAATAATTTTATTTATATAGCACTTAGTTCACAAAATGCTTTGACAAACATTCAGCACAAAATAATAAAACACAAACAATGAGCACAATGAAGTAAAAACAAAAGGCACGGCTTAAATCAAGACTAACAGAAAGACACAAAGGTAAAAAGACATGAGATGAAAAGACAGAGGGGCGACGGTTGATACTGTGTTGATACTCCAGATTTCTTACTGAAGGCGCTTTTCATACTTCAGAGCAGTGATCCCCAAACTGGGGTATGTGTACCCCCAGGGGTACGCAAAGTGATCTAGGGGGTACGCGAATACCTGTCAGGTAAAGGAGATTTGATAAAGGCCTGAAGTGTTGGCAGAGAGGCTGGATTTATGAGGCATCTCAGAGAAGGAAATCTGTCTTGAATTGTCAAACCTTCTTATATTAACATAAGTTCAGCCAGACATCCTTAATAAAGCTGTGGTGAGTTTGCACTTTTTAGTTTCAAATTCATTAATGAATATGTTCCAGAAATTTACATTTCTATTTGAAAAAGTGAGCTGGTGTTGACCACTGAAATTGCTGGTAAATAAATCTATTTAGTGGGTCCGGAGGAGTATTTGTGCCATTTTAGATGGTAAAAATAATTTTTGGAAGGTTGAGATTAAAGTCCAAATGACGAGAATAAAGTCAAAATTTTGAGATTAAAGTTAAATGTTGACAACAAATTTGAAATACAATTTTGTCATAAAAGTCAAAATGATGAGGTTAAAGTTAAAATGTCAAGAAAAAAAGTGGAAAGTCAAGAATAAAGTTGACAATATGTTTTGACATTAGTCTTGACATGTCGTTTTTTTCTCGACATTTTGACTTTTATCACAAAATTCCATATTGACATTATTGTTATGTCAACTTTAATCAAGACTTCTACAAAGTCATTTTATCCATCTGACATGGCCCTAATACCCTTCCGTTAGTCTACAATAATTCACTATAAGAGATTTTATTTGTATGTTATGCATGTCAAATGTAGGAGGTGGTGGTGGGGAGGGGGGGCAGCAGGCTTACAGACACATTTCTTTTCTGGCTGCTGCAAGTGTGAGAGTAGGGGGCACATGGCTGGAGGTCAAGTGTCTGAAGGGGTACAGGCTGTGAAAAGTTTGGGAACCACTGCTTTAGAGGAACCCAGACAACACAAGAACCATGCAGCATAAAAAGAGACCATGAGGACCAAACATAAAAACATAAAATCAGCAAGAATAGGAAACGCAATAAAAAGGGGATGAAAAGCAGAAATCAGGTCAGAAAATATAAAAAGATGAAATGAGCAACGATGACAAAATTACAAAATAATAAAAATAAGTGGCGATGATAAAATACAGTAATAAACATGAGCAAGAGATAAGACAATTCAAAAGGTCTGAAAATTATCTATAAAAGAGTGTAAAAATGTGCACCATTAATAAGATAAAACCATGATTAATTGCACAAAATAGTATTAATAAATTAGCAAAAAGGAGTAAAAGAAGGTAAAGCAAAACAAACGTAAAGCCAAAATAAGATAGAGATAAAAGACATTAAAAGACGGTATAGAAGACTTTACTGTACATGATATGCAGGCTGGGGATGAGCTTACAGGCAAAAGCACACCAGGTAGGTACAGTAAATCTGCTTTGATGCTAAAAAGACTTTAAATTCTTGGTAGCTCTGTCTACAGAGAAAAGAGCTCTTATGTCCTGGTTCATGCCCTGAGATTAGAACAAGTCAGTTCAGCATTCACCTTCATTGTCAGTGCATTCAGGTACAACTCTGGCCATCCTACCCTCAACAATAACTGTTGTTGCTATAATGATTGAGAATACCTTGGCATTGCTGTAAGTGTCATGTTTTTAACATTAGCTTTTTTTTCACGTCTTTCAGGTTTAGTTGGTGTAACTGTAAAACACAAGCTGATTAGAGGAAGCCAAAGCGCACACTGCCTTATTCAACTGCACAGAAGAGATCCGTCTAACTGGCTGACGTATCAGCATCTCAACTTCTTGAAACGCCAGGTAGCTCTTACATACTCTAATGCATCATTGTTTTTGGCTTAATCTTTGCAGAGTCTAAATGTTTGTGTGCTAAATCTGTGTTCAGTTTGATTGCATAAAGTCAGTGCAACTCATCTGTCTTTCTAGTATGTAACAAAGAAGAGCACTGAGCTCCAGCAGCGGGCCATCCCCAAACAGGCTCCCCTCTTGACCATTGTGGATGAGAGAGATGACAGCATAGAGCGACAGGTGCAGAGAATACCAACCATTGATCCTGTGCCGGCTGACGCAGTGACCCAGCCTGAGGATGTCATCAGCAAGGCAGAGCCAGAATCAACCACTATAAAGGCTGCCTCTTCCTCCGAGCATGTGACAGCACAGACGGTTTCGACTTCAGATGAGGCGCCTCACATTCAGGTGGAGTCAGAGGAAGCCAGAGAGGCACGACTGGACAAACAGTGGAAGATGCTCAAAGTTGATGCGGCCGACTTGCCAGATGTTTATGCCAAGCTTGCCAAAATCAAACTCACAGGTAGGAAGCAGTCACTTTATTTTCCTTTAAATAAACGTGAAAAATGATGATGTTCATTGTTTATGCGTTTGAGGTTGCTATTTGTCCTGTCTTTGTTATTTGTTAGCCTGCACAAGTAATCACGGTGTTATTTCAGATGTAACAAAGCCATGCCAAGCAACCAAATCGAAGAACTATGATTTTCACAACAGTTAATCAGTAGCAGTAGAGACAACTTGCCTACAAATCTGTTATTTTGAAAGTAAAAAATCAAGACGTTGTTCCAAAATGTAAAGATACAAAAAATCTTTTGTATATCTTTAATATTTGCTTTACTCTTTCAGCACTGGTGGTTACAACAGCAGCAGCTGGCTATGCGATGGCTCCCGTGCCATTCGACCCCATCATCTTCTTTGTGTCGTCTCTGGGAACAGGCCTAGCCTCTTGTACTGCCAATTCTATCAACCAGGTCAGTAACCCGAAGCCTGCTTTTAAACTTGTTTGCTGCTCATATGATCTGTAGTAGCCCAGACAGACTGACAGACTGTCGATACATCATCAGGAATCATGTTAGGATTTCAGGTGCTCCCACATGCAGTACTGTGCTTTAGCAGGTTCATTTCTGAAGTCCAGTTTGTTTGGGATGTGTTAGTGCTTTGCGCAAAAATGCACTGCTTGGCTCTGGCATGCTTGGAAAGATGCACTTCAACAAATATACTTGGAAATGCACAAGTGTGAATGTGACACTAAAGCTCATCAAAGCTGTATCTTAAAACATCACATTCATTGAAATTAGCCCTGAACTCTTTGAAGTCTCAGTCACCGAGCTGACTTCAGGACACTTGTCATAAACTGCATGTGTTGCACGATGATGTAATGACTCAGTCATGCTCAGGCCCAGTTGCAGTGAGCAGTGTAGATGCTGGCCAGGTTGGGACTTGGGAGGAAGAATTGTACTCAAGTGTTGTAAGGCGCTGCTTGACCTTTTGTGAGTGAGCAATAAAATCTTGTGATTAACAAAATAAGGAAGAACTATACTGCTTCTATTGTGCGTATTTGCGTATTTCCACTGTATGTATGGTGTGTCAAATCTGACATTTTTGAAACTAAATTAGCTGCTTTGATTTCATATGTAGATTTCTGTAGAAAGTTGATATTTTCTTCAGTTTGCAAAGATAAAGAAACTCTTAATTTTGTGGATCACGTAGGCCAGGTTATGATGTCTGTTGGTTGTTGTAGCCAAAGAACGCAGAAATGTGTGAAGAGCTGTTGGGCTGGTCAGCAGAACCTGCTACTAATGCCGTTCTGTTTCTGTATCTCCTTCATACTCTGTGCTGTTCACCTGTGATGGACCACCTTTGTTCTCTGTTCGTTGTCCATTCTGTCACTCAGGCTGCGTTTACATGGCGCCAAAAACAGTGAAATCCGATAAGTTTTCATTGCGTTTTGGCCTTGCATCTACATGGAAACTCGTTGAAAACGGAAACTTTTGAAAACGGGCTCCAGGGTGGAAAGTTTCCAAAACGCTCTCCATTCAGCTCCGTGTAAACCCGCATCGAAGCGTTTCAGGGTGAAACGCTGACGTCACCGCATGCGTAGTACTCTTTCAGATGAAGGCTGCGCACATACCAGGAACAACAACAGCTTCGGCAGTCCGCCAAGTAACGTGTGATCCTCTTACCGTGCTTGGTTTGTTATCCAGTCAAAACTCTCCAGACAGATTTGTTGTCCGAACTGATTTGTTGTCCAGAAAATAAACTCCTGCCTCTCTGTGCATCTATTCACCATTGTTGTTTGTGAAAAGTTTTTCTTCTTCGTACGTGTATTGTAGCAGCGCTGCCTCTCTGCAGACCTACACCGCCATCTACTGAACCGGCATGCATACTACAGCGGATTAACTCGTCTCCGAGCGTCGTCGTCTGAACCGAGGAGAATTCTAAAAGGCAAAGGAAAAATCTTTGCATCTCAAATTCAGGAGTTTCCATGTAAACGTAGCCTCAGACTTCCTCTTGTAACTCTCGCCATCCCCCAAACATTTACAACTTAATAGAAAATCAGCTGTCTTCTTTGTCCTTCAGCGTTGCTTAACCTTTAGAATTGAGAACTCAGGTCAACAGAAGCATCACTCCATGAAGTGTTTTCACTACACTACACTGCAAACCAGTGTTTCTATTTCAATCGAGTTATGCCCCAGCATGCCAAATCATAGCCCGAGCCAAGACAACCTTTTTTAAATGTTTTTCTTTCTTATAATGCCAAGTTTTTCCACAACAAACACAAACATTATGAGGTGATGTTTCTGTGGAATAGATTCCTTTATCCACAGAACAGTAAATAATGAAGGTGGGTGGGACTGACTGGGTCACTACATCTTGACTTATAGGAAATTCTTTTGTTTATTTGAGACCCCTTGGAGGCTGAATCTTATATACTGCACATTTGTGAATTAGGATGATTTTTTTTTATTGCTGTCATGCACATTTTAGTGGATTTACTGAGCTGACATTGAAGTGAGTATAAATATAGCAGTTTTAATTATTTTTTTGACATAATAGAGAAAGAATCAGCAGCACTGACTTTAATGTAAGCTGCCAAAGAATCAGCATTCAAGGTTTTTGACTGACAGACCTGCCCTTAGACTTAACCACAGCACAAGACCCTTAAAAAGTGCAAGACTTCAATGTGTAATTAATGGCTGTTGTCTGTACTAAACCTTTGAATCACATTAACTTTAACAAAACAAAAATGCTTCACAGACTTTGAGGTTTCTGCGGGGTTATGCAGGTTTAACCAATAAAAACAGTGAAATTGGTAGATAAACACAGCTTATTTACTCACACTACAATATTCCCAAACAATACTGAACACATTTAATCATGTAATTGTTTCAAGAAGTTCAAGTAAACAGTACAGATGTTTCTGATTGTAAGTCTGTTTATTTTTGAAGGACCAATATCCCTTCTGGAAAGCAAACAGCAGGGGCTTGACTTTACTGGCAACATATTTGTCTTTCTTTTTAAGCACAATACAGTTAAAGCTAATAAGTCCCACAAACGTGAATTTGCTCGTTGATGGACACTTGGACCCACATTTAAAATGACCTCTTTGTTGTAGCAAATGTCTTAAAGAAGAACAAACGCTTTTGTCACTCACCCTGCATACCTCATTTGCTATGAATGTCAAAAATGCACCAAGCAGACTGTGATGCTGTTATTATTATCCTCCTGAAAGCTTTTTTAAAGCTATAAACCAAAGAGAGCTGATGTGCACATACACTCAGAGTCTGTTGTATAAGTACGGCCTCATTATGGTGCCTGTTGTTGATGCTGTGCGCAGGAATTTGCTCTATGACTCAAGAATATTAGTTTAATGGGTGACCTCTCCCTCAGCCCCACGTTGAACTCTTCTCAGTTGTGTCTTCAGCCTGTAATTTAGCAAATATCTTAATCATACTGAAAGATCCTGCCCTTAAGGCCAAACATCCCTAACCTGACACATAAGGTGGACTGTTCAAAATATCCACTGGTCTATCTGGGCAACAGCCCATGGAAAGTGTTTGGTGAGGGCAGAACCTTTCAGTGGCATAAACAGCAGGTGATTGGACGATCGTTCCATCAGTCAGCATTTATTACGGGCCAATCAGATAATGTATTAGGGGACCACATAAGCCCCATTTCCACCAAGTTGTCCGGTATAGATCGGCACGGTTTGGCTCAGGCCGGATCATTAAAGCCTGATCCTGTTTGTGTTTTCACAGCCAACCCTACAGTATTAAGTAGGCAACGCATAAGCCAGATGCCGATAGCATGACGTGCGACTCCGTGTGGTATTAAATACAACGAAGAAGAAAACGCGACACAGTAAACAAATAGCAATGATGGAAGACATCTAGCAACTCTTCTTTTTTTGTGATCAGCATGTGGTTTTTTGTTCTGAAGTGCAGCCAAGCTTTGTTTCAGAGAAGGCTTTGTGCCGCGAGAGTTATCCTCACGAAGACGAGTGGAAATTTAAACATGCCGGGGTTATGTGTTGTTCCACTGTTGCACGGGAAATGACATCTCCTTCGACCAATCAACGGACTGCAGTGTTTCTAGCTCCACCGTCAGGGGTCGGACCGGTATGCTTGGCACCCCAACAGAAGGGTCCCAAAAAGTAGGACCATACAGTTCGTTTAAAAGGGGTACTGTCCCAATTTTAGGCTATGGAACTGCCACAAAATGCGAGCCGTACCGAGATGAACTAAACTGAACCCTCTTGTGGAAACGGGGCTTTAGCTACATTAACAATTATGCATATCTATGGTAGCTACTAGTGGTATGTAGTGGTACTACAGTTTGGACAGAGTATTTGACTGAGATTGTAGGCCTAAACGGAAAAAATCTGTTAATAATACCTTACATTCTTTTCGTACTGGCTACAGAGGAATGATACTTTTGATACAATTTGATGCACGCGGTGTCCAGCGTTGGTAATATTACAATACGGCAGGGCTGCATTAGCAATACCTAACAAACAGAGGAGTTTTTGTTGGCAATACCTAACAAACAGAGGAGTTTTTGTTGGCTTTTTGTAAGATTATTGTAATTACTCAGTCTTGTAGTCCTGTTTTCTCAGAATGAAAAAAAAAAAATAAACAAAAAATCAGGAAAATGAACTGTCAATAAAAACTTGCCTTTATTGTCAATCATTAAGCAAGATATGTTGTTCAACTACGTCTAAATGGGTAAAATTATGTCTCAGACAGATGTTTTTGCCTCTAAATTAACTCCAAACAGCTCAACATAGGTGCTCCAGTGTGTGTTGTGTTTTGAAAGCGTGAGAGCCCTGACATGTTAAACATAACTGAAGCCCACATCCATACAGACACAGTGCTGTTTGTTTGTGCCAGCCCCATGTTTTCACAGTGATGCTGCCTTCCCTAATGCCTCCGTTGCCTTCAGTGTCTGCAGTTGCCATCACTCCCACCATTACGTCTACCCTACATTGACTGTACAGTGTTAAAATATTATTTAAATATGAGCCTATTATGAACTGTAGACGATCTTCATCCTGAACCTTCTTGCTGTAATGTTGCGACATCGTGACCTCCCTCCGTGTTATTTCAGGTTACATATGTGGATATAAATGTGTAAATGTTTGCTCGGATTTGTTTTTGTAGTACTTTCTGAAGCGTGTCAATCAGGCCATCCCTCAGCGAAAATCGTGTTGGTTCTTCTTAAACCGTGCAGCTCTAACGTCTGCGCTCCTCCGCCTCACACTGAGCAGGTGTGTAAATATCCTTCAGGTATGTGAAAAATGTCCCCCTTTCCTCGTGCTGCTGAGAGTAACACAGACTCGAGCTCCGAGACGTTCAGGGCGATGAGTGATGAAGAGGCGGCTGCCACTGTTCTCCCTGCTCGTACCCTGGGTGTCCCTTTATCTGCGAGCCCACCCTCACATCAGTCCTGTCACTCTTCATTTTCCCCACTAACGCAGCCTGAGGTTAGGATGCCACATGGGCTCATATTTCATCGAAACAATGTTGTTTAGCTTTCACCGGTCTCTTTCAGCCTCCTCCAGTCAGGTCAGGTTTCAAACCTGCAGAGAAGGTGAAGTTCAGAGCACACGTTGCTCAAATTCTGGTTGCAAATTGGATAAGTGTGTGCTAAAATCTGCAGGAAGGTCAGGGCTTGTAGAGTCTGTTTTTTGGTCTCTCAAAGGAAAGGGCCTTTTTCAAAAGCCACATTGTCAGAGAAAAGATCATCACTCAAAAAAGGAAATCAAGTAGCCATTTTAATCTTTCTCCAGGCTTTATGTTTGTAAATGGTACATTGTTGTACAGTGTTTGACTTTTTTAGCAAGACAAGTCTCTCATTTTGGCAAGAACTATGATTAAGTAGGATTTGTTTTCTAATAACCAGGTCCAATGGATTGTGAAGAGCAGAATAAGAGGGGTTTTTTTAAAGAAATGAAATGTGATTTTTGACATGCCAGTGAGGTGGCTGGTATATGAATTAGGTTTAGATGTAGGCCTTCAAATCACATTTGTTCCCGTCTTGGATCCTCAGCTTGAAGTTCAGCTGGCCATCATAACCATAGCTACACGCGTGGCAAAAATTGTTGATACCATTCTGTTAAGAAAAAAGTTGAGCGAGTAATTAATTATGACCTGTAATTAATTTATCTATATAATCTATTTTTTAATCTCACTTAAAAAATGGCTGAAAAAAGCCTCAAAGTATATAAAAGTATTTTCATTGAAATTCATTAGATTATTTTTGCAGAACAAAAGGTTGGTCTCCACCCCCCCAAAAACTGAAGCATAAGAAGCCCAATGCATAAAAACTCTCCAGCTTTAACGGCCCAATCAGGGGACACAGGTGGAGCTGGGGATGTGACGACAACAGGAAGTGACTGCATGTTTGAAAACAACAGCGACGTGTAAACGTGATCTCTGTAAATGCAGGGATCTGCAGTTTTATCAGAAATGGACTCCATTTCTCCTTTAAAAGAGGGGAAAAGAACGTCACTTCAAGCTGTCTTATAGGAAATCATAATTCGGGATCACTGTTTGAAAACCGAGAGAGATGTGGAAATGATGCTCCAACAACACCGAGCCGTAGCCATGGTAACCCTATGATATCAAATATGCCCTCCTCAGAAGTTTATGGGGAGGACTTGTGAGTTTTGTCTTTGACAAGATTCATGTCACATGTAAGTGGCAAATGTTACATCTGTGTAGTATCATTTAGTGTATGATAGGACGATAGTCTAAGGAATGAAGTACTTGTTGTCTGAGCTAACGGCTAACAACAGGGTCTCGCTGTTGCGTCATACTGTGGCTTGATACGATTGGTCTATGAAGAGTGTGACGAGCAGACTGATCGTGCCCTGGTATTTTAAGGTGTTACCCTCTGAAAATACTAAAACAGTGAAATCAGATTAAAATTGAGATTAACTAGATTAAAAAACATAGCATGCTAATTATGACTGTAATTAATCGAAATTAACATGCTAATTTGATACCCCTAAGAAAAACCTACATGGTCACTGAAATAACTTGAAACTGACAGAAGTCATTATAAATAAAAATTTGCTGAAAATTAACTAATGAAAATCAGACTTTGTTTCTGAATGCTTGTTTAAAGCAGCACAACAGAAGATCCCCACTCGACCGGAGAGAGAACTCAACTACCCATGAGCTCTAGCGCGCGCGCTACTGTCGTAACGAAACAGATCTGCCGGTCGCGTGCGTTTGTTTTGTAGGCGAATCACAGAAGCCAGGACTTTGTTCAAAAGTATTCTAATGTCTTCAGCGGCTGTTTGCAGGATGGATAGCGACGAGGTAATGTATTTATTTTTGACTAAATGCTGATGTTGAAAATCGCTAAGTTCAACTTGGTTTTATTACCGTGAAGTCGCCCCCGCCCCCGTTCTGTTGAAGCGATAAAGTGAATAAAAGTAAAGACAACGACGAGCTGGCGATATCACACACTTGAAATAGGTCTAAACAAAACTACATACTGGTACATTCTGGATTTGTTGTGCTGTACTTTTTTCCTTTCAAGTTTTTTTGAGGAACTTCGTCATAAATTAGTCGCCCAACATACCTGATAGTAGTCGGACATCCCTCCTTGTCTTTTATTTTATGTCAGCGAGTGAACGCGGAACCGATGTTTATTTTGGTCCGAGCATTCAGCTTGTTTTTCTCTCGCTTTCTTTGTTTTGTATCCTCCGACAAAACTTTTCTCTTCCTTACGTTCTTTGTTGCCTCCGCCATGGTTACAGCTCCGCGTTAAAGATTGGCTGTCGCCGAGACTTCCGTGTTTTAAACGAATCGGGAATCGGTAATCGGGGGAAGTGACGTATACCGTAAAGCAGTCCAAACGTGTAGTTTTTTAGTGTGGCAGGGTTCCCGCCATCCACCTTGAAGTTACATAGCGCCAGTGAAAGGAATACAGACCACTCCAGACCACGACAGAGGTGTCATTCAACTCACTGTAAGGTGGTGGACCATCACAATGAATATCGAAGGATTATATTATGTTTGAAAAGCTACATAGTGTTGGTTTAACAGAATTATTTTAAAAAACAAACTAATGAAATTGGCCTGGACAAAAATGATGGTTCCCTTAATTTAATATTATATTGCACAACCTTTTGAGGTAATCACTGCAATCAGGCAATATTCTGTAGCTCTCAAAAGGGCTTCTATACCTGTCGACAGGTATTTTGGCCCACTCCTCATGAGCAAACTGTTAGCACAATTTGGGAAAATGACCAGAACCCAAGAAACTTCAGGAGTTTCTCACCAATCTCACATGTTCATGTTGCCTTTATATATGTGCAATTTAAACAGACTCACAGACAAAATAAATACAGTATTAACTACACTGTGAAGCCCTGTATCTCATTTGAACACAGCTGGATAGACAGTAAAAACTTGATATTTTATTTAGTAGTCTGAAAGATCTTTTCAATTTCAAGAAGAAACACATTGATACTGTAGGAATAGGCATGTCAAGCAGTTTCTTTTGAATTATGCATGTGGATAAAAAGCCCTGTATAGACGGTATTATTGGAATCCTTCACATGGTTTCTGAAGATAAATATACACTGAATAGTAAGTGATCTTAGCCGAGTATTTCTTCAACTTCTCTCTCTGTTTTTACGAATGGTCTCATGTGTTTTAGTCTGAAATTCATCCCTGAGTTTGAGGCCAGAGCTCCTTTTTTGTGGCTTGTAGCTGGTATGCAGGCCAAGCCTTCACATGAGCCGTCTTCATTCTGCTCCCTAATCCCTTGCTCTGTGTTGGGGACATTTTGCGTGTCATCGTGGTCTTAATTGGTGAGCGTTAGGGATGGGATTATTATTTCACAAAATGAGCCACCTGTTGTTTGAAGTTTGGCTAACTGTGAACTTGATTTGACTTTGTCGTGCGAGGCAAGATCTTTGAAGTGAAGGTGGTTAGAAGAAAACATTACGGGGAGTAAACGTATTTGTTGGTCGTTGCTTGTCTCCCAATGCTTGTCTGGTATGAGAAGTATTTGCTCTTGTAGGTAAGGAGCTGGTGTTGCTTTGTTAGGAGAAGAATGTCATTCACCTCACTGTAATTACACACACAGAGGCTCGGAGGATGTCATGTGCGACACGTAATTGCTGGTTTTACCGCCGCCACAGCAGTGTTCTGCACTCCTAGTGGGAGTCCCACTACTAGAAATTTAACTTGTTAAGATTCTGAGTGTAGTTAAAAGGCGTGACACCCTGCTTTGAAACAACACTAACAAAAAAACTACATGGTCCTAGAGCTGGACAATATGTACCAAAAAAAATCAGTATTTTTATTTTTAATGGCACGACACATGTAAATGCTGATTGTGTTTGAGGAACAGAATTAAAAATGGTTGTCACGTTACCAGAATTTTGGACTTTGGTATGACTTAAGTTTAAATCAAATTACATATTTACCTGTTTGCAACCACTGCAACAAACACAGAAGTCCATTGGTGTAAAAAATGGCTGACAAATTTCAACACACTGTCTTAAAATGTCTATTTCTATAAACAAAATGACTTCTTTAATGATCAGAGCCTCCTTATTTAATGATGATTTTAAAAGGTACAGGACTGTACTGATCTTCTATTAACCACAAGAAACAGTAAGCACTGTTTTGATTCGTAGTTGCTCCATTTTTTAATGCTGATATCAAAGCATTTTTTTTGCAGTTACTGACACGATATGGGCACATTTTTCTTTCAAAGAGCACAGTGTTTCTGTACCGAAATTAACCCATTCTTTATGACTTTTTATTATTTATTATATTATAACCTGTGGAACAGGGAAAATAATGTTTTCTTCTGTAATAAATAAAAAAACACTGTTCTCAAATACAACACGTACCCAAATTTTGGCCAAACCCTACTCTGTCAGACAAATGCCCAGAAGCTTTTGATGTAGGTATGTCCTTCATTTTCTCCGCTTTGTTTTTCTCCAACCACAAATGTAGGCTTTACTCGCGCCAAATTTCCTACCAGCTTCTCTGTTGCCTACTGCCTCAGCCACTTCGGTCACTTTTCTTTTGAATGCTGCAGATTATCTTTTAATTTTTGTGGACATTTTAGATGGTATTTTACTGTTGTACAGTTATTCTGTCCATAATGACACCTGCTGACGATTTTACGGTACTTGAAGCAATGACTTCACATCGCATCATATTTCACACATCCCAGCATGCTCAGTTGTAGTGTGCTGAACAATCAGAGCGCAGCTAGCAACATGGCGATGGTTTTGACCAATCAGAGCGCAGTTATTTTGGTTCCCGTAGGGGGCGCTGCTACAAGATGGCAGCGCCCTGGGGGTTTACACGTGAGCGGGACCGTAACATGAACAGTTACACGATCATGACACAAAGGTAAAATAATTAAGACCCAAAATGTTGGATTAGAACAGTTTAACAGTCAATTTGAGAAGAATTACTAAAGTTTGGAGGTAATGTTTCGCAGAGAAAGACAAAAATTGTTTTTTTGTATCAGATGTGTTGTAGCCATGATGTTGGCGAGACAAAATTTTTGACATATTTTGCTTTTGCTCGTGAACAATACACATCCGAAAAATATCTTATTCAATATTAAAAAAATCTAAAAATTCAAAAATCGATTTTTTCCCAAATTTAAATACTTCATTTTATACTGTGTTAATAAGCCGCTTTTAAATGCAATAGGGGCTTTTGAAGAAAGAGTATTAACAGCTGGTTACAGTATATTGCTGAATAAATCCTAAAAACTGACTCACATGTGATGTGTATTTTTCCTGATAGTCTGTAGGCATCATCATTATTCATCTTTTTTGCAAGTGTTAAAAAAGGTAACCAAAGATTGCAAAAATTGGTAATATCGTAGAATGGCAATTTAAATCGAATCGTGAAAAACGAATCGGGAGAAAAGCGTATCGTCCCAGCTCTAGTTATATATGAGAAATTACGGTATTGTCTTTTCTCCTTTTCGATCTAAGTTAATATTACAGGCACAGAATGATCCTTGATAAATATAGTAGTATGTACAGTTGTTCAGCCAAAAATGGGGATTTGAGTTTTTGTACATGTTGTCCAGCCCTACTGTCAAGTTTTTTTTTTTAGCTTTAGTCTTTTTGAGCTCTTTGAACCGTAAGCATAACTGATTGTTTTTTAAGCAGGTGGTATTGAAAAGTTCGGAGAGTTCAGTGTTTTGACAGCCCTCCAGTATTTGTTCATCTCTTTTGTCAAAGACACACCTGCACCTGCGTGTGATTGATCCCAACACTTCGTTCATCTGTTTGTTCAGATAATCCTTCCATGAAAAAGTGGAATCAAAAAGAAAAACAATCCCGAATTTACCGTCTAATCTCCTGCCAGGTATTTCTCTTCGATTAAACTCTCCTTCATCCAGAAAAACTGTTGCTTCAGCATTGGTGTGGTTAGTCCTGATCAAAGCTTGATGTCTTTTTCATATGATGAATCAAACAAAAGCTTGATGAACAAATCAAAGCAGAGGGATCACTTCCTATAGATTCTCCCGCTCGGCCCTAATCCCTTAATGCTCTGCATCTAAAGAGGCAGAGGAGTGTGCGAGTGCGACCACACAGCTGTCGAATTACCTTCAGGAGAGGAGGAAGATGCCAGCAGGGAAAGAAAAATGCTTCAGTTCTTGGAAGTGGTGGCCAGACCTTCATCGGAGCTGTCAAACACCAAGGCTGCTCTTTGTCCCTTTGGGAAGTGTCCGTAGGGCAAACAGAAACGTTGTGGTTTCCTTTTAAAATGTTCCTCTGTTTAGGAGACTGACGGAAGGGTGTAAGCACTCGCAGTCACGTAACAAAGGCATTTGAGCGTCTACGGTTTCTCACCACAGTCAGAAGTCTTAATGCTGTCATGTCTTGACTTTCGATCAGGGAGGACAGTCGGCCCTGACAGCTAAAGGATGTTATTATCTAAGCTTCCAGTTCAAGAAGCTCTCATGATTTGGCAATGATGACATTTACTTGGCAAACGGAGGTTGCTGTTTCTTCTTCTGTTTTGGAGCCGCGGCTGCTGCAGAGGCCTGTGTAAAAGTTAGTCTTGATAGGAAGGGATGAAAGTTTTAAATTCAGTCTGAGACTGGTCAAATAAAGCTTATAATTATATTATCCAAAATCAAAGGCAGAATTTCCTGGAAGACTTGGCCTGTTTACCCAGGTCTGAAGGAGTCTCAGTTAAGACGTATTCAAAATTGTCTGGTGAACTTCCAGAACCTGCTCCAAAGCCCTGAATATTGGCATGTCATTCATCATTAATTCAGCAAGTTCAAACACTTGTTTTGCTTTGTTTGGTCATATTTAATGAAGATTTGGTGTAGGGCTGGGTTTTATTTTTGGTTACTGGGAAACATCAGGGTTTTATAAATGAGATTACAAACAAGACAATGTTGCATATATTGAAAACGGTTATGCTAATGTTGAGTAGAAAGAACGGAAAAGATGCAAATCCAATATCTGTCTTGATCTGCTCAAGATCTTCCCAGCTTACATAAGTTTTCTCTTTTGGAAATTTAGACTGTAAAATATTAAAGTGTCGTTCTTTTCACACATAAAAAATCATAAAAAGGATGATGATATTAGCAGTATTTGAATATTTGTCAGCAACACTAATAAGTTTTTTTCCCTGTTGACTCTACATTAAGGGTGTAACCGTCTCTCTGCTAATCGATCCAATCCTTTTATGCTACGGCCACACCGGACACGAATTGGCGAATTTAAACGTGCGTAGTGCCTGTGACGCGCTGCGCGTCACGCCGAGGCTGGACACTGGATCAGTTTGACAAGCAGAGGGGCGATGCATGTCACTGTGCAGGTGGAGTAGAGAGCCGGAGCCAGTCGAACTCAGTGATGACCTGTGCAGGCAAATCCAACTGGAAACAAATATTTACAGAACTTACCTTCAAAACCTGTCTCCTCAGCGACTTTCCCCCAAGCCTGCTCCTTTTTGTTCCGGTCTCTGTAGAGTACACACGTCGAATCGTATAGCTCCAGATGACGGCAAACAGCGCGGATCAACCTCTCCTCCATCTTTCAGCGGGGTTTGAGCCGGAGCAGGTGGCCGGAGCATCACACGTCATCGAATCAATGACGTTGGGGGGGAATGTCATCGCTGATTGGCTGCCGCGGCACAGCGTCACGCGAATTTGCGCCAAACGCGTCCAAAACGCCGCCCGGGGCAAATCTGCGTCCAAACGCGTCTTTGCATTGACTTTGTATGTAATCTCAACGCGAGTCTTTGCGAATTCGTGTCTGGTGTGGCGGTAGCATAACGATTCCCTTATTGATTCCTGTAAATTTTCCGTGTGGGCAAATGTTGGCCTGTAGATTTTCAGTGACAATAATATCAAACACATGTCACACCATAGCAAACTGCTTCTGCAAGTTGCTGGTGTTTCCACTCACTTAGGGTTGTGCAGTAGGCGCCTTTTGTAAAAAATTAAGCCACAATTCTGACCGCTTGTGAACCCTCTCAGTGGAAAGAATTGATAAGGGAAATTGATTAGCAAAAGACTTATGATATCTATTCTTTAATGAAGATATTAACGATTCTCAACTGGAATTGGTTTTCAATTCCCATCCCTACTGATAGTTTAAAAAATCACGTTTCCCTGAATAGACTGTTCAAGAATCAAGAATAGAAACAGAACATAAACAGAGACTTTTTCTTGAATTTTAATTGATTTCTTCAACAGTACCAAGAAGCCAATATTGTTTTAGACATTTAGTCTTCCTTATTTGCTAGCAGTTCCTGCCACTAATTGTAGGATATAATTATTTCCCTTAAAATCCAGGCTGTGGCAGAAGTAAAATTAATTATGATAGTGGTGTAAGTCAACTACCCAACCCTTTCTTACAGAACTTGCCAGGTGATAAAATGTTGCAGAATTTTGTATGTTTAAAAGCAAAAGCCCACTTCATGTATGTACCGAGTGGTTGGTTTAAGTATTTTCAAGGTGGAATATTGTGGTCTTAAATTCTGATGTCAAGTCAAATACAAAATTGTGACATTCCTACAAATGAGGCTGACTATTGATAAAAAAATGAGATTACATTGTGAGAAGGAAAACTGAAAACCCAGCCTGGAAATTGTGGTTCAGGGTTTGGCATAGCAAGCCCTCCATCAAAACACTGAATACTCAAAAGTAATCCTCTCTCCGCTCACTCTTCAAGAAATATTTTAGTCCGCACAATTCTCACCAAAGCTTTTACTCCAGAGCGCTTTCTGTCATGACTGTGGTTAATGTTGAGAGAAAGTAGTGCTGGCTGTCCTGGTCTCCAGCACCCATGGGCCCCACACCAGGCATCAGCTCCACAGGTGCTCCAGCTGTCGTCACCTTGCTGTCTGGCCACTACTTCAGCTAATTGGATAATTGGGTCAGATGAAAGTTTTGGTCTGACCCTGGGGCTGTTTGAAGTCCCCAGCAGTGTTTCAAAGACCTGATCTGGTCTCTTACTGTCACACAAGTCTTGCCCGAGTGTTTTGACAGCGGCTGCAGTGTAAGCCACACGCGTCAGCTCCATGTTTGTTTTGATGAAAATTTAGGCTGGCGTGCTCTGCGGCTGCCGACTGTCATTCCTGCTTTCGTGACCATGACAGTCGGTCTCCTTTTGTGTCTGCGTCTCTTATGTGGTGAGTTGTCTGAGGCTGGCACGCACAAGCGGGCCCCCACAAGCCCCCCAGCCCGTCCTCTACCACCACTTGAAGCTACGCCCTCCGCTGCTGTTCTGTGCAGGCATGCATTGTTTACCCTCCTGCATGACTCCTTCTGCGTGCGCCTTGGTCAATCCTCCACAGTACATGACTGGTTTCTGTGTTGTCAGCACGTCATCATAACAGGTCTTATTCACTTTTTGAACCTTTCATCATCAAAAATTATTGTCCAAACAATAAAACAAAGTGAAGGATTTCATGACTGTACAAGAATATAAAGTTATGTAAAAGTGTGACACCAATCAAAGTCCTTAGCATCCAAACATTTTTTCACACACTGTCTGTAAAAATAAGCAGTTTCTGTTTTCTTTTTTCTGAATAGCTTGACCTTCTGACTGTTTTATTTAGACAACATCAAAAGCTCTTACATAATTTGTTTCTGCAACAGGAATGTGACATTTGAGGGGAAAAACAAACTAACAGCAGCGATAATAGGCAGCTCAGGACTCGCCATCTGTCAGTAGGTTGATCTGAAGTTTAGCTGACATGACAGCATCACCAAATACCCATCAACAACAATCCAAAGACATAAATAATCAAACTTGTCAAGTCACATGGCTTTGTCTATTTCTTTCTACAGTCAAGGATCATTTGCTGATGATTTATTACTCCGCTGAGGAGGTTATGTTTGGCCCTTGGCCTGTCACGATAACACATTTTGCTGGACGATAATTGTCCAAAAAATTATTGACGATAGGGGTGGACATTAGCTCAGTTGGTAGAGCGTCCGCCCCCTGTCTGACGGGACTGCTAACCCCAGCAGCGGCAGTAGGTTCGAATCCTGGCCACAGCCCTTTGCTGCATGTCTTCCCTCTCTTCACCCACTTTCCTGTCATTCTCCAGCTGTCCTATCGAATAAAGGCCATAAAAGCCCAAAAATAACTTAAAAAAAATTATTGACGATAAACTACATTATTGTCAATATTATTTTGATTTTTTTTTCTTCTTTTTTTTCATTAATGTAGTTATAATGTATGTCATACTAAAGTGAGTACACCATATCAAAAGCAAGAAACTTTAATTCCTTATGAGTATTTAACATAATTGAAAGGTCAAGATCTGTAAATAAAGGAAATCAAACAAACAATATAATAAATTTAACAAACAAAAAAGAGAAAAAAAAGACCAATGAAAATGAAATGGACTCTCTTTTGGAAAAATTGCATGTAAATAAAACTACTTATACTAATCAAAAACAATAAAAACTAGACCCTGTCTTTGTAAAGAAAAGCTGAAACTCCAATAAAAACACACAAAAATAAAAACAATAAATAAAATGTAGTTTATACAGTGGCTGAATTGTTTATAACATTTACTTTCTCTCAGTCAATCCGTAGTCTGTCAAACGTTTGTAACATTGCTGGCTTTTCAGCCGTATTGAAGGGTTGCATTTCTTTTGCAATGTAGCGAACGACACTGTCTGTGAGCGTGCACCATTTTGTGCTGTTTTATTTATATTTCCTTTGCCAACGGAGGCTCCGCTGCACCTCCCCTTCCTCTTCTTCGTCACTACTACTTTCAAGCAAATTCGACATATCTGCTTGTCGGTGTTCATGAGCTAACACCTTGTTTATTCTATTTAAAAACAAAATATTCTCACACTGGGGCTGTGGCAGCTGGCTTAAGAACCATATCTTTCGTGCCATCATTCATATTGGCGTCTGTTTCCTCGTTACTCCTCAGGACGCCCACTTCAGCTCTCTCCGTGTGTACTTGCGAGCGGCCCCGCCTCCCCTCCAAAGATCGCATGCCTGACAGATGCTCACTTCGCTATAAATCCGCTATAGAACCTATGCAGCCCGGTGTTAAGATGGGCAGAGTGAGTCATCTTCTCATTCAGCCTCTTTGGTAGAAAGAGAGGAGGAATACAAACATGCATACACGTGTCAGTTTATCGAGGCAGCAGACTTACCAAGGACGTTTTTATTTATCGTTGGATTAATTGATTTATTGATCATCATGAAAAGCCTATTTGGCCCTGTTTGTTTGTTAGCAAGAGTATGCAAAAAAACTACAGGACAGATTTTGCTGAAATTTTCAGGAGATGTTGGTAATGGCCCAACTTAAAAATTATTAGATTTTGGTGGCAATCCAAATAACCCCCTAGTTTTTGCTCAATAACTGTCGACCTAATAATGTGGGTGGGAATTGAAAACTAATTCCAGTTGAGAATCATTAACAGCTCCATCAAAGAATCGATATCATGAGTCTTTTTGCTGGTCAATTCCCTTATCAATTCCCTCCACTAACAGGGCTCAGTCGCGTCAGAATTGTGGTGTAATTTTTACAAAAGGCGCCTACTGCACAACCTTAAGTGAGTGGAAACACCAGCAACTTGCAGAAGCAGTTATCTTTGCTGTGACGTGCGTTTGACATTGTCGCCACTAAAAATCTACAGGCCAACATTTGCCCACATGGAAAATCTGCAGGAATCAATAAGGGAATCGTGAAAGAATTGGATCAGTTAGCAGGATTGTTAATAGCATTGGTATCGATAAAATCTTATAAATTCGCATCCCTAACTAATAATGATATCAACGTGATTCTGAGTTTTAGCTGTTGGTTTTCATGGTTAAGGAATCATATTATAATGGTAACCTTATTATCATGGAACTATTGCTTATAGATGTAGCAGCAATATATGAGCTACCTTGGTGGAGGTTTGCACTCTCTGAGTGTTTTCTAATCTGTACACAGAATTAGTTTGCCCATTATAATAAAGTATATCTAATCAAATCAAAAAGAGAAATCTTGTATTTTGTCAAAATTGGATAGTTTCTTTGAGAAACCCAAAAAGATGATAATTGTGCAAAGCCAGTGCCATTCTCCTGTGGCCTTGGAAATGAGTTTTGATTCTGTCTTCAACTGTGGATGAAAGACAAACAAATGAATGTCTCGAGATATCACATTTTTATTTATCTGGTAACTGAATAAATATATAAATGTATGTATGCTAAGGGCCGCTATTGAGACCATAGGTAACAATGTGTGTTGTAGAACACAAAGGCCATGAATATAAAGCTTTACAGAATCTTTTTGACTGTGATTGAACTTCATGTTCGGTTCCAGTCTGAAGCTTTTAGCTGTCCAAACAGTGAAAATGATTCACACTGGTAGCTCCTGGGCATTCTGTTAATCTCTGTACGAGAGGCTCTGCCATTTATAATCAAACTATCAACTGGCAGCACATACTTCAGATTTTAAAAGCATTTTCAGGCTCCTCTGTGTCTAATGATACCACAGAGGACTGTTTTAAGCCTCACTAATGCAACGCTGGCTGGTTGTCACAGTAATGATCTTCATCTTGACCATATTTCCTTTTGTTTGCAGTGACCGTCATCATGCGTCATGATGTTAAATGCATTTATCCACATAATTAGAGGTCAGACTGCTGCTCTTGCCTGTTCGGTTCCTTTTTTGTTTGTCCACCTTTAAGGCAGATCCAGTCTAATATAAGTTTTTATTAGTACAAATGTGCAAATTATACTTGGTGACGGTCTTGGAGTTCCACTCGGGTACATTTGTGAGCATCAGCACGGTCAGACGGTGTGACATTTATATTACAGTGCAGTTATGACACTTTTTCTGTTTTGGCTCTGAGCTTCAGTGTATTTGATCTAAAATGAAACACTCTCTGGGATATTAAAACTCTCTCTGTCAGCTTTAATTTTAGGTTGTGCACTTCTTCATCTGATGACAATTTTGGGATTTATTGGACGCCAAAACTTTGTGTCCCTCTGCATCTCCACAAGCATAGAAAGGACATTTTAGAGTCTGAGTTAAATGCAAAGATGTTTGAACAAACTTTCATAAAAAGCATTGAAAGCACCTTTCGGGCTGTTTTTCTGTTCATTTCCTGTCGAGTGCATTTAAGCAAGATCAGCTTGTTGTTCAGGTAAATCTTAACCACTGAGTTTTACAGGAAACCCCGATACAACTTTTAACCATGAGATACTGAATAAAACATGTGACAGGTTGAGTATTTTAACAGCTTTGGTTTAAACTTCACTGTCAGCATCTCTATATCCTCTATTTGTAACATTATGAACGGTATTCTGGATTTTGAACACAGTGATGGACACGATACAATTTTGTTAAAGTAAATAATAGGTAGTACTGGCTTGATTATTATTTTTTCAGATACATTTTCCCTTTTTTGAATGTCAAAACTGTTGAATTGTTTGTCACACTATAAAATAAATACAAAATATATTAACTAGGGATTAGAAGAGTAGCACAAAGTCTTAATTTTTAATGTGTTTTTAAATTTTATTATCATATACTGCATCAAGTAGATATCGAGAAATGTTTACTTTTGGACAAAAAGTAAAGAACTCAAACATCTCTAGTAAAAGTACCGTTAACCTCAAATTGGATTCAATTTTTTTAAAAACAGGGAGACAATGGGTAGTGTTAGCCTGCCTCAGCCTGCAGTCATTGGATAAACTCTTCAGCAGCACTTAAAGGACGTGTGTGCTTGTTGTGACTTGTTTTTTTTTACGTTATGTTATCTATTTTTTCACTAAGATTACTGCTATGTGGAATTTTCCAAAGAAGTACATGCGAAACTAAACTCCAGGGCGTGTGTACTAACCAGCACGGACGTGTTTGTAAGTGGGTCAACAAATCAAAGCATCTGTTTACAAGTAGAAGAAGATAATATGATAATAGAATAAAATGTAACATAAGCGAGTTACAACAAGCACACAGGACCGTTTAAAGCTGAAGAGTTTATCTGATGACTGTAGGCAGAGGCAGACTGAGGGGCCGTTTACATGGAAACTCCTGACTTAAAGACGCAAAGATTTTTCCTTTGCATTTTCAAATTCTTCTGCGTTCAGATGACAACGCTGGACACGAGTTAATCCCCTGTTAATCCGCTGTAGTGTGCATGCTGGTTCAGTAGATGGCAGTGTAGGTCTGTAGAGAGGCAGCGCTGCTACAACACACGCGAGCGAAGAAAAAACCTTTCACAAACAATAATGGCGAATAGACGCACAGAGACGCAGGAGTTTCTTTTATGGACAACAAATCAGTTCGGACAACAAATCTGGCTGAATAGTTTTGTCTGGATAACAAACCGAGCACGGTAAGACGCTCACACGTTACTCGGCGGACAGCCGAAGCTGCTGTTGTTCCTGGTATGCTCGCACAGCCTTCATGTGAAATAGTACTGCGCATGCAGTGACGTCAGCGTTTCACCCTAAAACGCTCTGATACGGGTTTACACGGAACGCATGGAGAGCGGATTCAAACCTTTCCACTCTGGAGGACCATTTCAAAAGTTTCCGTTTTCAGTAAAAACGCAACGCGCTCCATCTAAACGGAAGGCCAAAACGCAATGAAAACGTATCGGATTTGAGCGTTTTCGGCGCCATGTAAACGACCCCTAACACTACTAATTGACTCGGAGTGTTTACGCTATGCTAATTAGTGGTGGGTGAACTTGGTCTGTCTTTTTCTTGTTACTGCACGCACAATTGAAAGAATGGTGTCTGCTTGTCGTGAACTGAGGAGTGAAGCAAGACACGAAAGGAAAAGAAATGTTGGTGTATCCCTTTACAGTGTTTCAGACAGACTGAGAATAGAGGTGGATCAGGGATACTGAATTTGTGAAAGCTAGTTATGTGAAGATTAGCGGTTGAAGATTACCTGTCAAAATCAAATATGAACAGAAGTTAAGACTCAATGTGATGTTTTTATGATGTGGTTTGTTAGGAAAGTGTCAAAATCGAACATGAGGCACTGAACAATAAATTTAAATATGGTATGATCTGTGCAAACGTCTGTGTTTTGTTGAATTTTTTGCTGTAGTCATTCCTGTTCTGCATTGAACATGTTATGATCAGTGTTTTATGTTGCTTTTTTCATAGGCAGCCTCCTCAGGTTTTACGTTCCACCTTAAGCAGTGATTTACTCCTTTACTTCTTAAGAGCCTGACTGTAAAAGCAGTAATTCTTTCCACTGAACAGCCTCAGTATTTTCTGCCCCTGCTTTAGACGGACTGGAGGTGTAGATAGATCTCCATCAGCAGCGCAGTAGGTGGTGGTCGTCTACCCCAGGCTCAGTTGGCGGCACATTTTCTGCGCCCCAACAGTCAAGGCTGCCTCGACAATTTTCCCCAATAGCGCTCTGCCTGCTGCAGTTTGGGGGTACCTCACACAACATGGTACCTCTTAAGAGGATCATTAGTTGTAACAAGACCTCGTAGCCGCTAAAACCCTTCCAACCGTTGCCCCCTTCAAAGACAATGAAAACCTTCCACCACTCGGCTTCGCGGCCGTTCCCTGCTGTGAAAGGATGACAGAAGATACGGTTTCAAACGAATGCTGTAGAATACCTCGACCATGATGACATAGCTGTATTTTTTGTGCAATTTATTTCCCTTCTCCTTGAATTGCCCCTACTATTCTCATACCACAGTCCATTTGATAGATTGCGTGGATGCACGCAAAATGACCCCCACACTGAAGGCATTTTGACCCTGTTTTCTTATGGGAAAGTCCTCATGACAGATGGAGTTGTCAAGTGTTGGCGTTTGTCATTGTAGTTTTACTTTTTGTGTACTATAATTGAGCAATCTGAAGTATTTTTTCTCTCTAAAATGGTTCAGTTTGCTGCTCTCTTTATGGAGTCAAAGGCCAAACCCATCACAGGCTTTGCTTAAAGGCAGATTAACCAAAAACAAGACCCACCCTTGGTGCAGATGCTCTCAAGCCCCTGTTTTCTGACAGCATAGTTAAAACAAAAGAGCCATCTGATCTTTGACATTGATCCTTGACTTTCTTTTTTTGTTTTACTCTCCACCAAGCTGTTACATCAGCCTGGGAGAACGAAATTCCCTTTTAATTGCCAAGCAGGATGCTGTGAAAGGGCTTGATGGGTATCTGCTTTTCATTGCGGGATTAAACTGAATATTTAACCAGACAGGCCTGTTTAATAGTTAATTTCTTTAAAGGCTTTTGTCTTAGTCAACCACGGGGTGCCAATCCGCTTCAAACTGTACAAATGAATCTCCTGCAGCCTCAGACGGAGACAGATGCTTTCCTCTGATAAAGTCATGAAGGGTAAATCCATCTATTACATACCCCCAAGATAATGCCTGAGGGGGGGACAGAGCAAACACTGTTGCCAGGCAGAGTGTAATACTCTAGTTTCCAGTGCTGCCCTGATTATTTTTTATGATGGGTTTTTTAATGAGCTGTTGTTAGAAGAAAAACAAATCAATTCTGATTTTGTATCACTTGAACTTTATATGACTGAGCTTAAGACAGGAATAAATTATAAAGAGACTGAGCCGACAGAAGTTTTTTGGTTCCTTCGTTCATTGCCAATATTGTGATTTTAAAACGACATGTTTACACTTTATAGATACAAGTTTAATATTAGATTTTTGGCTTATAATAAATATTATGGTTTAGGACTGAACGATCGATCATTTTCAGAATTAAGTTGCAATTTCCGAGAACGCAATCCTGATTGACAAAGCTGCAGTTTTTTTCCAGCCCTCCTGGAAAATGCTATTTTACAATTTTGCAGGCAGTTTGCAGTTACGGAAGTGCTGATAATCAGGTCAGCAATACAAATCCTCTACTTCAGAGTAAAGCGATTTTACACCACAGGTCACATCTACCCATTCACTCACTGATGGTTCTCAATTACTGTTTGTGGCCCATCAGTATTACCAAACAAATTGTCATTAGGGCTGAACAATGCGGACAAAGTTTCATATCTCGATATTCATGCCAGAGATCTCGATATAGATACAATACGATATGACTACTGGAGCTGTGAAAACCAAGCGGTGCATTCAAGGACAAACCAGGACCTGATTTATACACCGTCCACTGAAAACAGCTCTGAGACCCACTTATGGGCCTCCACCCACAGGTTGAGAACCACTGCACTAGTACATTGTATTTGGCGCTTGATCCTTCAAATATTGTTTTTATATCATGGACAATATGTGATGGAGGAGACCTCAGGATGAATTTATTATTTAGAAGACAGTGGCAGTGGCAGTGAGTGAATGAGAGCTGGACTGACGTAGAATGTTCAGTTTTGATTCATCCAAAGGCTGACTCTTCATTCTTGTCTTTGTGTTCATATTAAACAGCGCACATGAGCTATCCAGACACCGTTTGAATCATAAAATCACAGAAAGTGACCGATGATCCCTCACTGTCCCAACGGTACGCGTCTGTCTGCATCCTCACGCTCACCGGCTCACGGAAGAGCGCATGCCCAAAGACGGCGAACGATCCAGGAGGCATTTAGATCAAATGTTCACGTGCATCGGCTGCACCACGAAAAGACATTACTGACAGACAACTACGGTAACAGCCACACTTTGAATGGAAAATAACAGGCCAGTCATCCACATTGTGGCAACATCAGACGGGCAAAGAATGCATCCTCATGCGTAAAATGAGGCTCGCGAGGGACAGCGCTGTGCGTCGTGGCATAATATTGGTAGGGACGTGTCCCAGCTGAGGCTGCGTTCAGGAATACCACCGGCCACAACTTCCAACGTATTCAACACAAGATAAAACATGTTTTGAATGGTCATTTTTCGTAGTCGCGCGGGTGCTACCAAATGCAAATCACAACTCGCACTGTAATATTTTTAGTAGCAAATGCGAGTACCTCCTCGCACTGTCGAGTCCTGGTTGGGACCATCATTTGTGTTGTTCAGAAGTCAGGCTGATGCACAGCCAACAGCCCTATTAGACAACTGTTAGAATTAATATTATGGCAAGAACCAATCAGCTAAGTTAAGAGAATTAAGTGGCCATCATTACTTCAGTGAGAATCTACAATGTAACTAGTGATAAAGATAAAGAGAGCGCAATGAATGAGAAGGTGTCCAAGCTTTTGGCCTGTACTGTATATCTTTCAGCCCTAATTCTCACCCTCTCATAACTATTTACACACCACTGATGCAGCAGTAAGAGCAATTTGGGATTAAGTATCTTGCCCAAGGACACATCATCATGTGACTGCCAGACCTGCAACCTTCACATTACTAACAGAGGACACTATCACACTGAGTCCCCGGTGCCCTTGAATTTGTTCCTAATGCTTTGCAAACCAAGGAGGTCATGCTCTTCCCGGGGACAGTAAGCAGACATAACAACAAAGAAGTCCAAAATCATGGCAGACGTCAAAACTGTGTTGTTATCTTCTACAAAAAACGATGTTTACTGCACAACTTTGAATGAGTACAAACACTGCAGCATGGCACTAGTTATGTAGGACTACTTTTTCAACACAGAAACTCGTCAGGAATCAATGAATCTTTAAAGAATTGGGTTATAGCCAAATTATAGCCTAGATTTTCCTCAAATCAAATCCTGGTACACAAATCTTTTGTCTTGCCCTCAGTTAATCATAAAAGTACTCCCTCTTTTTTTGCTGACCTCTTTCTCCTCGGCATAAGAAGTGTAGAAACAGCCTTATTTGCACATTGGCATTGGTTAAACGTTGATATAGGCACATACCAGCCCTTTTTCAAACATGAGCCATTAGCAAATTAATGTTGGAAGAGCAGATATTAGCTTCAGTAGTTTATCTGCTGTGTCATATCAATTCAATGCTGATATCTGGCACATGCAGCTGCTGAGTTAGTGCTTTTCATTAGGCAGTAAAATGAGTCTTTGGACAAACTATGATCTATTTTCATGATCAAACCAGAGAGTGGCATTGTGGGAGTAAAACGCCAAAAAAGGTAATTTAAAAAGCACTGGCATTTGCATCGGTCAGCTAAAATATTGTTGGGCCTGGCTTGAAGCACCAGCTCCAGACAAATGATTTGCACTTTGGGAGTCAAATGCAAGGCCAGGTTTTGGGATACCTGGCACAATCCCTCTTTTAATTTTGCATCTCATTCATGCAGCCTGTTTGAGCCATCAAAATAATAAATAAAGCTTCCTATCGTGAAACCACTAATAAACTATTTATAGAGTCTGGGACATTAAAATTTCTCTATATTGTATATTTAAAAGCATTAGAAATACTATTTCAAGTGAAAAGTAAAAGTTTCCCTTCCAGTATTCAAAGATTTTTTTTAAGTAAGAGAAAAGAAATATAATTTAACGGGGTTGAGTGTCTTTGAAAAAAGCAATGTCAGAACAAATGTTAAATGCTGATGTGTTTCATTTTTGGGAGTTAATTTATGAAACAGAGTAGGTGATAAGTTGAAGTTGTGCATATCTCTGTTGAGTTTCAAAAAAACTTTAAAAGGTAAAAAAAAATTAGGGATGATAATTTAAACAGATGAAAAATCATTTTAATGGTGAGTACTTGAGTTAAACTTGTTATGTTTTGATTTTCCTTGTGTGATAGATATTCTAGGTAATTTTATGTATTGAGCAGGATAGGCAAAAATTAGCCTCGGCTTCAGAGTTTAATTTTTTTTTGTTTGTTTGTCTTAACTGTTTTTTTCCCATTGATTTCTCTTTTTTCTTATTGAGAAAAAGTTGAGCTTTATTTATGTTTTTATGTTCTTTTTTGTAAGTTTAAGTTCTGTACTATATAATGTAACCAAAATGAAATATTCATTCATTCATTACCTACATGGATATATATGGATCCCAAACCTTAGTGTATTTTTTTATATACTATACTCACTAACATTAAAATAAAGATTTTACTGTATTTATCACCAACTAGTGACCTAGCTTGATGCTCGTAACCCCTTCTTGGTGTAATTGTACTTTTCAACTCAGACAGTAGGATCATGAAAAAAAGTCAGTGCCTCCCTGTTCTGAACAAACCTGCTGTTTCTAAAAATAAATCTGTAACATTATACAACCTGAACATTTGGTTTGTGCCTTAAAGGCATTTAAAGCACACAGCACACTGAGGGATTAGCTCTGTATGTTAGACTTTTTCACTTCATTACATTTTCTCTTTAAACCTGTCACGCTAAAACCTTTACCGACAGAAACAGTTCAAAGGAAGACAAGAGCGTTGCCCGTCAACAGCACGTCGTCATCTTTTGTGAGCATCACTCCCGTCACACGCGAGGTGTCTCTCTGAGCTTTTAGACCTGCAGCCTGTTTGGACAAACACACCCCACCACAATAGAGTCACTCCGACCTGAGGGGATGATCATGACTGAGTGACGGGCAGGTGGAGTCCCCCGCTCCTCAGCACCTTGATTAGCCTTTAGTTTCTGACAAAGCACTGTGATTATGGGCTTCAGAGGCCGATGAGGGGCGATGCAGACACCGTAGAGACCTGAGTCAGAGGGGGAAACACCCACCAAAGCTCTGTCTGGCTCCACTGAACCCTTTTACGCCTTACTCACAGAAGAAGGGAATTCCTGACCTCATACAAGCTGAGTTGACGCTGTTGAAAGCACAGCACGCCATCTGATGTGTTAATGCCTATAACAGAGGTGTTTTTCTGGGATAAATAGCATCTGTGTGTTTGTGCTAAACATGTAAGCACTGGGAAACACCACCATTTCCTAAATGAGAGATTGTGCCTCATTTTCTAGAAATAATTTAACAAATCAAATTTATTTATTGAAGGTGTGGCAGCAGGTGGACAAACAAAAGACTGGATCAAGAGATGGGGTTTATGCTGTGCTCCAGTAACCTTGGAATTGGGAAGAGGGAAGTGGGAGTGATGTCATTTCAGACTTATCAGCATTCCAGTTACAAAGTCGGAAAAAAACATAGTGATCGACCAGGCTATTGCTAGCCGTTGTTAGCACACCTTGCATTGTAGTTCACAAATACCACATTAAGGATGTAAATATCACTATGGCAGCATTTCTATAAATATAAGTCAAACACTACTGTGTATACAGCTGATTAAGTGTGACACACACTAGCCAGAAGTGCTAATAAATGGATTAATACAGGAACTTTATAACTGTTTACACTGTGGGCATCCATCTTCGATTGTCAACTTGGGGTGGTGAGGTGAGTTCCCAGTAGGAAATTCCAACTTGGGGGCTTTCCAGATGCAGTTTCCTACTCAGAACTCAGAAATTCCTACTTCCAACTGCAACTGGAACGCACCACAAGAGATATGACTGAATACTTAATACGAGCCATGAAGGACAGGCATGGATAGAATATATTTACGGTTTCTCACGGTGACAAGGAAAATTTAGTTTTTCTCTTTACAAAATTGGGAAAAATGTCATGGAACATCAATGAACTAAATTGTAGTACATTTAACTGAATATCAGAGCAGAAGATGCTGTACCATCTAGGGGTGAGTATTGGCAAGACTCACAATGCATCACGATACTTGGGTCATGATACGATAATATCACGATATATCACGATATCACAATATTGTGATATATTGCGATATTCTACAGTTAACTAAGAAAAATCTAGAAATGGTGTTTATGTAAATCACAAAATATTACTCAAAACTACAGGTTTTCCATTTTATTGACATGAAACACAGAGTGCATCAAGTCACTTAAACTGTTTCAAAGAAATTATTCGTGTTTTCCCTTTAACAATGTATTGAAAGCATCCTAACCTGCAGTGCAGCTCAAACTGTAACTGAACACATGAGGAACAAAGTGCTTTGAGTTACTGACAGCACAACAGGAAGTAAAAAAAAAATAAATCACGTATTTCTCTTGTAACTGTCTGAACTGAACAGACTGCATGAAAAAAAAATCTGTACATACATATTTATAAGTTGTATTTTATTTCCAACTCAAAAGATGAGTTTTTGTTTTTACAAAAAAAATCAATATTAAGATCTGAAATATCGATATTGTATCTGTGCTCAAAATATCGTGATATATTGCTGTATCGATATTTTTTCACACCTCTAGTACCATCCCTGTCTTTTCTGCTGAGTGAGCTGTCCTATATTTTCCTTAAGCTAAAGAAACATGTCACAGAAACATGTTTTCTTATAGGCTGCAGCAAAGAAAACTACATTATTGGTCATATTTTGCTCATAAACATATCAATGCAGGAACAGTTTGACCTTTGACAAGCTTTTTGAACCCTTATTTAAAAAAGGAAGAGTCAGCAGGGACATTACTTTGTGTTTATGATAGTAAACCCCATAACAAGGGAGTAATGTCATGTTTTCACACAATAGTATAATAATAGTAATATCCATGGCATCTATATAAAAACACCACGATAGATTATTTGTGTACATTTTGTCTATTTTCCATCAAATTCAAGATTCCCGTCTCCATCAGAAAGTAACACAGCCAGAGGGGAGTTCTTTGTCGAGCTGAGATCCATGGATAATCAACAGAAGTGGGCTTGTTTGCGTGCCCATGAGCCAACAGGGAATGCTAATTTCATTCTAATGGGGAAGTTCTTTTTGGGTCAAGGGTGGCCTTACTGCAAAAAAATGGTTTCTAACATGCATCAAAGTTATCAGAAGGTCTTGGTTGATTTTTAATTTAGCAAATTATCGGTGTAGTTTTTTCAACTTCATTAAGATGTCGTGTATGAATGGCATATAGCAAATTATATTAATTATCTTGTTTTATCCTCCAATTAGTTGGAAGAAGAATACATTAACATTAAGCCTTCTGTTTGAGGGATTAATTAGAATTGGATTAGCATGTGGTCATTAGTTGGTGTCGTTTTCCACTCCCTAGTCTAAAGGTTTTAATTCTTTCTTGTGGTCAGACCTTCAAGTCTTTCAAATCAGGCTTCTTTGAATAAGACTGCACTACTTCGTAAATCATGCACTTATAAGAACTCAGCCATGATGTGAGGGTTTATGAAGGCATCACATCATTATCAGGCAGACATCCTACATTTAAGCTCACCATCATTTCTCACCACTCTGTGTTTTAAGTAATTGTTTCCGTGATTTCAGCTCCAACTTTGGAAAAAAAAGAGGCTTTTAGCAAGTCCCCAAAGACTGTTATTCACATTGAATTTCCTGAATCTTAACTGCCACCCATGCCTTCAGTCCTTCATTATGTAATCACACAGCATACCTGGAATAGTTGAGGAAGTCACAGGTAATGTTAGGCATTCAAAAGTTTTGGCATGTCTCAGCTAATTTGATTTTTGGTCTGTACAGTTACTTTATAGGTAGATTTTCTCTGCTGTGCAAGCACTTAAGGTCAACATTTTTCCTCTTGTAAATGTAGAACTCCTTAATTAAAGATTCAAGTGCCAATTGACACATTGACATTGCTGGACATAGACTTTGTTTGAAGCTACTTTTTTGGTTAAAGTGTCTTCAAATAGCATTTGTCATGAACTGGTACTTTACAGATAAAGACAGAGATGGTAATTGTTCAAAAAATTATTGCTGATAAATGATATTGTCAATATTATTTTGAAACACAAGTTTTTCATTAAATGTAAATATAATATATGTCATAGTAAAGTGAGTACACCGTACCAAAAGCAATACATTTTAATTTCTTAAGAGTATTAAACTGTAATTGGAAGGTTAAGAGCTTTCAAATAAAATAAATGAAACAATATAATACATTTGACTAACAAAAAAAGAGAAAAAAAGACCCAATGAAAATGAAATGTGCTCTCTTTTGGAAAAAAATGCAAGTCACTAACATCAATATACTAATAAAAAACAACAAAAAATAGACCCTGTCCCTGTAAAGAAAAAATAAAACAAAAGTCTGATAAAAACACACACAACAATAAAAACATTTAATAAAATGGAGTTTATACAGTTCAGGAATTGTTTGACATTTACATTCTCCCAGTCAATTCGTACTGTCTGTCAAACGTTTGTAACAATGCTGGCTTTTCAGCCGTATTTAAAGGTTGTATTTCTTTTGCAATGTAGCAAATGACATTGTCTGTGAGTGCACCATTTTGGGCTTTTTATTTATATTACTTTGCCGACCAAACATCCTAGTAAGCGCGGACTGTCAGGACAAAGGCTCTGCTGCACCTCCTCTTCTCTGTCTCCACTACTTTCAAACAAATACGACATATCGTCAGTCTTCATGGGCTCACACCTTGTTTATTCGGTATAAAATCAAAATATTCCCACACTCGGGCTGTGGCATTTGGCGTATATTAGGAACCGTCGCTTTATGCCATCATTCATATTAGTGTTTGTTTCCTTGTTAATCCTCACACTGCTCAGTTCAGCTCTCTGTGTGTGAACACGTGAGCGACCCCGCCTCCCCCACAAAGATTGAATGGCTGACAGATGCTCACTCTGCTATAAATCCGCTAAATCTGCTATAAAACCAATGCACCCCGGTGTAGAGACAGTTGCACAGAGTGAGACATCTTCTCATCCAGCCTGTTTGGTAGAAAGAGAGGAGGAAAACGAAAACGCATGCACATGTCAATTTATCGAGACTGGAAAACTTACCGAGGACGTTTTTATTTATCGTGCGGTTAATTGATTTATTGATTGCGACAGGCCTAGTGAAGACATATTAATTCGCAGTTTGTGTGTCTTGATGCAAAATAAAGGATGGTGATGCCAGTTTTTTCTAAAATTGTTCTACCATTCTCCTTGTAGAAAGTACATGTGCTGAAGTTATTTATCCCCCCACCCCCCAGAAACATGAAATAAGTGATCACAAATCTTTTATTATTGGTTATGGGATGTAAACAGAGATGGACGTGATCTGCAGGCTCAAAGCTGTACCTTGGATCCCTTTGTTGTCCCCACAATAATTACAAGTTGGTTTAACAAATTCTTAATTTTGTCAATCCTGGCCTTCAGCTTTGTTCAAATGATCTGATCCACCTGTTATCTTCCTCTGGTGTTTCCTCTTTTACCTGACATCCTATTGTCCTGTGAGTTTTGTGTGGACTTCCATCAGTCTGTCTGTGTTAAAAAGGAGACCGCAGCTATTTGATGACATGGCCGTCTCTCAGATTCTGTTGTGTAACAGTTAATTACTTTTCAAGAGACTCACTTAAGTGTGTGTCCCTTGAAATTGCTGAGAGTGAAAAAGAGCTTGGACCTAGTCAGTGTACATAATCCTTCCTGACCTTCACATTGCCTGCTCTTTTTATTTGCATTTCAAAGTTTTTTAGTTTTTTTTTTCTACAATGCACCTTACATTTTTGAAACTTAATCTTCTGTTTACCGAGGCTGACCTGCAAACTAGCTTTTACAAACATCACTGCATCATCAGCATACAAACCAAAATGATTTGTCCTTTTCCAAAGAGCCTGTGCTGCTAGTAGTTATCTGTAAATCAACCAAACTCATTTAAAAAGCACAAAAACACGGTGTTTGTCCTTTTTCAGAAGATTAATTTTCCCTCCAGTGAAGGAGACCTTGCTCAATCATTCACATCCAATCATGATGCACTCGTCCACGCTTCATTTCCACCCACAAGCCTCCAACACAACAGCTATCCACACACAGAAAAGTCCTTGAAGCTCAACACGTGTGTGTTTTTTTTTTTTTTTCTCTGAACCACACAGCCCTTCATTTAGAAAAGACGTAACCACTGCTCTGTTCCCATTCATTTTACACCCACACAGTGAATGATAGACATCGAGTGCATGAGTCGTTATAACCCACACTTTTTGAACCTCTTTGTCTCAGTCACTCAGATCCTGAGGATTAAAAGTTTCCGTTGTTCTCTGTAGTGGGACTCTGAAGCCGGGGTGGGGGTCCTTTGCTTTGCTCCGTCTCCTTCTTGTAGACCTTTTATCTCCATGCTGCTCTGCTAGTAATTGCTTATGAGAAGACAGGGTGGGTAGAGGAAGAGTGGCTTCAACTTTAACAGCCCACAATTGTTCATGGTTCTTCACTGCTTTGAAATGCACCCTTTGTTTCAACTTATGTTCAAATTTTTGAGACAGCCAAAAATAAATTTAGCCTATTTTAGTTCGACTCACACATTTTTGTTTGCCTACAGCTTTTGTGTCCATGTTACAGCTCGTTATATTAGACCATGTCCAGGTCTTTTTATTTATTTATTTTTTTGTTTTACTGACGATAGTCCTTGAAGCAGTTAGCCCCCTTCATTACTCTCCTCTGGTCTTCTCTTTCAATGGCAGATCTCCTCAACAACTCCTTTAATATTTACAAATTATGATTGATTAAATCCATAAAACATGAACTTTGACTGAAAGAGACGATCTATTACGACAAAATATGGTGAATAAACGGTGAAAGAACGGCAAGAACACATTCCAGAATGATCCTAATGCTGTTAATTACAAGAACTATACATTATTTAGACAGAAAATACTGATAATCCACCTGTTATTCACTCAGGTATGGCTCACTGAATCTTATCTCTCTCCCTCTCTCTTTCTCTTTCTACCTCTATGGCTCGGTCAGTTCATTTACTCGAGGAGTTACAGCCACTTGAATCATGCACGTCTTTTTCTTTTGCCGCAGCTTCGTGTTAAGACAGAGTAACTGTCTTCTATCAGTTTCCCCTCAGCATCCTTGTAAAATCCAAAATTCAATCAGACTTCAGAGTCCGTTTTGAGAGAAGTCTCCACTGTAGCTTCTCCAACTTTCGCTCACAATGCAGACTGCACATGAGTGCCTCGTGTCAGGCTACTTAATCGAGGATGGATACATAGTTCAGGCTTTTCCAGTCAAAGAGCAGCATCACTGTGCGTTACTGAGGCAGTGTGGTGATCAAACACGGTATAACGGTCATTTTTATAGGACACGGTAATGATTACGGTGGGAAATTTTACCGCGGTTTACCATTTTACCGGTAACCGTTACATCCGTATATCAATGTCATGTTAGAGGTTAGATGTTTGTTAATTAGACTCAAACATCAGAAAGAACTGTCTCTGTAAGATAAGATAAGAAAATACTTTATTGTCTGATTACTCAAATATTTGTTTCGCATCACCAGCTCATCCATCATCACAGTGCCACATCACTTAAAAATAAGAGCATATCAAAAATACATCATAATACGTTAAAAAGTCCAACTATTCAAGAACAGTCCAAACACCAATTGAGCCTAAATGCATAAGAATGTTCCAAGTCAGTGTCAGGGCTATGTATGTGTGGAGCTGTACATACCCGTGACACTGACTTGGGACATTCTTATGTCATTATTACTTCTGCTTATCCATATAATTCTTTAAAAACTCCCTTACTAATGCATGTGGTTGTGTATTTTGGGTAATAACACAACAAAAGGCTGGATGGCAGTCTCCTACTACTGTTTGAAAACAATGGTGTCTCCATGGATGTGGAAATGTCTTTTTAACTGAAGTGAACTCAGTTTCTTCTTTATAAGAGGAGCAAAGGACATCACTTAAAGATTTTCTTATGGAAAATCATGTTTTTGCCTTTCTCCCGACTGGGAATGACTACTGGGAAACTGGGAGAGATGTTGAAGTCCTCCACGGATGATGCCAAGTAGTATATGATATGACATGTATATGACATGGTTACTCAGTGATACCTGGTGAAATATGCTCTCCACAGAAGTTTTCCAGGAGAACTTGTTGGAGATTGACTTGACGAGGTTCATGTCACACAAATGGTACATTGACCTACAACTAGGTCTAGCTGCTACGCCAAACTGTGGCTCAATATGGATTGGTCTATGTTGAGTATGACTGGCAGAACGATCGTCCAATCACCAGCTGCAGTTGTTTTTAAAGGTTCTGCCCTCTGAAAACATTTTTTGTGGGCTCTACACCAGGTGGACTAGCGAAATATGTCCGTGGCGGATATGTGAAACTGTCTATCATGTTATAATAATAATGCAATTATTTAAGGGCACCTTTCATGACACTCAAGGGCACCATGCAAAAGTACAAATATAAAAGTGCATTGAAACAGGTGAAAACAGTCATAAATACAGGTATAAAAACAAGCAATACAATACAACAGACAGTGCAAGAGATCAGAGGGAGGAGGAGAGCTTGAACAGATGGGTTTTTGGTCTTGTTTTAAAGAGGGGTTAGGACTCAGTATTGTGGAGGTCAGGGGGGAGGGAGTTCCATAACTGGCCATGCCATTTACAACTTCACAAGCCAGCAGCAGAACGTTGACGTCAGCCCTAACCTGACCAGGCAGCCAATGAAGAGAGGCCAACACAGGAGTAATGTGCCCTCATTTACCTGCTCTGGGCGGAACATGCCGCAGCTTTCTGCACCAACTGCAGGCCTCAAATTTGTTAAAATGAAATGCTTGTATCATCTTATCAACAATCAAAGCTCAGGAAATCAAAGACAGCGTGAAAATGATCACAAGTCATCCAAAGGAACTTGGAGCACCGACTTTTCTCCATCCAGGCACACAGAGAGCTCTCCCTTGTTAAATCCTGACAAGAAGAATTACTCTTACATTCAAGGACAGATGGTTGACATCTCACTTTCAGGACCTGACAGGAAGCTAACTGGATACTTCTCTACTTAAGGGGAAAGCGACAGAGGCGAGGGGACACAGAGAATATGGCAGACAGAAGGATGGGTCTCTGGGGGGCAAAGCTTTGACAGTGGAGGACGACCGACTCTGACAGGAACTTTTTCACCCTGTTCACACAGTCTCATCCCATTCCCTCCAGCAAACAAGAAGGAAACCAACAGATAAATTATTTACTCCCGCTTTTTGCTACTGTTTACAGTCTACTCCCTTGTGTTGAGTGTATCAGCAAATATTCCTGCTCCGTATCAACAGAGGATAACTTCGACTTCCTCCAGGCTTTTGGTCTTCAAGTGAGAGGAAACTAAAGAGGTTAAGTACACAAGAAGAAGTTTACTGGCTCAAAACCAAAGCTACGTCTGCTTTAAAATCAGGGATGAAACACTTGGAAACACTTTTTTCTTCTTCCATGTTCTTCTTGAGGCCAATTTGGAGCGTTCGGAGCACGCCCTTGATATTAACCATGTGCTCTATTTGTCTTTTCATATTTGGATCAGAAAGGAGGATGTGAAGCTCTGGAAACTTCTCCCTTTTATCTTTACTGGAAAAACTGAAGATTCAAAGCATGAAACATCTCAAAACTGTCTCAGCACACGTCTTAACGGTCTTTCTCTCCCCCTGCCCCTAAACCAAGCCCACCAGACTGAGCGTGAGTTATTTGAAGTCTAGTTTATAGAACAGGCTGCAGAGGAAAGGGGGACGAATACAAAGATGCTGATGAACAGTGTGATTCCTACTTTGTGTTCAGGTTTTCATATCTGCAGGATGTTTTCATAAACAGCCTTTCCATTGACAAAGCAGGCAGCATGAGACCTGTGACCCATGTCCCAGCATGCCACTGTGCTCACCACAGGCCAGAGATAAGAGAAGCATCCAGGACAAACTGCATAGTTGTTAGTTGTTTGTTGGGGGATTGCTGTTTCTGAAAGCTTTTTTTGCTACCAAATATCGGAGCCAGAGCAGAAGCGGACAAACATGTTTGGACAAAGAGGCAGAGCTGGATAGGAGAGAGGGTTAGCGTTCATAATGCTTTCATGTCAGCAGTTCACGTGAGTTGGTCATGTGTGAGAAGGCAAATGCTGTTCCGTTAGCTCCATAACGAAATCCCTCACATAACCTTGCAAAGAAGCTGAATTTGCCACATCAAGTGTCAGTCATGAGTCAGGTCCATTGTTTAAAACTGCTCCCAGTCATAATCTTTCAGGAGAAAGAGGTGGTAGCAATGACCATGAGTTTGTCGTGCTGGGTGCAAGCCTGTGCAACAGTAAGCTCCTCCTATGACTTCCAAGTTTGTTTGTTTGTTGTATTTTTGGCCCTTTCCAAGCATTTTTGTGTATTTTCTAAATCAGCAGGTAAACGTTTCCAGTTGATAAGCAGAGAAGTCGGGTCATTACTTGCAACAAATCAGGCAGTATTGGACTGGTCAATATATCGATTAAATCAATTACTCAAATTATTTTTTGCCGAAGATTTTTATTCATTGACTTACACTTACTCCATTGTAGGTTCTTGCCATGTTCAAAAATACAAACACTGCGGGGTGCTGGTTTGGTGGAGTAGTTAGCAACCAGGCACCCCATGTACTTGCTTCTGCCGGTCCAGGTTCGAATCCCACCTGTGACCAGTTTGCAGAGTGTCTTCCCCTACTCTCACCCCCTTTCACAAGCCTATCCACTGTCTCTCTCCTATCAATAAAGGCACAAAATGCCCCAAAAAAAACATTTAAAAAAAAAAAAAATACAAACACTGAAAATACACAGCTTTCATTGTGGTAGGCCTTGTCTTGTTTTGCACAAGCAGATGTTGAGGCTTTTATTAGTTTTTCTTTTTTTAATGAGAGTAATAAAGATCTGGGAGTGAAAACCGTTCAACTTTGAGGAAAACTGACAGCCTTACTCCACACACTAGACACATTGTTGTTAGCGCTTGTTTGTTAGCTCAGGTGGCTAATAGATGTTGACGCACTCATAGGACGCACTATGCTAGTCACACACTGGCTGGTTGCAAACTGTGGAATGGATTTCTTGAAAGGAGGGGCAGAGTCACATGTCTGTCTGTCTGTCTATCTATCTATCTATCTATCTATCTATCTATCTATCCATCTATCCATCTATCCATCTATCCATCTATCCATCTATCTATCTATCTATCTATCTATCTATCCATCTATTCATCTATCTATCTATCTAAAATCTCTATCTATCTATCTATCTATCCATCCATCCATCCATCCATCCATCCATCCATCCATCCATCCATCCATCCATCCATCTATCCATCCATAGGTGTGTTACAGTTCTGCCAGCCAGGAAGTACTGTCCAATTTGTTGGACTATAACAATGTCACTAAACAATAAAGGCCAAAATTTAATTGATGAATTCAGATGGATTTAAACATCATCCTTGCAGCCACATACACACAAAGGTAGAGACACTTGTTCACAGTGCTCCTGCCTCTCTCTGTCCTTTATTACACCTCTGAAACTACCTAAGGAGATGGACTGAATGAGGTCTCAGCTCAGTTCCTTCAGTCAGTCTTTGCAGTGTTTAGAGCGAGGGCAAAGCGTCAGAAGGATATAGCCCTGATCATTTAAAATAGCAAAGTGAACAGGATACATTAATAAGATCTGGAATGTTCACTGTTTAGTGTACTGTGTGGTAGGGCTGGACAATTAATTGAAAAGTCATTGAGATCAACATTTGGACCTTCTAATTGAAGTAATTTTACTCCTGACAATTATTTTGCTTATTTTCCATGTGTAATTCAAGTGACCACGCCCTCTCCATACAGTCTGTGCTCACTTTCGACAACAGCAAAGGACGTGCTGCCAACATGGCAGAGAAAAACGCCAATCTATCAGAGGAGCCTGTAGCCAAGAAAAATGCCTTCTTTGTTGTTTGGACACATTTTGGATTCTGTGCAGAGGACAGAAGTTAAGTATGAATACTGCAGGAGGACTGTTTCAACCTATCGGTAACACCACCAATTTGTTCCAACATATTAGATAATTGTTCATTAATCGCAATCGAGGTAGAAGCTTCAATCAATCGTGATGCTAAGGTTAGGTAATATTGCCCAGCCCTACTGTGTAGGTTATAATGATGTACAAAGATTCTGAACACTGATAGAAAATGGTGTTTTCATCACCTGTTTCAAAGGATTTTGTTCACAGATGATTGCTTGTATTCGTTTGAAAACTACCGTTTTGTGTTGTGCTTCATTTTGGGCATCTTGTAGCATTCCCTTTACTGACCTTTTATCAAGACTTTTAGCTTAAAGATTTCTGATTGAATTAGGTCAGTAATGTCTGCAGACAGAACTGAACTTCACCATGAGTTGTTGTCTCCTTTCGAGGACCTCCTCATTTTGATTTGAGAGCCTTGTTGAATGAGCCCATCTGGATGAAGGGCAGGATTTTACCACGGGTCACTGCCTCAAATACAAATCTGCCAGAGGTGCTGATGGCTGCTGTCGCGTTGAAGAGAACACTGACGGCCTTCATGCTTCCACACTGTCTCACCTCTCATTTCCACTGGGTTTTTCTTCAAGAGCATCAGGACTGCAGCGGTATCACTCCCGTCTCAGACACACAGCTGTGGAGGAAAAACCTAAACAGTCACATTTTTGTTAAACAAACACACGGTCATGCTCATGCTGCTTCTCCAGCTGCACCATAACTGTTGAGAGGCTTTCAAATGGCATGTCACAGTTACTCTCTCATAGATATTTAGAAATGTCCACTGATAGCGGAAGAGGATTGTTTATTTATATTTAAGTAAGTGGACCACACAGATGAATTTTATGTATCCAGCCTCCACTGTATCTATGAGACTGAATAGACGGCAGCATCAAGGATGTTTGGATTTGAGGTTGATTTGAAGATTTTGAGGTCGATTTCAGGCAACGGTTCATATTGAGTATTCCAACAAAGAAATCAGTTGATTGTTTTTAAAGTGGTGTGAAAATAATTTATGAGACAGCTGTCCAACTTAAAAACTAATAACACTTTTCCCCATTATGCAGAAAAAGATTCATATTGAGATCTTGCCCAACAAACTTACAATGCTGATTTTTTTTAACTATTCAGTATTTTACTTTTTTATGCTTCAACTTTTGAAACAGTAATATTTAAACAGTAATAGTTGGGCTGAAAAGTTTTTGTTGTAGAAATATGCTAATAGAATTTGCAGGCAAGAGCAATCTCAGGGCATACTATCAAACTTTTTGCAGACACACAGATGTAAAAGCATGGTTTAGCCAAACTTTTGATGATCATCCATCTCCACAGAAAACAGAACATAGGGAATCAAATCAGAAGCCTGCTTCCTGTGAGGCAGCAGACTAACCTGCTTATAAATCACAGCCAGGATAATGAAAGGGGCAGAAAACAGAGAGTTTCCATTACTTTTGCGCCTTCAGTTTACATGAGAGCAGTGCCTGGAGTTCCTGAATCTGCAAACTTTGAAAACAGGGTCCAGAGTGAAAAGTTTTGAAAACATTTTCACATCTGTCTCCGTGGAAACAGGAATCAGTGTTGTCAGGAAAAAAGCTCAGCACTCTTTAAAGATTGCGAATCCAAATAGGAACAAATACAACAGCTACGGCTGACTACCAAGCAACTTGTGTGCTACTTACTGTGTTCCCTTTTGTCGTCAAAACAATCCAGACTGACTGTTGTCCAGACAAAAACTCCTTTGTCTTTTGTCCACTTGCCATTGTTGTTTGTGAAAAGTTTGTCTTCACCGGAAAGCATTGACGTGTTGTAACACTGCTGTTTCACTGCAAACCTACATCGCCAACTACTGGCCTGGCACATACGCCACCACTTTTTCCACTCACTACCACTCATGGATCAAGGTGAATGCACTTCCTTTCACATTTGACCCTTTTCCACTAGCGCGCCTTGGCCCTACTCTACTCGGCCCTACTCAATTTGCAGCGTGTTTCCACTAGCCTGGTACCTCCTAAAACAAGCTAGTTTTCGTACCTACTCCGCTCTGGTTCCAAGCGAGCTGAGTCGATACTAAAAGATGATGTCACCGACTGCCGGCTACTGATTGGTCAGACAATGTCGATGAGTAATGAGCGCGACGACCTAGCATGCTAGTGGTAGCTACCATTAGCTTACCCTCATACGTCTTTTCTTTGCAGCTCAATTGCTCTCGTCCTCGGCTTCATTCTGTTGTATAGCTTCCAAAACTCTCCTGTGCTTCTCAAGAGGTATTTCTTCTTGCCACCTGCAGCCTTCTTCTGCTTTCCTTTTTTACTCGGTTTGTGATAAAAAGCCACAGATTGCTGTGTCGCGTTCAAAATGACGTCTTTGCAGTGCCGCTCAGCTGTTTACAGCGACACTGCACCCTGTTGGGCAGACGATCGAGGCTAATGGAAAAGCAGCACAAGGCGAGTAGAGTAGGGCTAATGGAAAAGGGCCTCAAGTCTATGTGTTAAATGGAGTGACAAATAATTTGATTCTGGTGACAACCTTTTCATAAAATGGGCTCTCTGACTCGTTGTCATTACTGTTTTTTTGACTCAGAATAAACATGCTTAAGATGGTTCCTTGAATCTCAGAATCTTCTTGGAATCATCTACTAAGAGCATTACTTATAATCTAAATCGTTCCTCGCTCCAGGAGGCACTTTGGCATGGTCATGACTCAGCATTATGCTGAAAACTAGTGATATGATTTGACTTAAAAACAAGAACTATGGCATCATTCCTAAAAACCAGCCCTCCTGCCTCAGCAGCTTAAAACAGTCTTCCACACCAAACAGAAACAGACAGCATTCATTTATCTTTAGTTTAAAACTCTTCTTTATTTATGGATTCAAAGAAGCCGTCTGTCAGAGCCTTCTTTGATCAGAGGAGTTTGAAGAAAAGCAGCGTAAGAATAATCCTCCTTTAAACATTTCCTTCTTTCTTACTTTCAAACTTCATCCTCTTTTTGTCTCACCCTTCCCTCTCTTTCTCGAGGCTCTGACGTTCCGAGCCCTCTGTGCCTCCACAGTCCACTAACCGTTCCCAGATCCTGCCCGTATCTCCACAGGCAGAGGGAGTGATTGGGGCAGAGGTAACGCGGCTCTGTTCGGCATTAATTGGCTGATTAACATAAGGACAGTTTAGCACTTCACTGTCCCACACTCAGGCCATTAATCAGGGAGGAGGCTGTGCCAGCTGAACCGCAGCCAACAGCTCCACACAGACCACTCAAAGGAGAAGGAGGAGAGGTGTGGGCTGACTCAAAGGGAGACGTGATCCGCTGCTCGGCCAGACGGAGAACTGCAGGCTGTGCAGCGGTGCAGAGGAAGAGTAAAAAGGAGACTACAGTTTGCTGTGAGAGGGGAGAAGTTTGGCTAGTTTACATTCAGACAGATGCAAAACATTCAATGTTTGTGCTCAGACTAAAACACTGATGTCTGAACTGTTAAACCACGAAAAGATGATGTGATTTATATTTTAGTCAAGATTATGCCTTTATGAGTCGCACTTGAGAAACATCTACCAGCTGGTCATCCGTGACTTTCAGGCAGGTCTCTTGTTTTTATCCTCGCCTTTGCAGAAATAAGTCAAGCTAAATATTTATGTTGAATTTTTATATTTAACCAAGTGACAGTCTTGTAGGTAAGCTGGTTTTAAAGAGTACAATGTACCTTCCCCTCCTCTATTATAGTTTTAATAAAAAGCAATATACTTCAATCATAATAATATCATGAAGCTTTATTCTTTATGTAACTTTTATTCAAATTTTATTAAGAGTTTCAAATTTCTGCAAGGATATAAAATTAATGTCAATGAGCAAAGAGAGAAGTCTAAAATGTTAA